>WNGS01165339.1:24662456-24694758 GCA_020271785.1 Procambarus virginalis | reverse complement strand
TCACGGCTTTGGTTACATTTATTAAACCGTTTACACGCATGAAAACTACTCAATCATCTGTTGTTATTGTTATAACAGCCTCCTGGTGCTTCGGAGCTCATTAACTTTTAATCATTGTAAACACAGCCGCCAAAGATTGAGAAAAGATGTACAGGTTCGTAAGTGCTTGGGTAACTGCTTCGTGAATCTGGTCTCGTCCCACCCTCTACACCTGTGTACTACATGTACCTGCTTCACCTTCATATTACATCTGTCCATCCCTGTCCACCATCTGTCCCCCACCCTGTCCACCATCTCTGTCCCCCACCCTGTCCACCATCCCTATCCACCATCCCTGTCTACCACATTAGACGACTACAAAATTTTTAGGTATTGTCGAAATGTAAGAAAGCTTCGTCACTCAGTCTTTATGTGTTTGTAATATTTCAAAATGTGTAATTGTCTGTGTAATGGTGTAATTACCTGTTTGGAGCCGGTCGGCCGAGCGGACAGCACGCTGGACTTGTGATCCTGTGGTCTCGGGTTCGATCCCAGGCGCCGGCGAGAAACAATGGGCAGAGTTTCTTTCACCCTATGCCCCTGTTACCTAGCAGTAAAATAGGTACCTGGGTGTTAGTCAGCTGTCACGGGCAGCTTCCTGGGGGTGGAGGCCTGGTCGAGGACCGGGCCGCGGGGACACTAAAGCCCCGAAATCATCTAAGATAGCCTAAAGATAGATGGTAAAATAATTATCGAGATTTGGAAAAAATAATTATCGAGTTTGGAGGGGGCACAGCCTGCTCTTTTCCGATAGTTTTATTTAGAAAAATCTTTTTTTTCTATATAATTTGCTGCATATTTTTAGCTAAATATACGCAATCTTATTATTAGTAAACGAGTCTTCTTTATATGGGGTTTCCAGCAGTGGTCGACAAACATTTTGCATATATTGCTCTCAAATGTCTTAGTTTTACAAGCGAGTTTACAAAAAAAAGTTGAAAACAAAATGTAACTGAAAAATATGGATCAAGTTTTCGCAAGCGTGAATATTTCATCACAAATTGTTCCAGTCTAGCTAGGCTTTCTTTGCCCGCGGCGCTGCCAGACGTAAGACGCAGGCCATCATAACGGCACCTGAAAATCTCAAATAATATTGTACTCTTTTTTGTATACTTCCAGTGTTTCCGTTGTTATTTACTTAAGCATATATAATTTTTTGTGTGTGTTTTCCGACATGAAATTCGCAAATTTGCCATAAGAATAGAGATGATAGAAGATGAGATCGAACCGCCCCTCCCTCCCACCTCCCTGACTAGCCCCGCCCACTCACCACAAGTAAATTCGACGAGTATAAGGTCAAGCTTACAGGTTTTATATCACGGCTGTGTGATCACCTTGAACACTCGAGTTGGCAAATACCACTTAACTCACCGACGCTTCTCTGTGGAGAAGTGGGTGGGTGGGTGGGTGTTGGCCGTACGATAACAACGGTAAATAACAATGGCGTTCACCTTAAGATACACATTTCAATTTCAAGAGTCCTCTGATAAGTGAGGAACTTCTAAGCGTACTTTAAACGTCCCTCACGTATCGCGACTCTTTTTTTTTTTTTGACAACCAGATTTTTTTGTTTTTTTAATTTTCAAGTACTGATGAGCGAGCAATACTTAGATACTGTTGAAAACACACACAGATTGTCTGTGTTCTACGGTCGACTTATAAGTGGAGTGGCAGCATTCAGACCGGAGTTTGTGTGTGTGTTTGTAAGTAAGTCTAACCTGCCACACGCGTTCAAGTGGCTAAGTGCGTGCTTGTTTACGTTGATGGCGAGTGTGTCTTGCCTTTCATTTGCGGGGAGCAAGAGACAGACAGAGAGAGAGATAAGAGGAAGACAGAGAGAGAAAGAGAGAGAGAGAGAGATACAAAGTGGAAGCAAGGTGGACAAAGTGGGCTACAAGGGCTGATAAGAGAGAGCATAAATATATACATATTCAATAACATAGATTCAAGTAAACACTCAGGAAGAGTAAGCAGTTACCAAGAGAAGACACCAAGCCGGGAGGACTGTTAAGCACCGTCTGTGTCGCAGGATACTCCAGAGGTGCAACACATTACTCAAGATGGCAATATGAGAACACAAAAATACACAAGACGAGTTGCGTCAAAGGCATCGGACTCACCAAGGATGAATTGAGCGACGAGTGACTTGACTCACAAACACTGGGAAAGCTTGGCCAACGATCATCCTGAACATCAGGACATGCTACAAAGATTCCTATCCTATCTCCTCATTCGGTGGTTATAATGGGAGCTGCCTCGTATGGGCCAATAGGCCCTCTGCAGCTTTTATTATTATTACTATCCCCTCTACTACACCTTACTTTGCTCCTCAGCTCTCTCGCCTATTTATTGACTGTCTCTACTTCCTCATCACCGAGACATCTCCTGTCTACGAGCCTAACCATAGCCCGTGCTTCTTGCCCAGCTCCTGTGCCAGGTAAGTTACGGGCTCACCATAGCCCGTGCTACTTGGAACTTGTTCCGAGTAGCTGAATCTATAACAACAACAACATTCCTCATCACAATCGACTTGAGAATGGTACAGGACGGACCGAAACGTCGTCGTCCCTTCACCTTCTAGTGTGTGTCAACATGCTACAAAGAGCTGCATAATTACAAGCGGGATAATGCAGCTCGACAGTAAAGAGTAGGGCGTTTTTCATTAAGTTTCCATGCGTTAAGCACGTGTGGCCAATACATAGCCTAGTACCTGTGTGGTACAATACATAGAGAAGTACCCCTCACCCTCTATTGAAGTGAAAAGAGGAAGGCCATGGGGAGAGGCTACACTGAAATGTGCTACATAGCCTTCCCGGCTTGGTGCCTTCTTTTGATAATTACTTACACTTAAATGTAGTGTACGCAGTAATATCAACTATCGTGACAACGATTGCAAACTGCGTTATGAATGACTGGGGTAGAAATCTCTTTGAGAGACGGGACAGACATGAATTTCTTCCCTAGTAGAGGTGTCCGCAAGTTTATGAGGTAACCCTAATATGGCTGGGTACCCAGCAAGTCAACTAACTGTCTTAAGTCTACTAAAAATGAGAAACGGGAAGAATTGAATTTCGACCACCACAGGGGTGGGAAGGGTTAAAGGACACAATATCCATGCGGGCACTATGAGAGTTGACCACAATAAAGAAAGGCTGGCGCACAAAAAAACTGACTGGCATAGAGCGTACAAAAATCACATTAAGCTCTGCCGTGGTGATGCTAGCCTCCAGGGCAGGGGGCACATGTACTGTAGGTTTGATCAGGCGTATCTAACACTGTCGGCAGACTTCGATCCAACTGTGAAAAGCAGTAGTTCGTGAATGACATGATACACATTCCTTTTAAAAAATGTCCTAACGGATGCACGCTTTCATTGTGCGGGTCACAAGTGCGAGCGTTCCTTCACGGAGACGAGGGTGTACATTGCGGAAGTCTACCGAGAGATCTTATAGTAAAAAGACAGAAAGGGGACACAGGGCCCAGCAGAGAGGAAGTAGTGAAAGAGAGAATGTAGGTGTTGTTGAGACAGTGTAGCATCAAAGGCCATACCGGGCGTGGTGATTATGAAGGAACGGAATACTGCTTTCAATGAACAAATCCATAAGGGCCGTGACGAGGATTCGAACCTGCGTCCGGGAGCCTCCCAGATAGTGTGATCTCTGTGTGTGATGATGTAAGGCCGAAGAGGGAGAACGGCCTATTGACATAGCTCGGATGCAGGGGGGAGTTGTGTAAAACCCTGGTTTGTGTCTCGGAGAGGCTGCAGGATCCAGTAAGTTCAGTAGAACTTCGGTTTCAACCCTTTTACCCTGTCGTAGCTCAGTCGATTAAGGCAGTGTCTGGGATGCTCCCGGACGCAGGTTCGAATCCTCGTCACGGCCCTTGTGGATTTGTTCATTTGATGCATCACGTTAGTGTGATCTCTGTGTGTACTGGTTTCAGTACACTGTATAAGTTCTGGATAAGGGATGAACCCCTATAGCACGATAGATAGCACCAGAGTCGAAGCGCAATCTCGTATGATGGATGCTGAGAGCGGGAGCTGATGCTGATGGGAGCCGGTCGGCCGCGCGGACAGCACGCTGGACTTGTGATCCTGTGGGTTCGTTTCCAGGCGCCGGCGAGAAACATTGGGCAGAGTTTCTTTCACCCTATGCCCCTGTTACCTAGCCGTAAAATAGGTACCTTGGATGTTAGTCAGCTGTCACGGGCTGCTTCCTGGGGGTGGAGGCCTGGTCGAGGACCGGGCTGCGGGGACACTAAAGCCCCGAAATCATCTCAAGATAACCTCAAGATATGCTAAGCGTCAACACGAAGCTGTGCAATAGGCGGGTCATCCATAGTCTAGTTTAGGCGGCACAAGAGGAGTGCAAATAAAGAATTATGGGACAAAACTTTGAGCAAGGTAAGGCCTCTTAAGAGCATTCAAGTGCTGGACCAACCGGGCTGTGGTGGATATGTGGGCCTGCGGGCCGCTCCAAGCAACAGCCTGTTGGACCAAGCTGTCAATGAGGGCCGGGCTTGGGGAGTAGGAGAACTCCCAGAACATCATTCAGGCACAGATAAGTGACAAGTGACAGTCTCCTATTTGTAGATTCTCGGTTCGGTTAATTTAGTACAATACACCATTTTTGTGACGCAGTGACAACTCGAAATGACATGCTGTTTTAGCACATCGTTTAAAGTCCGTTGTGGTAACGCGAGAGGACAGGCTGGATATGGTACCAGTTCCCTCTTAATCTATGGGTATACAGGCCTAGTCGGCGACCGGGCCGCGGGGTCGCTGAGCCCCGAAATCACCTCAAGGTAAGGTAGGCAGTTGCCAAGGGGCCCCCACGATTTACAGAGACCCCATCCTGGCATATTTTTCATGAGAAATCGCATGGCGGGGTGGATCATTGCTCGACTTCCCGCTAGGAAGGTTTGCGATTCAATTCCCTTTTCAAATTACATTTATAATACAAATAATTGGTGCATAACATATTCCCAGACGATGGGCTCCAGCGCCCAACATTTGGGTAGGATGCCCTAGTGCCCAGCATCTGAGTAGGGGGCCCTAGTGCATTGCTGTACCCAAGGCCTGTAATGCTGTTAAGATGGCCCTGAGTGATAGTCATGGTTACAGTGATACATCAACGGTTACAATGATGCATTTATAGTACTGTGCAGGTACTGTGCATAACGGTACCATTGATAAACTAGTAAGATTTGTCTAGTTTATCAATGGTACCGTTATGCACAGTACCTGCACAGTACTATAAATGCATCATTGTAACCGTTGATGTATCACTGTAACCATGACTATCACTCAGGGCCATCTTAACAGCATTACAGGCCTTGGGTACAGCAATGCACTAGGGCCTCCTACTCAGATGCTGGGCACTAGGGCCTCCTACCCAAATGTTGCTCTACCCAAATAATATACATAGTGTACACGAAGAACGGATTTCAATAACCGTGTTTACGAGAGAGAGAGAGAGAATCTTCGAGCAAAATGTCACGGTAATCTGGTCTGTGATGGAAGTCAGTCGGCCAAACCGGTTCGGGAGGGAATTCAACTGCTTCCTCGACCACAGTGTTGTTGTTGTTGTTGTTGTTGTTGTAGAGTCAGCTACTCGAAACAAGAAGTTCCAAGTAGCACGGGCTATGGTGAGCCCGTAGTGGACTTACCTGGCACAGGAGCGGGGCAAGTAGCACGGGCTATGGTGAGCCCGTAGTGGACTTACCTGGCACACGAGCGGGGCAAGTAGCACGGGCTATGGTGAGCCCGTAGTGGACTTACCTGGCACAGGAGCGGGGCAAGTAGCACGGGCTATGGTGAGCCCGTAGTGGACTTACCTGGCACACGAGCGGGGCAAGTAGCACGGGCTATGGTGAGCCCGTAGTGGACTTACCTGGCACAGGAGCAGGGCAAGTAGCACGGGCTATGGTGAGCCCGTGGTGGACTTACCTGGCACACGAGCGGGGCTGTATGTTGTTGTTGTTTGTAAAGATTCGCTACCTGGAACAAAAAGTTCCAAGTAGCACGGGCTATGGTGAGCCCGTAGTTGCACCCTGTCAGGGCACAACTCTATATTTTCTTCGGCTGTATGTGTCAGATTACAGTGTCCCAAAGCTCAGTTTGAGCTATAAGAGACTTCAAATTTCTAAAAGTATGATATTATTATATAATATTATAATTTATTGTGTCAGGCTACAAGCAGCCCGAGTATATATATATATATATATATATATATATATATATATATATATATATATATATATATATATATATATATATATATATATATATATTGGCTTGGGGCTGATAACTATTTAATAGGTATCAGGAAGGTAATAAGAATTAAAATTTCCGTTATCGTAATGCACTGAGCACAAGGCAATTATGTAAGACTCCTTGAACAGCAAGCCTATTAAAAATCCGGATATGCATTTGTGCGCGTTCGTGACTTGGCCAGCCTCGCCACATTGATTGGAGCGTTCTTGAGCCGCTCGTGCATGCTTCAAGCTGTTCTTCAGTTCTGTGTAGCTTTTTATTTAGTTCTTAACACGTTCCTTTTGTTTAGTCTCGGGAATCCGCATTTTCAGGTCCCTTTTTTATATTACCTTGTAAAACAGTCGAGCAAATGTTTGACTATTGTTTATACATCCTGATGTGAAAGTGCGCTGCATTTCTTAAGGTCCCGATATTTTTTGTTTTGTAATACATTCGTGTGGAATCTGAACTTTTATTTTAGGAAATTAGTGGAGTTAAATAATTTATTATAGTAAGCTGAAACCATTTGAATATTTTGTATGTTTAGTTTCCAGAAATTTAAACAGGGTCCGGGATTTCTTTCTTCCATTGTTAAACTCGGTTGCGTCTGGGTTCTTGATCAAGTTTTGCGAGCCATCTTAAGTATGTTAGTGTCTTTATTTGTCGTGTGGAAGATGTGTGTGGGTGGTATGGGCGTACGTGTACTCACCTAGTTGTACTCAGCTAGTTGTGTTTGCGGGGGTTGAGTTCTGGCTCTTTGGTCCCGCCTCTCAACCGTCAATCAACTGGTGTACAGATTCCTGAGCCTATTGGGCTCTATCATATCTACATTTGTGTATGGAGTCAGCCTCCACCACAACACTACTTAATGCATTCCATTTATTAACTACCCTGACACTGAAAAAATTCTTTCTATCGTGTCTGTGGCTCATCTGGGTACTAAGTTTCCACCTGTATCCCCTTGTTCGTGTCCCACCCGTGCTGAAGAGTTTGTCTTTGTCCACCCTGTCAATTCCCCTGAGAATTTTGTAGGTGGGTATCATGTCTCCCCCTATTCTTCTGTTTTCCAGGGATGTGAGGTTCAGCTCCTTTAGCCTTTCCTCGTAACTCATTCCTCTCAGTTCCGGGACGAGCCTGGTGGCATACCGCTGAATCTTCTCTAACTTTGTCTTGTGTTTAACTAGGTATGGACTCCAGGCTGGAGCTGCATACTCCAGGATTGGTCTGACATAAGTGGTATACAGGGTTCTGAACGATTCCTTACTCAAGTTTCTAAAAGCAGTTCTTATATTGGCCAGTGTAGCATATGCCGCTGATGATATCCTTTTGATGTGGGCCTCTGGGGACAGATTCGGTGTAATATCGACCCCCAGATCTTTCTCTCTATTTGACTCTTGCAGGATTTCATCTCCCACATTGTACCTTGTGTTCAGCCTTTGCTCCCTTCGCCTAATTTCATTACTTTACACTTTCCTGAGTTGAACTTTACCAGCCATTTTCTAGACAATTCCTCCAGTTTGTCCAGGCCGTCCTGTAATCTCTGTTTATCTTCATCTGTTTTGATTCTTCTCATAATTTTTGCAACATCAGCAAACATTGAGAGGAATGAGTCTATACCCTCTGGAAGGTCGTTTACATATACTACAAACAGGATGGATCGGAGTACTGAGCCCTGTGGAACTCCGCTGGTGACATCTCGCCACTCTGATGCATCCCCCCTCACCGTTACTCGCTGTTTCCTATTGCTTAGATACTCCCTTATCCACTGGAGCACTTTACCTTTTACTCCTGCCTGCTGCTCCAACTTTTGTAACAGCCTTTTCTGAGGTACTATGTCAAAGGCTTTCTGACAGTCCAAGAAAATGCAGTCTGCCCACCCTTCTCTTTCCTGTCTAATTTGGGTTGCTTGGTCATAGAATTCTGTTAGGCCTGTGAGGCACGATTTACCATCTCTGAACCCATGTTGGTGGTGTTACAAAGCTGTTTCCCTCCAGATGCTCTACGAGCCTTTTCCTCACAATCTTCTCCATCACCTTGCATGGTACACAAGTTAGGGAAACTGGCCTGTAGTTCAGTGCCTCTTGCCTGTCACCCTTTTTGTAAATTGGGACTACATTAGCTGTCTTCCAGCTTTCCGGAAGGTCTCCCGTTTCCAGTGGCCTGTTATACACCATAGAGAGTGGCACACATAGTGCTTCTGCACCTTCCTTTACAATCCACGGTGAGATTCTGTCAGGCCCAACAGCCAGCCTTGTGTGCCCAACGTGTGTATGTGTGGGTGGTTTGTGCATGCATATGAGTGTTACTTTTTTCTTTTTACACTGTTGGTCGCATGCAGTTGGTGTGGGTGGTTAGTGTGTGTGTACTCACCTAGTTGTACTCACCTAGTTGTGCTTGCGGGGGTTGAGCTCTGGCTCTTTGGTCCCGCCTCTCAACCGTCATTCAACAGGTGTACAGTTTCTTGAGCCTATTGGGCTCTATCATATCTACACTTGAAACTGTGTATGGAGTCAGCCTCCACCACATTACTTCCTAATGCATTCCATTTGTCAACCACTCTGACACTAAAAAAGTTCTTTCTAATATCTCTGTGGCTCATTTGGGCACTCAGTTTCCACCTGTGGCCCCTAGTGCGTGTGCCCCTTGTGTTAAACAGCCTGTCTTTATCAACCCTGTCGATTCCCCTGAGAATCTTGAATGTGGTTATCATGTCCCCACTAACTCTTCTGTCTTCTGTGTGTGTGTGTGTGTGTGTGTGTGTGTGTGTGTGTGTGTGTGTGTGTGTGTGTGTGTGTGTGTGTGTGTGTGTGTGTGTGTGTGTGTGTGTGTGTGTGTGCGCGCGCGCGTGCTTGGGGGGGTAGAGAGAGATGTTTGTTACAAGGCGGTTCACCACCGCATTCCCTCTCAACCCTCCCACGCACACACAAGATACCCTCCCCGTCCCCACACTTTTATAACGGCATATTTGGATTCCTGTCCACATCTCTCGCTTTCACATACCCTGGCAATTAAAATATAAACTAACGAAAAAAATGCTTTTCACGACCTTCAGTATTTTATCGGTAGCGACCCAAATTTAATTAAATATATTTCGCGTCACGCCGGTGAGTCAGAATTCCGCAAGAGCCGAAAAAATGGCCGTAGAACTAAAAAAAATGAATATATAAATTGGTGGAGGTGGCAAGAACGTCCTTGACCAAGGTCGCTCCTGACGTTGGTCTTTCCGTTTTCTTTCACCGCCGCCATTGTGACCCTTAACAAAAGATGGAGTGAGATCGTGAGATCGGCTCGGGGTCCCCAGATGTTTTCGCGGGGGTCCTGTTTAATGGTAATATTCCCTGCGATTGTATAGCTTACGTACGTGGTGGTTGGGGGGGGGGGCTGTTTATATTGTTGAAGGGGGGATGGGGTGGGGAACGGCATGTATTGGGGTGGGGGAAGAGAGAGTGGGAGGGGGGGGGTGTAAGGAATTTCTTGAGCATGGTGGTGGTTGTGTGGGGTGGAGGGGTCCATTTGAGGTTATGGTGGAGGGCTGTCGGAAAGGTACTGGGGTTGGAGATAGATGAGGGAAATTGAGAGTTGTGGAGCAGAGGCTGTTAGGTAACACATACATCAAATTAATGAAATAATACTAGCTGAACACTTTAATTTGGTATTCATTTAGTTTTTGCTTGTTTTGAGTCATGACTGGGGAGGTTTTTGACTAACTGTGGTCGCACAAAAATCAGTCACTCGAAACACTGGAGCTGATCTTTGGAAGGATTAAACTACCTGCAGGAGCTGCTAAAGCCTAGCCCAAGTGCGAGGCTTTATTGGTATATCAAGTTAATGTGTTCGCATACATAAATGTTGCGGCTAGAGCGTGTCTAGTTAACAGTAGTGTTTTGAAAATCGCCTCAATCGTACATTTTAAAAATGTATATATTATTATCGTCAAAACGATCTTGAAGGTTTCTTGAAGGTTTAAATTAACTACTCTTCTTTCAGTTGACATTTGAACATTTAAGTCATTAAACCATAGTCTACAGTACCGAATTTCATTCAAAAGCAACACTTAAGTGCATTCCTTATTACAAGTTATGGTAGTTACAGCCAAGGCAGAAGATTACTGAGTTTTAATGTTAAATAAATACACCTCTAAAAGAGTGGCAACACACATTTAGAAATACTCTGAAAGAAAGACACTTAATAAAAACAAGTTGTTGCTTAAAACTATATTAAGTGTATTAAAGATTACATTGTTTGAGGGAGGGTGAGAGCAGTCCTCACTTCCCCACCAACCCCGACTCCGCACCTGTCAAAAAAGGCACAAGACTCAAAATAAAAGGTGTACAGATGTATCTTTTAAGAAGGTCCGGTTGCGTCTCCCAGTGACCGGTGTGGGGGGGGGGGGACCTGGCGTGGGGTCAGTAACCATATCAACGGTGTGTGGGCCCGGTGGGGAGGGGGGCAAGGACGACAGCTGGTAGTCGTCATCGTTGATGATCACGGTGATGATCTCAAGATCATCACCGCCAGGAAAGGTGGTGGAGGAATGTACTCGCTGCTAACATGCCAGCCCATTTCACCCCACAGTATTCTGGCCACGTGTTATGAGGGGGGCCGCTGCCGCCGCTATTCCTGTTGCTGCTACGACTGTTACCCCCCCTCTTCCTTCCTCTCCTGTCTCCAACCTTCTTTCCCCAATCATACCACAAGAACAACAACTACCATATGCGTCTCCAACTGCCGTCAACAACACCTCCAAACTACTGTATAATCACCTGGAGGTGAAGCGAACCCACCCGTTGACCCTTAACTCCCAGCATGCACTTGTGTAGTTAATGGTTCGCTCAATTACAGGTATCAAGAAGCGAGGTTAAGGGGCAACAGTCATACATAGAAAATAGCTCCCGTTAGATACCTTCACGTCAAGGAGGGGGGGGAGGGGGAAGGAGGCAGCTGCGACAAATGTTTGCTTCTGTTGTGTGACAAATAAGTGATTCTAGCACCTTTGGAACAAGCAAAACGGCCGTTGATTTTGGGTTATCTTTGTCAGAACAACAGTAGAATCTACTTTGGCTTTTTGAAGACAAGCAAGAATTTGATGCCTTGCATTGATTTACAATCACTAACAAATGGAATTGCCGAATTAGCAACGATCGTTGCTTTAGATATTGCAACTTTGAACAGCCGGAAGGCTGTCTTTTTTTCTCTCTCTCCCCATTTGAGACGGAAGGTTGCACGACCCAACACCAAAACCAGGTACCCCAATATTAGCTCCAGAAACAATCACAGCAGCATTAGATACCACATGCCCACATCGTTAACCCCCTTTCTTTACAATTCATGGTGCTTCTTGGCCAACTCAAACAACGGGGGCACAATACACACACAAGCATGCACACATACAACACCCACAGCACACGCACATTGAGCTGAATAACAAAACTAGTTTCAGCACCTGGTCCCAAGCCTAAATACCAACATAAAACAACAGAACCAGAAGCATCAAAATTTCTCACCACAGCCTCCCCCCCCCATCATTCTTCCAACACTAGTACCACCACAACTAATTACTGTTGCTACCAACATTAACAATAAAATCAACTAGTCAACAACACAACTCGTCACCATAGGGAAAGGGTGTCTGCTTAACTATCGGTGTCTGATAGGAATTAAATTTAGTTCTCTTTTTCTACTTAGCCTATTCCACTCAGCATTTTGTATGTAGTGATCTGTTTTGTTTTTCTTTCCTTTTAAGATTTACTAGGTTGAGTCCCCTTAACCTGTCTTGACAGCTAGGTTCTATTCCAGGTACCATTCCTTATTGGATACTTCTGGAGACTCGGTATTGGGGGAGGGGAGGTGGCATGGGATTTTGGGTTTAGTGTTGGGGACTTCGGGTGGAAGTTATGAGAAATAGGTGGAAATGTGGCAGTGGCTGGGTTTTGAGGAATGTGTGGGAGTAGCAGTGGCTGGGGTTTTGAGGAATGTGTGGGAGTAGCAGTGGCTGGGGTTTTGAGGAATGTGTGGGAGTAGCAGTGGCTGGGGGTTTGGATGGAGGTTTTGGAGAATGTGTGGGAGTAGGGGGGTTGTTGTTAAATTCAGCTACTCGGAACAAAGAGTTCCAAGTAGCATGGGCTTTGGTGAGCCAGTAATGGACTTACAGGAGTGGGGCTTAGGAGTACGGGTTTGGGTGCCGTTTGAGGAATGAAGGTAGGGTGTAGTTGTGAATGATTGGAGGATAGGGCTTAGTTCTTTTCTGACGGATCATATGAATCAAAGCTTACATATTTCGCACGTTACTAGAGTCTGGGAGAGTGTACACAATTATGGTAGAATCACTGGACGTTCAGAGTTTTGTTTTGGCAGTCATTTTTGTGCAGTCAGGTCAGTTGACCTGTCAGGGTAGCCCTTGCATTTCTCTTTTAAGTTATAAAAAAAACTGGGTATAAATTTTTTATGCTTGTGCCTGGAAAATGAATGAATAACAATAATAATCTCATGTTCATCGTCCGACAGGAGTTGGCTCAGCTCATCGAGGAAGCTAATCAGTCGCTTGAAGAGTCGGGTACTCCCTCCCACGAGATCCTGGTAGTGGTCTTGCATCGGGAGATCGTCGGTCATGGCTCCATCGGCATCACCCTTGCCGGAGGCGCCGACTATGAGGCCAAGGAGATAACAGTAAGTCCCGTCGCGTTACGTTTATGGCAGAGACCCACAGGCGGGGTGGTGGCCCTCAGTAAGAGGGAATCATTAGTGTACTCTAACACCATTAAACCCCATGTCTACCATGTCCTAATATTAACACACCTCTACTCCAGCAACAAATCACTGAAACTCATAACAAAGACCAACAACCAGTCACAGAGTTAAAATGCAAACTGAACATGCCACAAAGATGAGGAGTTAAAAGGTACGAGTTATAACAGTGGAAGGGAGAAGAAACGGGGGATATGCAGTACTGTAGATGCATTTCTCAGGGCAATTGACAAGATAGACAAGGACAGACTTTTTGCCATAAGATGACCATTAACAATGGAACACGGTGTGGAAACCAAGTACAGTACTCTTAATGTGGCACAAGGAGAGTAGAAAGAATTTATTCAGTGTCAAAGTCAAAGTAGTACACAAATTAAATGAACAAGAAAGTGAAGTGGTGGAGACAGGCTTTATATATATATCCTGTAGCTTCAAATGTTTACATGACAAAGGTCCCACATGGATTGTTCCATATTAAAGAGTGGCCATTGATTCTTTTAAGAAAATCCAATGTAGGATGACCAGACTGATTCCTGGTACTTAGGACCTTCCATATGAGAGGAGAGGAGAGGCTTGCATTTACTGGAGAGGCAGAGGGCGAGTAGAGACATGATCCAGTCTTCGGGGGTGTGTGTACTCACCTAGTTGTGTTTGCGGGGGTTGAACTCTGGCTCTTTGGTCCCGCCTCTCAACTGTCAATCAACTGGTGTACAGATTCCTGAGCCTATTGAGCTCTATCATATCTACATTTGAAATTGTGTTTGGAGTCAGCCTCCACCACAACACTACTTAATGCATTCCATTTGTTAACTACCCTGACACTGAAAAAATTCTTTCTAACGTCTCTGTGGCTCATCTGGGTACTTCCAGATGAGTTTCCAAGTTTCCACCTGTGTCCCCTTGTTCGTGTTCTACCCGTGCTAAAGAATTTGTCTTTGTCCACCCTGTCAATTCCCCTGAGAATTTTGTAGGTGGTTATCATGTCTCCCCTTACTCTTCTGTTTTCCAGGGTTGTGAGGTTCAGCTCCCTTAGCCTTTCCTTGTAACTCATTCCTCTCAGTTCCGGGACCAGTCTGGTGGCATACCTCTGAATCTTCTCTAACTTTGTCTTGTGTTTAACTAGGTATGGACTCCAGGCTGGAGCTGCATACTCCAGGATTGGTCTTACATGTGTGTGGTACCAACAGTAGATAGGGACATGGTTGTGAAACAGAGACTAAGTCAGAACCTGTAACATTAGTTACAATATGAAGTTCACATTCAGGAAAGATATAGGGAAGTATTGGTGTGACAACACGTTGGTAGATAAATATAATTAGTTTCAGGCCAACATCATTAAGGTGAATGGAATAGTTAACTTTAAAAATAGGTTCAATAAATACTGTACATGAAAAATAGCTTGGCACTAGATGGGCACTGCTTATAATCACTGCTAAATTCTTAATCCATTTTTTTACTAGATTGAAAGTTGGCAGGTGGAACACGAGATAAACTCAATCCCAACCTTGTGATTCCCTTTAATATATCACTGTTAGTTTTTATTACCCCTCCTTTCAGTCTCTTATCCTCTTAATATTTTTATAAAGCATGTGAAACTTTGATGTTAATAAGTCAATGAAGTGCATGTCAAGATTGTCTTTCTAATAATACTGTAGAAGCAATCAAATCATTGTGACTCTTTCTTGTAAAGCACATTGAAGATTATTGTTCTTTTACACGTACAGTAGTTGACTTTGCCATGGGGCCGCTATTGAACTTGTTAACCAGCAGGTAGTAACTGCAAATTTGCTTGACAGTTGAGGCATGTAATGTGTGTAGTAGGTTATCAGACAGCCATTCTGCCAGCAACCTTTACCATGACTTGTGAGACATCTGGTCCAGTCACCTCTATTGTCTGCCATATGTGGACAGGTCACCTCTCCCTCACCACCACCATCTCCCCTGAACTCCAAGGCCGTTACACTCTTAGTCTGCCAACACCCACCTCGATCTCTCCCTCTGAAAAACTCTACAGACCTTAACCACCATCCATAACAACAATGCACAATGCAATCACATTATTGTGATGTATCAATGAGAAAATCGGTAGGAGCCATGAGGATGATTCGAACCCGCCCACCTGGTACACCCAAGCCCATGCCCTGACCACTACATTTTATCACTTCCTGTAAGCCACCACCAACAGGACCTTTTGCTTTAGAACAATCTTGCTGGAACTGCAGACTACTTCTATTTAAATTGTTCACTTGTTTAATTAGTGTAAACTCTACTGATAAAAATAATGTATTTGCAGTATCATTACAACGTGAATCAAATATTCATAAACTAGATGATCGATGTTTATTTCTTGTCAATTACTGCAATATCTTTTTCTTCAGGTACATAAGGTAATTCCTGGAAGTTTGGCTGATCGTGATGGACGCATCCAGCGTGGTGACAGAGTTCTCTCCATCAATGGCAAAAACTTGCGCGGCGTTACACATAGAGAAGCGCTCACCATACTTAAGGTAATATTGTACATCCAAATACAATGTCAGTGTTTTTCCAATAGAACATTTTACATTTTCTCATTCAATTTGATGTGCAGATTCTAGGTTAATGCTACAATCAATGAGAGTGTGGACTCTCATAAAATTCTACTCATATAACAAGGATTTATGAGAGTAGAATAAAAAAAGTTCTGAAGTTACTGTATTGTCTTTTATGGAATCATAAGTTGGTTGAAAATGACTCATGGTGAAACTATTAGGGCCTTAGAAGGAATGGTTTGGTTATCTGTAAATAATGGAAGAGATTAAATTGGATACTGTATTTTTAAATGATTTTATCCAGAAAATGGAAAAAAAGGAGCCTCTACTCTGCTGATAAAATATTACAGTACAAGAACCACCTTCACAGGTATTACAAAATTTAACAATTTCAAAGTCTTAAATTTTAAAGGTGTTAGTTTCACTGCATAAAGTAAATGTTTGATGATCCATATACATATCCTGTACTGTAAGAGTCAGTAGTTTAAATTATTGTGAAGATATGTTTACAAGATCACTTAACCAAATTTATGTGCAAGGTTATTTTTTCTTTTTATCCTATACGAGACTTTCCTTGTAGAACAAGCCCCTTACCAGACCCTGAACAAATCATTTCTTCATCAGGTGAAATCTATAAGCACACCACTGAAGGAGCCAGACCTCTTATTTTAACTGCACAGGCTTTCCAGGTGCACCTAAAATTGTATAAATAATTATGTATGTAGTGTAATTTTTCAAGAATGGGTGGCAACTCTTTGTATTCCTCTAACTTGGCAGTTGGCTTATGATTCAGATGCCAGGATATAGGCCAGGTGCACAAATATATACAGGTACAATATGTTGGCAGTACTCATTTCGTGATTGGGACGAGATTCCCAAGCATTCGGTTTTCATGGATGAGGTTTCAGTGGAATAATTATTGGTAGCACCCACTATTCCTGCCTGGAGGAAGGACTGTTTGCTCTTGCTTTCCCTACATAAGATGGAAAGGAAGCGATCTCTGAGCAGCACCCTAGACTTGAGTAGTGCCAAGTTAATCTGTTTAACATAGGGGTTCAAAGAAATTAGATAATAGCTAGACAAATTGCAAAGTTGAATAGCCTCAGCTCTCAATTCCTTAGGCTTCTGTCTCTGCAGTTCCATCTTTGTTGTCAGAGTAAGTTGAACAACTGCTTCCGTTTAGAGTGTACCCTCGTTCACTCTTCCAGAACAGCAGCATGACTCTCTGTTCCTCAATCCTCTCAGGTCAGTCCAAAGACCAGTCCTTCTGTGTTGCTCTAACACAGCTCAAGATGTGTTAGAAGCAACACTCTAACAATATTAGTGCTCTTCGAGTGTCGATGAGGCCTACTGTTTGAAAGGAATTAAAACATTGTGTGATCTTGAACTCTATTGCTGGTAGTGGCAGTCAGGAAAGGAAAGGAAACAATCGAATCTGTATGCAACTACAGTTTTGTCAGTCTTTTCAGGCCATTTTAATGAGCCAAGTAATAAGTAGGACCAATCAGTAATGTTAGAAAACTATTAATTTAAAAGAGCTGATACTGGTTCAAAAATTAATATTAGAGACAAAATTTGTCAGCCAACAGTGCCTTATGGAGGGCCTGAGAAAAGGCTACCCACAAGACTTCACCATAACATAGCAGAACACAATATCTTACTGCTGAGTGAACTAGTGTATTGTACACAAAATTTTGTTAATTGTGCTTGTTGCAAACATACTTTAATGCAACGAACAGCCCAGTAAGTGAAGGAAACAATATTTTCCGTAAGTTCCCCCTTGCACGGGAGCCAGTCGGCTGAGCGGACAGCACGCTGGACTTGTGATCCTGTGGTCCCGGGTTCGATCCCGGGCGCCGGCGAGAAACGATGGGCAGAGTTTCTTTCACCCTATGCCTCTGTTACCTAGCAGTAAAATAGGTACCTGGGTGTTAGTCAGCTGTCTCGGGCTGCTTCCTGGGGGTGGAGGCCTGGTCGAGGACCAGGCCGCGGGGACAATAAAGCCCGAAATCATCTCAAGATAACCTCAAGATTGCAGGTGGAGGACCAAGCCAGGCAATCGTGTAAACATTGCCAGGACCCACAGAAATTGCCATCAGAACTAACTCATATGTAATTGATAATTTGGATACAGTATTAATAATATTGACAATCTGAATATTAATAATATAAAGAAAATATAAATATACAGTACATATTAATCTACTAAGACATTAGAGTAGCAGTAATGACAAAGTTATGTTAAATGTTGGCACTGTAAATATGCCTTAGGATGTACGACAGAATTAACAATCAGATGTCAACCTTAAACAAAATACAGGGTACAAAACCCCAATAAAATCTGCCCCTAGTATGAAAGCACCATATAAAGTATCTAGGAATAATTTTGTTTGAGAACTTAATGTTTAGGGAGCATAACCAAGTAAATATAGCATCGGGGAAAAAAAATGACAGGATGGGTTACGAGAACCTTCAAATCCAAGGGTCCCATCACAATGGATGTACAGTACTATTCAAATCACTTGTGCTGTCCCATCTTGAGTATTGCCTGATACTCAATTTCCCCTTCAGAGCAGGAAAGATGATGAACTACAAGGAATACAGAGAACATATACAGCATACATAGACATGATAAAGCACCTAAATTATTGGGATCATTTTAAAGCTCTCCAAATATACTTCATAAAAAGGAGACGAGAGAGGGTTCAAATAATATACACATGGAAAATACTGGAGGGCCGGATCCCAAATCTACACAGTAAAATAACAACATACTGGAGTGAACAATATTGAAGTAATTGCAGAATAGAACCAGTGAATAGCAGAGGTGCCATAGGCACAATCAGAGAAAAATGCATAAACATTAGAGGTCCACGATTGTTCAACAATAGTACTCCCAGTGAGCATAAGAAATATTGCCGGAACAAAGATGGACACCTTCACGATAAAACTTGGTAGTTTCCTTCAAGAAGGGCTGGACCAACCATCCATATGTGTCCATATGTGTTGGATATGTAGGCCTGTGGGGCCGCTCCAAACAACAGCCTGTTGGACTAAGCTCGGAGAGTAGAACAACTCCCAGAACCCCATCCAGGTACGTTCAGGCATGTGATGGTTGAAAGCTGATGTGCAATAATTATTGTTTTAGCATCTCGGACACCTTATGGAAAGCATACAACAAAGACGAAACTGAAGGCCAAGGCTTATTGCACTTCTACTGCAATGGCAAATTCAATAACTTAAAAAATAACTAAATAAACAAAAAATTCTCCATTGTTACCATGGAGAACAATGAGGTAACAATGGATGGTAATATCTACATTACAGTACAGTAAGTAAGAAAGTATCAAAAAGAAGGCACCAAACCGGGAAGACTATGTAGCATCATCAAATGTGCGGGATAATCAGAGGGTGCTAAATATCACCAAGGATGCCAATACGAGAACAGAAACACATAAGGCGAACGATATCAAAAGTATCTGAGTCACCAAGAATACTATCGAGAGACAAGCGACCGCGGGGGACGGTCGGAAAACAAGACACGCCGGACACTTCCTGTCCCCCGGAAGTCAGGACATTCAACAAGGATATGCACAACCGTAAGAGGGACAATAAGGAGCAGGGTGGCGCTCCATCAAGTGACCATGAGTTAAAAGAGTATGGACAATACGCAACCTTGCTAGAGCCGTTTCCCATCCCCGGTTACGGTGGTAGGAGGACGGCCACGTGGACACACAATTTTTAAGAGAACGTAGTATGTTACCAGTAACAGACGACCAACAAGCCTGCCAACGGGTAAGAATGGAGGAATGGATAACAGGGTAAAAGTCGGAATAAGGAATACCTTTACAAGAGATGGGACAAGAGCGGACAGCTTCCCTGGCGGCAGCATCCGCACGCTCATTTAAAGAGACACCAATATGGCTGGGAACCCAACAAAACTCAACCGACTTAAATTTACTGTGAACAAGAAACAGCCAATGCTGGATCTCGACAACAACTGGATGAACCAAATTTAAGGACCCGAGAGCCATGAGGGCACTACGAGAATCAACAACCACAAAGGAACATTAACAACGAGAGAGCAGGAAATGCAGAGCATAGAGAATAGCATAAAGCTCCGCTGTGAAGATGCTAGTCTCCGGAGGCAAGCGACACATATAAGTGTGATCAGGAAAAACAACAAAGTAGCCAACACCGTCTGCAGACTTAGACCCATCGGTGAAGATGGAAACAGAGTGGGAGTGAGAAGAAAAGTGCTCAAGGAAAAGGCGTTTTAGAACCGATAGAGGGGTAAAAGCTTTAGGGATGCGGGTCAAGGATGTACAAAACTGCAGAAGGGGGACTCTCCACTGGGACAAAGAAGGAACAACACGAGGAGAAATATTAGAAATACGAATGGAAAGAGAATCCTGTAAGCGAGACTTACAGTACAGTAAAACTCTACATTACAGTACAGTACTGTAATATAGAGTTGAAAGAATCTCAGGAAAAATGAAAGGCGGGGGGGGGGGGCCTTTTACAAGTGCTAGCTTCCTCTCCCCATTGAGGCCACTAGATAGATGATGGCCCTCAGGTAAATTAAGGTAAATCATCAAATGGTTGCCCACATTTGGGACCAGGAAGTCTGTTAGGCTTATCAGGGTCCCCCTAGGCCAACTACTTACCTTTCCCAGGATCTAACTAACAATAATTGTCAAACTCTTGGCTGCTGCTTTACTACTAGGTGAACAGAGGCATCAGGTGAAAGTAGACATTGCCCTTTTACCTGATGCCTCCGATCTACTGTGGGAATCGAGTCCGGGATCTTTTTTGTGTGACCCGAGTGCACCAAATAACATTAATTTCCCACATAGCCTTCATCGTAAATAAGCAAGGGTTATTGCTGCTGCCTGGAAGAGGCAGGGTGAGGTCTCTGGGTTTACTGTTAGGCAATTCAGAATCTGTTATAGGCAAGTAAGTATGCATGACATCATTGGGACTCCACAGAGCTTAAATTTTGGAGTTTTTTATATTTATTGGTTGGATTGAAAATTTCTTCAGTGACTGTGATACTCATGCCTTGATACTCGTGTCCACATGCTTAACAAAGTACTGTACTTCTTTGTAATGAAGGGAGTGGCAGAATACATATGCTCAGGAAAGAGTTTCCTGATCGAACACGGTATGTGTGAATAGAGTTGCAAGGGTTGTACAGAGTATTATTTAAAATCATTATTATTTTTTCAGTCGCCAAGACCAGAGGTTGTGCTAGTCCTGTCCAGAAGTCGATCAGTCACGCCACAGGAGTCTAGTGGAGCCGAGTCAGAGGGCAGCTTTGTCCACCGTCCTGCTCTCATTAACCATATCACTTCTCCCAGACCTCCCAAAATTCTAGAGTCACCAATGGACAGCAAGAGTCTTATCTCTGGTCAGTCATTTCTCTTTAAGTTCTAGTTTTTAATAGTTTTGCTCATTTTCCTAGTTTCAATGTGAACATTTTCTATAAAGTTTCACTACCTTGCATTGCATATGTACTCATTACTGTACTTTGAAGTTAAAATCCAAAATTATACTGAACATTTAGTACCAAGAATTAGTCTACAGTTACCAGACTGGTTTATTTGTACAGTTCTCTATAGAAATATTTGAACATACTGTACTTTACAATACTGCAATAACATCTGCTAAACTTTATTTACAAAAATGAAAAAAAAAAGGTCACTTAAATGGAATGCTTGTGAATTTTGCCTGATAGTATGTCTAGCTTGACATTCTATCCAGACTGATGAGGTACCCTCAAGTAAGTTTAGTTTAATCTATTTATAATGCACTCCATACCCATCCTGTGGGCGGTAGTGAGTAGGGTTACAGACACACATAATGGGCTCAGGGACTGATCCCCACAATTCATTTAGCTAAGCAGGTTACAATCTTGATGAGCTAGTTACAAAATTCAATGCACATTGCCACATCAAGAATGGGCTCGAGACCAACCACAAGTACGGTTTCTAAATTAAGCAACTGATATTTGTGAAGAGCTAGTGTCACAATTGCTGGCGATGAGTCACAATAATGTGGCTGAAGAATGTTGACCAGACCATACATTATAAGGTGAAGGGACGACAACGTTTCTGTCCGTCCTGGACCATTCTCAAGTCTATTGTACACAATCTACTTGAGAATGGTCCAGGACTGACCAAAATTGTCGTCGTCCCTTCACCTTCTAGTGTGTGGTCTGGTCAACATAGTGTCACAATTGCAGGATATGTTTATCCTGCACACTGCCCGGCCCAGCCAGTGGGCAGCGGTGCATAGGTTATAATCACTCGGTTATTACCTGCAGTTAGCATACTGGGGATATTTGGCTAAGATAATGAAGTACTTTTACCACTCACACACCCCAACTTTATAGCACACTTTATTTAGCCCACCTGCTCACCTCACCAGTTTATTGCATGTTTTTATTTGGACAAACCCAAATGAATCCACATCCACATCCAGATAAGAAGTGTATGGAAAGAATATGGTAGTCTGTATAGTGTATTTATTTAAGAAAATGTAATTTATTTTTTTTTTATTTTTTTTTACAGATGCTGCAGCAATGTCAGTTCCCAGAGGCCCTCCACTCACTATTACACTAATGAAAGATGGTGCTGGTCTTGGCTTCTCACTAGAGGGCGGCAAGGATTCTCCTCTTGGTGACCGTCCCCTCACTGTCAAAAAGATATTTAGTGGTAAGTTGGCAGTATTGATGTATTGTCCTTGATATTTTTAATCATAATATTTAGCTTAGTTTCCTATATTATATGATAATTGTATGGAGTAGACCAGAGAATAAAGTGGTATATATTCAAAGCAAGCTATGCCTCACTGGCATGTAGGGATAAAGTAACACACTATAACTCGTATTTGAGTCAAAATAAAGTATTTTTTTACAAGAAACTGAGTATGAAGAATGATGTGGGGTAAACTTTGATTAAAATAAGGCTTGGTTAAAAGGGGACAGTAGTTACAGTGTTGGTTGGAGAACAAATGGAATATATGAATTGATAGACATGAGGGTGGGTTTTATAGTAAGTTTTAATATGAAAAATAGGAGTTAAAATTAGTGAACTAAAAGGAGTTAAAGTTTAAAGTTTTCAAGAGCAAAACTTCAGTTACTGGTTGATACCTGGTTGATGGGGTTCTGGGAGTTTTCTACTCCCCAAGCCCGGCCTGAGGCCAGGCTCGACTTGTGAGAGCTTGGTCCACCAGGCTGTTGCTTGAGAGCGGCCCGCAGGGCCACATACCCACCAGTTGTTTACCATATGGTTCAACTTATGGTTCTTATAGTCCAAGACAGGAACCCTATTAGGCTCATTGAAGTTCCCCACAGACATAAAAGTTAACATGAAATTTATGATTTTCTATTATCTTTAATTTACTTTGTTTGCACGAGAGTGAGTAATATATAAACCTTGATATGTTTGGTGTTGTGTTTTGATTCAGAAAATGTATTATTATGCGCATTCATGTATGTCATATTAGTCAAAACTTATTGTGTATTTGTAATTGTTACAGGTGGTGCAGCTGATAAGGGTGCATACTGAAGGTTGGGATGAATAGTGAGTGTAACACAGTGGATGTAACTGGTATGGCACGTATTGAAGCCTGGAACTTTTTAAAGAAACTTCCAGACGGTACAGTGTCTCTGGTGTTACGACAAAAGCTAGAAGATCCATCAGCAAAAGTGAGGAATGATAGAAGTTAAATTATACCAGTGAATTTGATTAATAATTTGGTGAAACAATTAGGAGGAATTAATTACCTGGTTTGATCTTTGATTTATTTTTAGCAGTGATCACTGTGGCTTCACTCTTTTGGAAACATTCAGTGAGAAATAATAGGATCTCTTTCATTGGTGATCCTTTACCTTGTCCATATTTATACCAAGCCACAAAGTGGTCAACCATATAATTTCAGACAGCAACACTTAATTTCAAAGTTGCAATTTACTAATTCTCAATTTTGTATCTCTTATATTCTATCTTCTGCTACATATTTTTTTGTCCTACAAAGGACTCTGTTAGTACTTGAAAAATCCTTCTTATCTTTTAATGGAAGGAATAATGATCAAACTGATACAGAATTTCTCTGCAAGCTTTCACAACTTTGTTGCTGGAGCTCTTATGTATGTGGTAGTAACCCACAAGTGTTAGTTCAGAAATATTCAGCATTTTATATCATTATTCCAATACAGAAAAATGCAAAATATAAATTGCTGGATAAATTAAATGTATGAGTCTTTTATGGGATTCATGTAACACTAAGATCTATCACGATTTTGAGGTCAGTTCTGTAACATTAATTGAAACCAGTAGACCTTGCTATTCAACCATAGCAAGCAAGCTTGTTTTGTATACAGTACTATTATTTCACGATACAATGTGAGCAAACCATGTTCAACGTTAAAATGTTAAACGGTGCTACAGTGTCTTCCTGGCTTGGCACCTCCTTTTAATAATTACTTGAAACGTTGAATATATGCATTAATTAATATCAGAATGTAAGTGGTAAGGGGTATATTATGTAACAGTGCAAATTGAGAAATTAATTTTGCATTATGTTGCTATGCAGGTATATGAGAATGTTAGCATATTGTGTAGTTTTTGCAGTTTTCTTCATGAATATGCAAAATTTTGCACAAGGATAAATTTTTATTAAATATATATATATACTGTATATGTATAATATTGCATACTCTGTGCTAATCAGTTTGTATAATTGGTAGGTAAATGGACAGCAACAAAAATCCATAGTGGGTATTTGTATTTTTAATCATTGTTGCCAAAACTTGTTGATTTTAATCTCCCATATATTTCTACGCATTTTCCTTCTGCCATTTGAACCAAGACTTCATTGGGAGACTCAGAAGCTTAAGTAAGGTCTTTCATTATAAGAGTAAGTGTTCTACTTTGAACTAGATCCTAATTTATATTCTTATTATATTTGATAAAACTTTACATTAAGTAACCATCAGCTTGATTGTATATATAAGTAGCAATTCAATGTGAAATGTTACTTTTTGTATTATATTTTTCTTATACTGAATCATAATGCAACATTTTGTTGATTCAAGATTTTATTTATAATAAAATAGGATCATCGAGTGATTATGCTACATTTAAAATGAAACCTTTGCTGTTTGCTGTCAAGTTTGTCTTGACATTTCTATAATAAAGGAACTGGTGGAGGCTAGTAGCCAACAGTGGCCTTAGTTGGGAGAGTGGTGCTAGGGGCTGTGGCGGGGTGATGGTACAGCCTTTCCTGGGACTCTCAAAACCCACATGTACTTCTCACCTGAATTGTGAGTTGTGATAACAGAGCTTGTGAGTGGGGCCCCTAGGAGCTGGTGCCTGCTGTATCTGCCAACCCTCAACTGTGATAGGTGCATTTGTTTATGCTGATTGATGCAATTGACTGATACTGTTGCATAAGATAAAGAATTGCATTATCTTCTTACAGATACCTTATTTTATACAGTACAGTATAGCAAGTGTCAATTATTTGCATCCTCGAATGTCACCATATTCTTTTCGACTGCTTAGTGTAATCTAAATCTTGTATACTATAACTAAACTTATCTCATTGAGCTATTCATATAGAACTTCAGTTCACTGAGTATTAACTGCATTCATATTTATTTGGCTCAATTGTTTTTATTTTTCATTTCAAATTATAATGGTTTCAGTTTAAGGAATGAGATGTCTTGCAGCTTTTCTGTAGTTTTTATTTTTTTATTTTTTTAAATATTGTCAACTTAAAAGCAGCATTAAAACCTTTATTGTATGATAACCTTGCATTGACATTGAAACTGATAGTGAGAATGTTGATGAAAGGGGGTATATTGTTTTAGCAAAATGTTTCTCCCTATGTTTCATGTATCATTTTGTAGACTACAGTAGTAAGCTTGCAGCAGCTGCCATGATGCATTTTAAGAATCAATGCATTTCAGTCATTAGAATGAATGAATAAATGAATTATAAGTTTAGGCCCATGCTGAGGTGCTGGAATCCGAAGATTATTCAGCACCGTTTCAGCCAATTCTCTGTACTATATTGTAAATATTTTTATGAATGAATCATGTATTACATATTATAAATTGCTCTTTATGTGAGATTACAATATATAAATTTGTGTAGGTATCCCAGTAAGTTGTGCTTAGTAAACATAATGTATACCATTATATTTATATGGTTGC
The DNA here is from genome assembly GCA_020271785.1 of Procambarus virginalis. NCBI lineage: Eukaryota > Metazoa > Arthropoda > Malacostraca > Decapoda > Cambaridae > Procambarus > Procambarus virginalis. The sequence continues at coordinate 24,668,969 of WNGS01165339.1, read as the reverse complement.
TAATTCTGCACTGCCCATTACAGACTTTGGGTAGATTAGTATATCATGAACTGCAGTAACAGTCAATTCATTCATTAAAAGTGGTATTAATTGCTTTGTTGTGGGTGGTCTTGCTGTAATGGGTATATATTTTTGTATCCATTGTTATTGTGCTTTATGTAAAGAAAGAGTATTTGAAAATGCATTATTATGTACATAACATCACACTAAGTAATGAGCATATGTTCGTAGTTTGAGCCTCAGCTTTGTAAGGGAGAGCGGACCAAATAAAGTAATGTATGATAAAGATTACTGTATTATTAACATTTTACCTTGACAATGAACTATAAAAACAATGTTCATGGAAAAATGTTTCACAGTTGAATACATAAGTTTACTTATGTTGCATACATGTATAATGCTAACATTGTATACATGCAGTGCTCCAAGACCTTTTAGTATCAACTAAAGCTAATGTAATTTTCAAATGGTGTGACGATAAAACCACACACTAGAAGATGAGACAATGGCGTAAAAAAACACCCTGGACCATCATCAAGTCAATTCGCATGGTGTGTAATACGCTTCATGTGTGTTTTGTACTGGTGGGAACTCCACAAACAATAATATACACAAGTGGTCTGCGTAGTCATCATATGGAAACCATCAATGTCTCACTTTAAGTCTGACTACCTTGCAGGGAGCTCTTTCCATCATGGCTGTTGTCTTGATGGGACAAGGGACTCTTGTATGGGGTGCACAAAACTACCACTCGCCTGATGAGTGCGATATTCGTGCTCTATAGTAGGGGTAACTAAAATACATCTCTGTTACCAAAATAAATACTTTAATGACAAGTATTTGAAAATATATTGTATGTTTGCAAATTTCTGATGATATAGAACATAGTGACACCTCGGCTTATGAATGCCTCCTTTTTACGAACTTTTTGGGTTACGAGCCCAATTTCTTCGTAAAATTCGAATCGGGTTACGAATTTTGTAACATAGTTTGTTGATACGCGTATGGCCGACCTAGCGCGTGGTGATCCTAACTATATATAAAAGAGAGAGAAAGAAATAAATTGAGAGAGAAAGAAAGAAGAGAGAAAGAATGAGAGAAAGAAAGAAGAGAGAGAGAAAGAAAGAAAGAGATAGAGAGGGGAGGGGGGGAGGAAGAGTGTGTACCCCAGAGAAGTCATCACTGCCTGATGTTATAATCGAAGGGGACTCCCCTTCCAAACACTAACACCTCTCCTCCTCCCTCCTCACCATTTTCCATATGCCAACATCAATAAAGGTAAGCAAAAACTTGTACATACTTTAGTACTAATGATTTGGGCAAAATAGGTATAAAATTTATTTTGAAGTTAATAGTTTTGGGAGTGTGGAACAGATTAAGTCAATTTACATTATTTCGTATGAAAAAATTCGTAAACTGAAGCGAATTTTCCCATAAGAAATAATGTAAAAATTCGTAAATTCGCTTTGGTTTACGAATTTTCGGGTTATGAACCGTCTCTGTGAATGGGTTAAATTTGTAAGCTGAGGTATGACTGTATTTTGGATATCTTAAGATCTCTACTTGTGACCGACATATAGTCTGACTGTTTCAGCCATAATTCACCTAGACATCGATCCTGCGTCATAATTAACATACTGTACATATATATCTTTACCTCTGTTTTATGTATTAAAGTGACCAAAATTTTATAAGTTAATTTCTTTCTGAATATGATGATAAAATACAATTAAGGTATCATTGCAACTTTATAGGAAATCATAAATCCTAAATATATCTTGATTCTTATACTTAAAATATTGTTACATTAAACATTTGAAAACAAAGTTTATATCTGTATTTTTAATAGAATATATAAAACAATATTTATTAATGAATCTGTGAAGTACATAATTTATCAGTATTGTGCAGCCTGTGTTCTCTGCCTGGCTGGACACTGATGCCTATGTAGTTATGTGTCAGGACACTGGCGACTGTGTTGTATTATTTATTTAACCATAACTTGGCTTTCACTTAGGATATAGTCAACTATAGCCATTATATCCTTGAAATATAGTCACATTAACATGTACATCTTTTTCTGATATATAGAACTTTAAGGTTAATTAGCATATATGCAAATTAATTACACAATTGATTGGCTGGTGTGCAGGACTTCACAGTCCCTGAACTAGCCATAAAGTAATTATAGAATGTATACATCTTTGCTTTCACTTCAGTTATATTTTGACAGAATTTAAAATGTAGCTTATAGTTCTGCCTTTCTGACGACAAAAAAAATTTGCATTTATCACAGTACTGTATCTATACAAAATAACATTGATCTTGGAAAAGTCATACAATAGTTCCCATCAATAGGGAGAGTGTTGGCCAAGAAATTTTTAAAATATTAATATTTTTCCTCTTTAATAAGATCTAATCTCTCTGATGGATTAGCAAAAACGATTTTATCTCTGCCTTTCTGATAACATATAAAAATATAAGCTTTATTTGTGAATTTCTATTAAGTAATATGTCAGGGAGTGTGTAGGTTTTGGTGTTCCATGAACAAAGAGACATGGGCGAGTTTATATAATGCATAGTAGTTTATGTAGCGAACGCATATCAACGAATATAGTCTTCTTACTATACTTAGTAAGAACTATCTAACTAAACTATTGTCCTATGGAGTCAATTTAATTTCCAGATATGTATGTATTTTTAGATAAATCTTAAATGTTTTGTGGCTATGCTAGATATTATAAATACACATTCTACTTGTCAATACCGTATCGCCAATTAAATTTGCAATAATTTGAGCAGAGAAGTGCGACTGGATCACCGTGAACAGAAGGCTGATATGCCAATACTCTCCAGGAAACAACATATCTTAGATAAATCACTCCACAACATTGTCGCTAGGACTGTCGACTTCTTATGGCGTCACCTGCCACATATTTACTTATTTCATTATGAAATGAAATTATTTTGGGGTAAAAATATGTTTGTTCATGTTCTGCATTCAGCACCAACATTATAGTGAGAAAATATGCAATATTTCTTTATTACTTACGTAATGCTAGGAGGCTTTTAGTATTTCTATAGACACCCCCACCCCTACAAGTCCACAGGGTCCTGCAGCAAAGTTCTCAGTGCAGTCAGGGTACAATGTCTATCCCTGAAGCAAGGCAGAGACATTTGGTCATGTTTTCTTTCACCTGATGCATCTGTATTTAGCAGTAAAAAGATACTTGGGAGTTAGGCAACTGTTGTAGTTGAATCCTGAGGTCAGTAATTGACCTATGGGGACCTCAATAAATATAACTGGCTTACTGAGGTCCCCATTGTTCCCAGCGATGGGAAATCATGTCAATGGTATGATTGACTAACAAGACTGAACTAATCAAACTATCAAGTGTGTTCTGGCTATTTTGGCACATTGACCCCATAGTTGTGAATAGTCTCTGGCCATGGACTCTGGAACCTTTCCTATGAAGACATGTTGAAATGTTTCAATCTGCATTCACTTGAGATCTATCTTGGTTATCTTGAGATGATATCGGGGCTTAGCATTCCCGCGGCCCGGTCCTCGACCAGGCCTCCTTTTTGTTACCCCCCCCAGGAAGCAGCCCATAGCAGCTGTCTAACTCCCAGGTACCTATTTACTGCTAGGTAACAGCGGCATCAGGGTGAAAAAACATTTTGCCCGTTTGTCTCCTCCTCCACTGGGGGTCGAACCCGGAACCTCAGGACTACGAATCCATAGCGCTGTCCACTCAGCTGTCAGGCGTTGGGAATATGATCCAGGTTTTCAGTTAGGTGAGGTTTTCAATTATTAGGTGATAATAAACAAGGGAAATACAGTTCTCAAACTGCTGGAACAGGACAAAGTTTGTTTTAAAAGGGATATAGGGAAGTACTTCTATGGTATTATGGTTGTGGATGACTGGAATGCGCTGACAGGTAGCATTATTAAGACAATATGGTTAACAGGATTCAAGAATAGATTGAAGCAGTGACAAGTGTATGAATTTAAATAGGATCCACCTAGTATATGGGCAAAACAGGCATTCTGCAGTGCACCCTAATTTTTAATGTTATGCAGTTTGCTACAGTTAAACATATCAGTCCATTTCTCCTTAAAGACCTTTAAGATGAATTGGCTGTAGTTTTCCATGCCGACTGCATTTTCATCACTATTTCAGACAGAATGTCCTTGCTATAATGGGTAAGATGGCAATTTAGCAAATGTTGATAAGAAATTATATGAATCTAACTGTTATACTTGTGGTTTACTATCAAGTTTGCTAAACTGCCATACTGTCCAGTTTCCTCTACTTTTGAGGAGGAGAAGTTTGAGGAAACTACTCCAAGCTTGTACTAAGGAGGCACCCTTCTTGAGACCGGATGGGCACATGTATAAGCAAGTAGATGGGGTCGCCATGGGTTCTCCCCTAGGTGTCCTGTTTGCGAACTTTTACATGGGTACTATCGAGAAAAAAGTCTTAGTCGACTTGAACTTGAAACCGGCCATATACTGCAGGTATGTTGACGACATTTTTACACAGGTACCTGATGTCAGACATCTGCAGGAGCTGAAAGAGGCGTTTGAGCAGAATTCTGTGTTGCGTTTCACTTACGAGATGGAGAAGGATGGGAAGCTACCCTTTCTAGATGTAACAGTCATGGAAAGGAGCGGAGGTTTCCACACTGCAGTCTACACTAAGGAAACAAACATAGGAATGTGCCTAAATGCCAACAGTGACTGCCCAGACAGGTACAAGAGGAGTGTTGTTAACGCTTATGTCGACCGTGCTCTCAGCCACAGCTCAGAATGGAAGCAAGTCGACGAAGAACTCTGTAGGGTAAGGCAGGTCCTAGTCAACAACGGCTTCTCCAATGGTTTCATTGAAGACATCATAAGAAGGAAAGTGAAACGCCATGCAACCTCTGAAGAGACAACTAATACAACACCTATACCCCCTATTAGACTATTTTACAGGAACTTCTTCTCCACAGCTCATAAAACGGAGGAAAGGGTCCTGAAAGATATTGTTAATAGAAATGTTATCCCTACAGACAAAAATCAGAAGATACAACTAACGATTTACTATAAAACCAAAAAAACGGCCAGCCTACTCATGAGAAACTCTCCAGACACGGAGCAGAACGCTCTAAAAGAGACAAACGTCGCCTATGCCTTCAAATGCCCTCTTGGGGACTGTAAGCCTAAAAAAACTCAGTATATAGGCAAGACAACAACATATCTTTCCAGGCGTTTAACGATGCATAAGCAACAGGGCTCCATTAAGGAACATATATTCTCTTCCCACAACCAAACCATCACCAGAGAAATCTTAACAAACAACACCGAAATCATTGATAGATACAGCGACAGCAGGCGGCTTGACATCTGCGAGGCACTACACATCAAGAAGTCAACACCAGCAATCAACAGCCAATTAACGCACAACTATATCTACCCACTTCAAGACTCCTCTCCAATATAGAAACATCAAGAAATATGGGCCAATAGGCCTTCTGCAGTTCTATTTGTACCCAACTTCTACAAATCTATACCCCGTATTCCATGCAGTTCTATTTGTACCCAACTTCTACAAATCTATACCCCGTATTCCATGTTTTGTGTTTCACCCCACTATTGTACAGTATTACATCACCTCACCCAAATGCAGGTATAAGAGCCAAGTTGTTTCAGGCTAACGGAAACACACACCACGGGGAGACATCTCCCGTCACGCAGGTGCAGTCGCACCTCCACAGATTTTTTTTTTTTTTTTTTTTTTTTTTTTTTTTTTTTTTTTTTTGAGATATATACAAGAGTTGTTACATTCTTGTACAGCCACTAGTACGCGTAGGTTTCGGGCAGGTCCCTGGAATACGATCCCCTGCCGCGAAAATCGTTTTTTTCATCCAAGTACACATTTTACTGTTGCGTTAAACGAGGCTACAGTTAAGGATTTGCGCCCAGTAAATCCTCCCGGCCAGGATACGAACCCATGACATAGCGCTCGCGGAACGCCAGGCGAGTGTCTTACCACTACACCACGAAGATCTCCAGTATCAGCTATTGATACTGGTAATGGGCTCAAAGGGCCACCACTTACGGGCTATTCATGCCGTGCCACCTCTTGGGTGGCTTAATCTTTATCAATCATCAATCAGGCATAACGGGAGACATCTCCTGTCCACGAGGCTAACCATAGCCCGTGCTTCTTGCCCAGCTCCTGTGCCGGTAAGTTACGGGCTCACCAAGCCCGTGCTACTTGGAACTTGTTCCGAGAAGCTGAATCTATAACAACAACAACATCAGGCATAAGTTGTGTGTAATAAACTAAAGTCTTTGAAAATGTAATAAGTTTACGAACGTGCTCAAGTGTCGCGTCAGACTAGAAATAAAAATGAATTTGGAGAATTGATTTTTCATTTACCGTCACCAGTAAAAAGAACATAAGGAAAATAGAGAAAATTCGTGTTAGAATTATAATCTTACTTTTTCGGTCATATTTAATA
>WNGS01165339.1:24589201-24601475 GCA_020271785.1 Procambarus virginalis | reverse complement strand
TGTCTACAGATAACTGGCATTAATGATGATAATGTGAAGCCATTTGGAGATTAAGGTGTAATATTGGGACTGCACAGGGTTATCTTGAGATATTGATATGATGCGTGGGCTTAGTGTCCCCGGGCCCGGTCCTCGACCAGGTCCTTTTGTCCACACCCCAGGAAGCAGCCCGTGCGAGCTGCTAATCACCAGGTACCTGATTTACTGCTAGGTAACAGGGGCATAGGGTGAAAGAAACTCATGCCCATTGTTTCTCGCCGGCGCCGGATCGAACCCGGGACCACAGGATCACAGTCCAGCGTACTGTCCGCCTCGGCCGACCGGCTCCCAAGGGTAGCAAGTCTTCTATCTCTCTCTGAAATTTGGCAGGCAGAAATAGTAGAAACAAATAAAAGAACTAGGCTAAAAGAGGCTAAAACTGGAGTAGGAAATCTTTATCCCAAGTTCTATCCTCTCCCTCCCCCATTCCTCGCTCCCGCCCTCCCTAAACACCTCCTCCCCCCTCCGTAACCTCACATTGCTTCTTACTTTCATAAATGTGACACTCCATAATGGACACGTTGTCAGGTCCAGGGCGCCCTGGGTGTTCAGGCGTGTAAACCTACCAAAAATAAAAATGAATTTGGGGTATCAGAGAGGTCGCTCCATATATCCGGTGGACATAGTAGATCCCCGGTGATTGCTTGCTTGTGAGGTTAGTTGTTTGTGTGGGGATTGTGTATGATTGGTGTTTTATGTGATGATTGGTAGTTTGTGAGTTGATTTGTTTTATGGTGATTTGGTGGCGAGAGACTGGGAATTCTTATTGTTCAGATCCCGCATTAGGCTACTTAATTTTTGTTTAGTTAATTGAGATATTCAGTCTAATCTGAATATAGGCAATAAGTGCCTTTTGGGGGGATTTGTCCAGATTCAGTTCAAGTTCAAGGAAGTTTATTGAGGCTGTGAAATGCATCTTCAAAAGATTGAGTCGCTTAGGCGATATGTTTAGAGAATCTACTCTGGACAAATATATCTATATATCCTATCCTTATCTATATACCCGATATAGATAAGGATAGGTAAAAATGTAGATAAGTACATGGGTTAAGAAACAGCTTGTAGTGAATATTCATAATATTACCTTACTACCCATCTTCGTCTTCACCACGTTCATCTTAAATTCTGCGACACATCATAGAATTTAAAAGACACATCAATCAATCAATCAGCTCATCCCCACAATGATACATCACATCAGCCCATCCTGCCTCCAGTTACCCATAAGTACCTCCCTTGGCTGCAACAGTAGGTTCAGAGAGAGAGAGAGAGAGAGAGAGAGAGAGAGAGAGAGAGAGAGAGAGAGTGTGAGTGAGTGAGTGAGTGAGTGAGTGAGTGAGTGAGTGAGTGAGTGAGTTAACCTGCTGCTGTTATAGATACGCTACCTGGAACAAAAAGTTCCAACTAGCATGGGCTATGGTGAGCCCGTGTGGGTTAACCCACATATGTTGTGGATAGTAGTCCAAGTACAGTATGCAAAATTCCCTAACCACCTTCCACTTCCCCACGGGGTACTTAAGGCGTATGTGAAGAGCAGGAAGGGGGGGGGGAAGGGAACGGAGTTTAGGATTAGGGTAAAGGGACTAAGGAAAGAGAGCAAGACTAAGGTGAATGGAGAGAGAGGAGAGGGGAGGGCAAGGCAAAGGTGAAGGGGGAGGGAGGGGGCAGAACTATAGTGAAGGAGGAGGAGGAGGGGCAGGAGTAAGGTGAAGGGGGTAGGACTAAGGTGAAATGGGGGGGAGGGGAGTGTGAAAGGAGGTTGTGGAGGCACTCAAGACGAAGAGAAGATGTGGGCGGGGCTGCACAATGCTTTGATTTATCGCTCCCGGAACTATGGCTTATGATGACGTGTGTGTGTGTGTACTCACCTATTTGTACTCACATAAAATTGTGTGGTTGCGGGGGTTGAGCTCTGGCTCTTTGGTCCCGCCTCTCAACCGTCAAACAACAGGTGTACAGGTTCCTGAACCTATTGGGCTCTATCATATCTACACTTGAAACTGTGTATGGAGTCAGCCTCCCCCACATCACTTCCTAATGCATTCCATTTGTCAACCACTCTGACACTAAAAAAGTTCTCATTTGGGCTCTCAGTTTCCACCTGTGTCCCCTTGTGCGTGTGCCCCTTGTGTTAAATAGCCTGTCTTTATCTACCCTGTCGATTCCCTTGACAATCTTGAATGTGGTGATCATTTCCCCCCTAACTCTTCTGTCTTCCAACGAAATAAGGTTTAATTCCCGTAGTCTCTCCTCGTAGCTCATACCTCTCAGCTCGGGTACTAGTCTGGTGGCAAACCTTTGAACCTTCTCCAGTTTAGTCTTATGCTTGACTAGATATGGACTCCATGCTGGAGCCGCATACTCCAGGATTGGTCTGACATATGTGGTATATAATGTTCTGAAAGATTCCTTACACAAGTTTCTAAAGGCCGTTCTTATGTTAGCCAACCTGGCATATGCTGCTGATGTTATCCTCTTGATATGAGCTTCAGGGGACAGGTCTGGCGTGATATCAACCTTTAGGTCTTTCTCTCTCTCTGACTCCTGAAGTATTTCATCTCCCAAATGATACCTTGTAACTGGTCTCCTGCTTCCTACCCCTATCTTCATTACATTACATTTGCTTGGGTTAAACTCTAAGCGCGCGCGCGCGCGCGCGTGTGTGTGTGTGTGTGTGTGTGTGTGTGTGTGTGTGTGTGTGTGTGTGTGTGTGTGTGTGTGTGTGTGTGTGTGTGTCAGGTGACCAAATGGAATCTGGCCTGCAAATAGTACCAATTTTACTCGTGTCCCTAAACTGAGTCAGGAAAACAAGTCTTACTTCACGAGAGCAATATAACTCCCATATCCTTAATCCTGTAGAACTCTAGGTGTTAGCTAACAGGGGGTAAGGGGAAAGGGGGGGAGGGTTCGGGCAGTGTAAATGGCTAGCTAGAATACTGTTATTATAACTTAAGACGCTCAGCCATCGGCAGTTTTAAATCCACCCCAGATAAATTCATCATTCTCCAGGATCTCGTTCATCTTGACTCGTTTGTGATACCTGGTTGATACCTGGTTGATGGGGTTCTGGGAGTTCTTCAACTCCCCAAGCCCGCCGTACAGTGTTTTCTATAAAGTCAGGTCAGCAGATTAGTTCATTGTTACTCCCACTCATGTACTTAACCAACCATTTTAACTTTATTGAACTACCAAAACTATGCTTATGACTTTCCAACGAGTTTGCTTCGAGGAAGTTACTTGGTTGGATTAATTAACGTTCCATATATCTGTAACCCCTTTTTCCGAACCAGTTTGCCTGTTAATTGTTTTATCTATAACTAAACTTATCAAACTTGAATTCGGTGTTTCGTATTTTAAGTTGGATTGGAATCCTTATTGTCATCCCTCTTGTTATTCCATGGCCTGACAGCTGAGTGGACAGCGCTTCGGATTCGTAGTCCTGAGGTTCCGGGTTCGATCCCCGGTGGAGGCGGAGACAAATGGGCAGAGTTTCTTTCACCCTGATGCCCCTGTTACCTAGCAGTAATCAGGTACCTGGGAATTAGACAGCCGCTACGGGCTGCTTCCTGGGTGTGTGTGTAACAAAAAGGAAACCTGGTCGAGGACCGGGCCGCGGGGACACTAAGCCACGAAATCATCTCAAGATAATCTCAAGAATGCCTCCCTATTCGTGCACGTCACTGCTTGTTCACCATTGCTGTAACTCCCTAAATCACCGAATATTTTTTGGGAATCACTTTCTACCTTGCGTTGGTTTCGAGGATCAACGTCCCCGCGGCCCGGTCTCTGACCAGGCCTCCTGGTTGATGGTCTGGCCAACCAGGCCTCCTGGTTGATGGTCTGGCCAACCAGGCCTCCTGGTTGATGGTCTGGCCAACCAGGCCTCCTGGTTGATGGTCTGGCCAACCAGGCCTCCTGGTTGATGGTCTGGCCAACCAGGCTGTTGGACGCGGCTGCTCGCAGCCTGACGTATGACTCGCCACCTGGTTGATCAGGTATCCTGTGGAGGTGTTTATCGCGTTCTCTCTCTTGAAGACTGTGAGGGGTCGACCAGTTGTACCCCTTGAACCTATTACTGAACTCCAAGCAATAGCCTGGTGGATCAAACTCTCACAAGTCGAGCCTGGCCTCGGGCCGGGCTTGGGGAGTAGAAGAACTCCCAGAACTCCATCAACCAGGTACCATGTGTGCTTCTGTAACCGTTTCCACTCCTGCTCACAAAATAGGTGTGGAATCCACAACTGCTGCTGACATGATGGGTATAGAATCCGCTAGCTCTCACAAGATGGGAATAGGCTCTAATACCGCTTCCAGGAAGGCTATAGGAGCCACTGCTACTCACAGGATTGGTATGCTATGTTGATTAATTAATTAAGTCATATTCCCCTTCTCGCTCAACGCCGTTCTAGACCAGAGTTAACCGGGCTTGGTCACAATGAAGCTGTGACTCTGGGTCCAACTGCGGTGATGTCGATCAAGAGATACGATATCGCTCGCTATTTCACCGGAACATTTAAATGGTGGGTACTGCTGTTGATGGGGAGACCCCTTGCGACCTGGGTTACAAACCCTTCGAGGGGTCATAGAGTTTGTGATATATGCGATTGGGGACCATTCAAGCTTTGCTTTGCTTACGAAACAAGCCTGAATGGTTCCCAAGCCGTAAATCACTTATAAACTCCATGACCCGACTGGGGTTCGACCCCCTCCCTCCGTTGCCTGGGATCACACACCCCCGTGGCGTACAGGGTACCGTAACTACTTCACCAGCGATCGTCTGATCCTTGAGGAAATAGAACTGATCCTCGAGGACCTGGTAGTAATCCTGGCAAACTCACAGTATCACTGGTATGTAGTTGAGCAGCTACTGTGCCAATCTTCTTTAAGGAATATCATGCACTGAACGATTGGGGAAGATTACCGAAGACACTCCAATACCGTAGAACTAGTATACATATCATTTTGTAATATCTTGGACAAGAATTAGGAATATGGAAGATAAGACAATGGCAGAAAAGAGTTGGAGAAATCGTGATTAGGACTTTTTGCAAACTTGTGAAAGAGAGAAACGAAAACGCTTCGGAATGTTAAACATTGTTCTTCGTGTGTGTGTGTGTGTGTGTGTGTGTGTGTGGTGTGTGTGTGTGTGTGTGTGTGTGTGTGTGTGTGTGTGTGTGTGTGTGTGTGTGGAGTTTTCTTGTTCCTTGGGAGGTATTTGGATCACCTGGAGAGTTGTGCAAGTGTGTAGGTGGTCATGGGTGTAGGTGGTCATGGGTGTAGGTGGTCATGGGTGTAGGTGTTCCTGGGTGTAGGTGGTCATGGGTGTAGGTGGTCATGGGTGTAGGTGGTCATGGGTGTAGGTGGTCATGGGTGTAGGTGTTCCTGGTGTAGGTGGTCATGGGTGTAGATGGTCATGGGTGTAGGTGTTCCTGGGTGAAGGTATACGTGGGTGTATGCTCTCTAATGGATAGCAAGGTGAGAGGAAGGTACTCGGTAATAATCCATGGTTAATCTTTGAGCCGAGATTGTCAAACTTGTTGGCTTTTCATGTTAGTTTTAAGCATTAGAGATTTCGTTTGTGCAGAGCTCAAAAAGAGTCTGAAGGCAAAAGTACCAGTGTGTGTAATCGATAGGCACTTCTTAGCCACAGGGAGGCAAGATTTCGCAAGCACAGGCTTGAGCTTTCGTAAGGCAAGAGGAGGGGATCGAGCTTGTTGTTATGAAGACACTCCCTCAGAAGGGCTTCGTTATTCTGGTGTTGGTGACTCATATCTCGTTAATCTGGCGTTTGTTTCTCGTTATTCTGGTGTGCTTGTTCTCCGTGTAGTTAGTGCTGACGTGTTGTCTTGGCTGTGATGGTTTGGTTCAGGTGTAGGTGGTTGTCGCGGGCACCAGCACCTGTCTGCTAATTCCTACCCCCCTACCACCACTACCACGATCTTCCTGACCCCACACGCTCTCCTCTCTCCTCCCTGACCTGTACCACCACCACTATCATCCTCCTCCCTGACCCCCACCACCATTACCAGCCCGCATCTTGATCCTCCACCCCCCCCCCACCACCACGTCAACCCCCCGCCCTCCCTGACTCGCTACCACCACTACCACCCCCAGCTACGACCACCACAACCCCTCCTCCCTGACCCCCACCCCCAACCACCTTTCTACCTATTACCCGCTCATCTCTGCTCCCCTTACTTTGACTAATACCCTCCCCTCACCCCAANTTCTTATCTGTACTTTCTCACCTGTACAAACCGAGGATAACATGTCACTAACGTAGCACATCTGAGTCACATCTTATCTACGCGCCGTAAGGCGTGACGGAGACTCGGGTTCGGCATCTAGGTGACAATTTAGTAATGCCCGGTTGTTTGAGCATTTCTGAGCAGGGAGAAGGGGGTGTGATAAAGGTGTAGAATAGTTCCGGATAACGTCGGCTTTGCTGTGGGGGTACAGTAACTCCGGGTAGCTTGACCTCGTATAGAATCCCACGACAAAAATTAACTTGACGTGACCCCTTGCGGTTGGCTCTAGGTGTGATCTTGGAGATCAGAGAGGAGCCGACCGACACCCGTCACTCGCAAGTGGACCCGACGGTTCTGTGGCCGTGGTTGGCGCCTTGCCTGACCTCACATTACAGGAGCCGACGCTCTGGGTCACACCTGGCGACGGAACATGTTCTCGCTCGTCACAGTTACGTTGCTCTGTGGGGCACCCCTACCAGTCTCTCGTTTTTCAGGGAAGGTTTCATGTAAATGGTATAAGGTTGGTTGGGGTAGTGTTAGAGGAGGGGTTAGTGGTAATTGCCGTGGGGTTTGTGGTAGTAGAGGGGGAACTAATGGTCATTGTGGTGGTGATAGTGGTAGGTTAAGTGGTAGTGGTGCTTATTTTTATTTTATATATACAGGAATGCTTACATTCTTGTACAGCCACTAGCACGCATAGCGTTTCGGGCAGGTCCTTAATCCTAATTTCCCCCCCCCCCTGGAATTCGGCCCGCCAAATCGTTTAACAACGAGGTACCCATTCACTGCTGGGTGAACAGAGACTACAGTTAAGGATTGGCGCCCAAGTCAATCCTCCCCCGGCCAGGATAGGAACCCAGGCCAAAGCGCTCGCGAAGAGCCTGGCAAGTGCTTTACCACTGCGCCACGGGGATTCAGCCCAAATATACAGTACAGCAAAACTTGAAAAAACAGGTTTAATACATGTTGTAGCCATTAGAGGGTCTTGGTCTAGTGGTTAGTGGTACAAACAGCAACATTAATGATGCTAACTATGTCCCTAGTTAACAGACTGTAGAAGTCAAACTGTGAGTATGAGTATAGAAAGTCAAATTATGAATAGAGGCTGTACAAGAAAATGTGTGGACAGGATGCTAGAAGTCAATTTTTGAACAGGACCGTAGAAAACAAACTGTGGACAAAATTGCCAAAGTAAAACTGTGCAGAGTACTGAAGAAGTCAAATCTAGAACCGTGTTGTAGAAGTCAAGCTGCTAATATGACTGTAAAGTTAAATTGTGACTAGGTCTGAAACCGAACTGTGAAAAGGACTGAAGAAGTCAATATGTGGAGAGGATTCAAGAAATCAATTTGTGAAGAAGTCAATCTATGAAGAGGATTGAAGCAGTAAATCTGTGAAGTGGATTGAAGCAGTAAATCTGTGAAGTGGATTGAAGAAGTTAATCTGTGAAGAAGACTGAATAAGAAGTCAATCTATGAATTGCATTGAAGTCAGTCTGTGAACATAACTGAAAACAGGATTGAAGAAGCCAAACTGCAAACAGAATTGAAATGTAAACAAACCCCTCCCCCCCCCCCCCCTCAAAACCACAAGACATCTTGGTGCAAGATGGGTGCCTCACCCATCTTGGTGGACAAGGAGATGGATGAGCATCCGTCTGGCGCGTGCAAGAACCCCATGGAGATGAAGTTTTTAACATGGGGGAGTTGGTAAGGCAGTTCAAGAGAAAGCAATAATCCAGTGTGTGGTTGTGTCCCACAGGTAAATAAATCTACTTGAGATGGATATACTGATGAGGAGCTGGGGGGGGGGGGAATGTGAGGACGGGAGTGAAGGAACGGTGGGAATTCACATGGATCATTGGGTATCGATCTCCGACCAGTTAGAGACGAGGCTGCTCGCTGTTACCAACCAGTTAATCTAATAGCAGTTTGAGGAGTCATGTCTTATGCATCACAGATTACATCTCACTTAAATCCTAAGTTTGCAAACTATTGTAAACCGTCTACTGCTTCAGTAAAAGTATAATATCCCCTTTCCCTCAGTTTTCACCAGCAAGATGATAATAAAAGCATGTAATCTTTGTGAATCTAAATTTTGATTATCTGTTCCTGTGAGCGTCTCAGCCAAGTTGTCGTCCTGTTGAGTGATGCTGCGCACGCCGCTGTATCGATGAGTTTACTCACAGGATGAGTGGCACGGCCCAATAAACTCGCCCCTCTGAAGAAAATTTAAAATTTAAATCGTGATTGGTCGGCAAGATGCGAACACTTTGACGCCGGGGGAGATAAGTAAGAATTTAAAAATGATCCCTCGATCCCGCTGCTAACGCGTGACGCCACATCTATTGACGGTATTTTTTTCTTGTTGGGCGTTATCCACGACAATAAAAATGCCGTCAATACGCCGTCAAATGTCAGTATGCCGTCAAATGCCATGTATCCGCGCAAGAGGAGTGGGGGGGGGGGGCTTCAAGAGTCTTGGAAGAGTGATAACATATGGTCCCAACATCTACACAGGTTAAAAATCATTGTTTTTAACATAGATACACTCGCCGGTGTGTAGCTCCCCAAGACGGTGTATGAGGAGTTTCCACAGCCCGATGTATTCTATAGGTGGAAATCAGAGCACCATCCCGCAGGATGGTTGCACTGGGGGCATGTGATCTTGCCTACACTGGCAGCAGACATTGCATTGCATCATGAGGATATCGCCAGGCACACAGGAGTGGATAAAGTTATTGCGAAGCTCCAATAACTTCATTGGAGGTATCAGGAGGGGTCTAATGACTGGACAGTCAGTAATGTAGTGTGTGTGAGGTCATGACACAGTTCCTGCTCACTCCTAGCACCTGGTCTGCTTAGGAGTGAGAGATTCATCATTTGCCCCCACACCTCCCACAGGTAACGGTGGGCCAGTCTGATCCTGGATCCTGATGTCGCTGCTGATATATATATATATATATATATATATATATATATATATATATATATATATATATATATATATATATATATATATATATACAGTATGTGTGTGTGTGTGTGTGTGTGTGTGTGTGTGTGTGTGTGTGTGTGTGTGTGTGTGTGTGTGTGTGTGTGTGTGTGTGTGTGTGGTTGTATTAAATATAAACAAATAATTTTACGAGCGCTTTCAGGCCTTTGACACGTGAATGTTTGCAGTAACTTGGTCTTGACTCAGAAAATGGGGATACCGCAGTCTAGATCAACTTTATCTTTGTGGGATACTTATTTGGCCTACAATATTATCATATTCGTATGAGATGGTATTCATACAAAAGAAATTCTAAAACCTTTATTCTGTGCAGTGTGCATTTTATATTTATATAATTGCTATTATGAGGATCTAACTTCATATATCTTGCTTGAGACGTTTTCATTTGTTTGAAAAGCAGGCTAAGAATCACAGAAAATTATTCCTCCTCTGTAGTTTATTTTGTGTGTACTGGTAACTAGTCGTAGCTAATTGTGCTGTTTAACCCAACGCAGAGGAGCGTCGAGGACCGGGCCGCGGGGACACTAAAAAGCCCCGAAATCATCTCAAGATAACCTCAAGAAGATAACGCTGGTAGTCTGTGAACATGGATAACCTCTACAAAAATCCACAGGCTGTTGCAGTCCCTGCAGTTAACGACTGAACTGAGCCATCAATGTTATAACATAATAGCCATGAGACCTTTTAGTTTTGACACAGGCAACGGTTTCAAGTGTGACTGGTTCTAGAAAAACACGGTTCTCATTATCTTGGCGATGGGTGTATGTATGATACGTGTTTTGATGAGACACAGGCCAAGTAGTAAGTGTAATTTCCAGAAGGCGCCAAGCCGGGAAGACTATGAAGCGGGCACAAGTAAAGTGGAACTCCAAAGTGGGATGTGGATTTCATTTAAAAGGTATGTTCGGTTTGTTGAGGTTGTACACATTTTTCGCTCAACTATGTATCATAGGAGTGAGCTGGCGTGTTAACATCAATCCCCCCGTCGGTGTAATGAAAGGACAAATTTGTTTTAATCTCTGAGTAGTGCTAGAGATGTCTGTCTAGAAACCTTTAGTTTCTCATGGCTTTAAGGCGGAAAAGTCATGTTGACTTGTATGATTCTCTAGAATAGTGGGAAGCTTCAGTTCTTACCTCGTGTTAATGATTCTTATGCATTTTTGGGGCACCAAGAATTACCTCTAATGGTTATATTCTGTTACTTCTAGTTTGATCAAAGTTGAGATGGAGAAGTAAATTATTCATGCTTATTGTCTAAGGTGAGTTAATTATTAGGAAACACTAATTCATTACAACTTTATAATAAGGTTATTGACCCTGTAATTATCGAAAAGTATGCTGAGTCTGAAAGACTATATAGCACCTGTCTGTCGACGATTCCGAGGATCAACGTTCCCACGGCCCGGTCTCTGATCAGGCCTCCTGGTTGGAGGTCAGCCAGGCTGTGCGATGAGCCTGCTATCAGCCTGACGTATGAGTCACAGGCTGAGCCATCGACCAAAATTTCTTACAAATTTCTTTGTAAATTTAAAAATTTCTTACAAAAATCTTGCCAAATTGTCTAGCGTATTTAATATAACATTCTGACCTGTGACTCCAAGGGTTTCAATCTAGGTTAAATCTGTCTTTTAGCCTAGGATGTAGGTCTTGAGAATCTCGAGGTGCTTCCGGGGCTTAGCGTCCCCGCGGCCCGGTCGTCGACAAGGCCTCCTGGTTGCTGGACTGATCAACCAGGCTGTTTGACGCGGCTGCTCGCAGCCTGACGTATGAGTCACAGCGTTGTTGATCGTTTATACCTGGTTGATGTGGTTCTGGGAGTAGTTCTTCTACTCCCCAAGGAGCTTCAATTCCGAGGCCAGACTTGACTTGTGAGAGCTTGGTCCAACAGGCTGTTGCTTGGAGCGGCCCTCCACTGTTGATCTCTACTCCTAGGCATTTGGGCTGTCCACATGTTTCTATATTTTGGCTGTTGACTCGGAAAGCTAGCGGGGGATTTGTTCTCTCGCATTCAAACACCACATTTTAGCATCCCCCAGCAGCAGTCTTGGCAGATTGAGAATACTGTCTCAGCACTCGAGAGGTTAAGTCTAGTGCCCCAGCTGATTAAGAACACGGTCTTGGCAGGAGCAGCATCACGGTGGCCGGGCGGAGGGTGATAGGGTCACCCCCACCAGCCAACAAACCCAAGCCAGCCACTCCGGCAACGAGTCAACCCAAGCCCCAGCTGGCAGGGGGCGATAGGGTTAGGTGCGATCCTCGACGAGTCGGCGACCGCTGTGAGCCCGCACGCCCCGAGGGTCGGGGGGGATGAAAGGGGGCGGGGATAGAGCTGAGGCCCGCGTCTCACATAAAACACATCAACAAAACGATGTCACCTTGATAGTTGCAAGTGCATCTCCTGTTGATTATTAGTCTGAAGGTTGAGGCTCCTGCAGCTCTCTGACGGTCTACCTACCTACCTTCTACCTACCTACTACCTATCTACCACCTTAGGTGAGAATTGTAAATATAAAATATCCGCCGATATCTGATTAAGACCTTTGGTGCCCCTCTGTAATCCTTTTTGCGCTACTGCTCACAGGATGAGTATGGGGTGCATAATAAACTCACCGCCTCCGGTGAGTTTATTATGCACCCCACCTATCTACCTACCATTTAGTGGTTTCAGTAAAAACAGTCACTAAACTGGAATTTAGTGATTCCAGTTTCGTGACCGCAATGGGGATTGAAAGGTGGGGTTGTGGGGGGGGGGATTCCCTGGGGGGGGATTCCCTCCCTCCGGGTGGGATTTCCCACCCTCCGGGGGGGGAGGTTAGTGATTCCAGTTTCGTGGTTGCTTTTGTTTCAGCAGATGAGGAGCGCTGCTACGATAGGTCTTCACAAGCTCCTTGTCAGTCTTCTCGGGATTTATCTAAACCATTTATTCCAGTCACTTACGAAACCTCTACATCTTTGTAATCATGGCAGCTTTA
>WNGS01165339.1:24559048-24580020 GCA_020271785.1 Procambarus virginalis | reverse complement strand
AGGCTGGCCTGGCTGGCTGGCTAGGAGTTAGTGAGCTGTGGGTTGTTGTGGTGGACGGACGCATGCCGTGACTCTTCCCGAGCCTCCCGTGCCTCGCTGACGTTTATTAAATAGTTTAAATAAGTTACGAGGATGTTTATACAATTATACTGTGGGTTATGAAGTTTTCCAAGCATGTAAAATGTTTAATAAATGTTAACGAAAAGATTTAACGAAAGATGAACAGATTTCGTAGTGTTGCTTAATGTTTAATGAATCTGGTCCCAAGCTAAAGGTCTAAGAGGCTGATTGCCTTGACATGGTATAAAGCTCAAGATGGTACAGCTTCTTCACGATGCCAAATGACCCCGTTTCCTAATACCGGACGAGACCAAACTAGGCCACCGTCTTAAATAAAAACTAATATCACCCCCTCACACGACACTTCATTGTTCCAGATGGTCATTTTAGCCTGGCCAGTCTTCTGACGCCAAGGAAATTTGCCACACGCGGGGGGAAGGACGCTGGTCGGAATGACGCCACACAGCTCCATTGAGCACCACGACTGCCCTGTAAAACACGGGCAGAATATTCCAGTCTACACGGAATATTCGCAATCTCAACCTCATTTCAATGTCAAATGAAGTATACTCGCTATGCCAGCGTCTCGGGCGAGTTTCATGTCATTACGACTGCCCAATATGTTAGGAAATGGTGTAGGGAAGAACGGCGCGCTGACAGTCCCTCCCTCCCACACACACACACACACAACACACCACACACACACACACACACACACACACACACACCACACACACACACACACACACACACACCTCAGGGAGCGTACTGCAGGCAACAGAAACAGCTTCTTCTTGGTCGGTGACTGATAGACAGGCACACACAGGTAGATGGACAGATATATGAAGGCTAGTTAGCAAGCAGACAAGTCAGGTGGGCTGATAGACGACGACTTGACAGACAATCAGCCCAACCCTTTCTGAGGAGCTAACAAGCGTCATGTCTGAAGTGGGGGTTTCCTAACCATTGGCGTAAGGTCCTAGAACATCTTGTCTAATCTGTAGTGGAAGATCTTCGTCAAAATGCGTACAGATGTAGTAGATATATTTCACTAAAAGCACTTTAATTTGGACGTTGCTGTTGAGAGCATTCAAATTGAGATGCAGTGTATGTCAGGACAGGCTGACAGTCTCACAGGCAGACAGGCTGAGTCTCACAGGCAGACAGGCTCACAGACTGACAGGCTGACAGTCTCACAGGCTGACAGAATACACACACACACACACACACACACACACAGCTTCCTTTGGACTGCCAAGTCGAAGTTTCTCCAACTCGTCCCTAAGTTAATTTCTCATTTTTTTTAGACACACACAGCGAAGTGTGTGCGTGTGTGTGTATGTGTATTTATCCGGAGAGGAGGGGGGGGGGAGGAGGAAGCCTGCATAACGCTTATTTCATGGTCGTTAAACCTGCAGATCTTGGCTGTTTTGTGAGCTCGGGGGATGTCTGCTTGCCAACCCGGATTTTCTCTTAAGATTGGTACATTTTTTCCTATTTACTTTTTCCATGGGAGATGGGAGAGCGCGCACCCACCCACTCACCCCGCCCTCATCAGCCAACCACATCACTCAACCATTCTCAACCTCCACCCTCAACCCCCAATTTTCCCCCATCCTCTGCTAGTTGATCTAACGTGTAGTTTTGACGAGATGTAGTCGTGATCTTCGATACTGTCGTGAAGGTTGTTAATGGGATCTTGGAGCT
This sequence comes from Procambarus virginalis, assembly GCA_020271785.1. Classification (NCBI taxonomy): domain Eukaryota; kingdom Metazoa; phylum Arthropoda; class Malacostraca; order Decapoda; family Cambaridae; genus Procambarus; species Procambarus virginalis. Next base: position 24,578,253 of record WNGS01165339.1, on the reverse strand, counting down.
TAAGAATAAGCTCTTATTCTTAAGCTTCAGAATGGAACTTAAACGAATCGCCGCGAAACAGACAGAAATTAGGGTCTATGGAGCTGTAATTAGCCCCCCCAGGCGTTCTTGTGGGTGTGTCAGGCGAGGCATGACAGTCCCTTCTGAATCCGGATTCAAGTGTTCCAGGTCTGTGGAAGATGATACAAATGTCTTAATTATTATTCCTATCTGGTTTCCTGTCTCTACTTTCTCTTCTTGTTCGTTGTTCGTCGTCGTCCTCTTTCTCTGCTCCATTTTCTTCATATCTCTAATTTTATTATAATACTCATTAATCCAATTAGCATCCTCGTGCGTGTGATTAGCTTTCTTCTCCTTCTTTATATTAATTAGATCTCCAGCGAAGGTGTGTCAGGTGTCGTTAGTGTCAGGTGTCACTCATCAGCATCACCCTGTCATACTCTGTCATTTCCCTCACGTGTCAAGATGACACAAATGGCAGATGCAGCATCCGCTCTCTTTTCATCCCCGAGAGAAAGGCGTTTGGCGAGCCTTTCATATATATATATATATATATATATATATATATATATATATATATATATATGTGTGTGTGTGTGTGTGTGTGTGTGTGTGTGTGCGTGTGTGTGTGTGTGTGTGTGTGTGTGTGTATGCAACAATGATCACAAAAATACTGATCCAAGTATGCAGAATAACATGTGAAAAATAGAAAAATGCTTAACGCGTTTTCGACTAATTCACCTTCATCAGAGCAAAGTAGAATGAAGATCATTCATTCTACTTTGTAGAATGAATGATCTTCAGTAGTAGTTCAAAGTAGATCTTCATTCTACTTTGCTCTGATGAAGGCGAATTAGCCGAAAACGCGTTAAGCATTTTCTATTTTTCACATGTGGTTATTCTTATATATATATATATATATATATATATATATATATATATATATATATATATATATATATATATATATATATATATATATTAGTATATTTTGGTAGCAGTCTTTCCTGTAGGCATATATTATTAAATATGACCGAAAAAGTAAGATTAATAATTCTAACACGAATTTTCTCGATCTTCCTTATGTTTCTTTTTACTGTTGATGGTAAATGAAAAATCAACTCTCCAAAATTCATTTTTCTTTCTAGTCTGATGCGACACTTGAGCGCGTTTCGTAAAACTTATTACGTTTTCAAAGACTTTAGTTTACACACACACAACTATAACTGAACAGCATTGGCTCTTTTATACCTGCATTTGGGTGAGGTGATGTAATACAATAGTTTTGGATGAGGTGAAAACAAACTTTCAACAAAACACAGAACACGGAACAATGGGTATAAGCTAAAGGGAAGAATAGATCTGTGACTGCAGACGGCCTATTGGCCCATATTTCTTGATGCTTCTATATTGGAGCGGAGTCTTGAAGTGGGTAGAATATAGTTGTACATTAATTGGCTGTTGATTGCTGGTGTTGACTTCTTGATGTGTAGTGCCTCGCAGATGTCAAGCCGCCTGCTGTCGCTGTATCTATCAATGATTTCTGTGTTGTTTGCTAAGATTTCTCTGGTGATGGTTTGGTTGTGGGAAGAGATTATATGTTCCATAATGGAGCCCGGTTGCTTATGCATCGTTAAACGCCTGGAAAGAGATGTTGTTGTCTTGCATATATACTGAGTTTTTTAAGCTTACAGTCCACAAGAGGGCATTTGAAGGCATAGACGACGTTGGTCTCTTTTAGACCGTTCTGCTCAGTGTCTGGAGAGTTTCTCATGAGTAGGATGGCCGTTTTCTTGGTTTTATAGTAAATCGTCAGTTGTATCTTCTGATTTTTGTCTGTAGGGATAACATTTCTATTAACAATATCTTTCAGGACCCTTTCCTCCGTTTTATGAGCTGTGGAAAAGAAGTTCCTGTAAAATAGTCTAATAGGGGGTATAGGTGTTGTATTAGTTGTCTCTTCAGAGGTTGCATGGCGTTTCACTTTTCTTCTTATGATGTCTTCAACGAAACCATTGGAGAAGCCGTTGTTGACTAGGACCTGCCTTACCCTACAGAGTTCTTCATCGACTTGCTTCCATTCTGAGCAATGGCTGAGAGCACTCTGCCTATTAGGCAAATCCGGCCTTGCATAGTAGGCCGAGAAGTGCGTTCTGGCTACTAGGTACGACATATGTTTATATATATATATATATATATATATATATATATATATATATATATATATATATATATATATATATATGTCGTAGGACACAGGGAAAGATTGCCAGACACGAAGCAGTCAATGACATCATCAAGAGAAGTTTGGCTACAGCTGGGTGTCCAGCACAAAGGGAACCCCAGTTGTGCAGACCTGACAACAGCCAAAAACGCCCAGATGGAGTCACCCTGCAACCGTGGAGGGAAGGTAAGCAGGTCGTGTGGGACTACACGTGTGCATCTACATTGGCCGATACCTATCTACCTTACAGCACAGCTGAGGGAGGCGGGGCAGCCACCTTCAGGGAGACCCAGAAATCTATCAAGTACAGAGACCTAGAACGTTGTTACAGGTTCGTGCCAATAGGCTCTGAGACTCTGGGCACCTGGGGTAAATGTGCACTTAAGTTCCTGAAGGAGGTGGGCGAGGAACTCATTGGGAAGACTAGAGACCCAAGAGCGGCCAGTTTCATGTTCCAGCGCCTGAGTGTCGCTGTTCAGAGGGGAAATGCGTGCTGTATCTTGGGTACGCACCCGACCCCTGAAGAGCTGGACGAGGTCTTCGAACACTGATTGGTATATTGTTATATTGTTATATAAGTGTGTGTTTTCTGTAAACTATATATATATATATATATATATATATATATATATTATATATATATATGTATTATATATATATATATATATATATATATATATATATATATATATATATATATATATGGTTAAGGAAATTCTACAAGACACCCTGAGTGATGTAGCGGGGATACAGGATCCCCACTACACGGAATGCGACACGAAATGGGGTGCCATGGCAGACCCAGCACTCAGACCAGCCATGCCGAAAGCCAAGAAACAATCCAGTTGGGACAGCCCCATTGCAGACAGAGAAGCCACAGCTTTGCTGGAGGCAGCAACAACCCCCAGTGATCGTGCACGCCTCACAGCTGTGCAGGCTCCCCATGCAGGGGACTTCCTTTTGGCAGTCCCTATGTCTGCGACAGGCACACGTCTTGATCCGCAGGAGCTCCGTATTGCAGTCGCTCTCCGTCTTGCTGCCCCTATCCACACTGTTCATAGGTGTATTTGCGGCGAGGCAGATGCTGACGAATATGGATTGCGTGGCCTGCACTGTGGAAAATCTGATGGTTGGCACACTAGACACGACGAAGTCAACGACATCATTAAAAGAAGCCTTGCCTCTGCTCAGTGTCCAGCGGAGAGAGAGCCCCGCAACCTTCTGAACCGTGACTCTGCTAGCTTTGCCAGCCGACCAGACGGAATCACACTGCGTCCGTGGAAGGGTGGCACACAGTTGGCATGGGACTATACTTGCGTATCCACCCTGGCAGCCACATACATCAACCTCTCTGCCGGCACAGCAGGAGCCGCGGCGACACACAGAGAAAGAGACAAGTCATCCAAGTACAGGCAATTAGATCATCGGTACAACTTCGTTTCAATAGGGTCTCAGACCCTATTGAAAACCCAAGACTAGGTTGATAGTCTTGGAACCTATCAATGATCTTGGTTCCAAGATCATTGACACCACAAGAGACCCTAGAGCGGCAAGTTTTCTCTTTAAGCGCCTCAGTGTCGCGATCCAGAGGGGGAATGCTCGCTGCATCCTCGATTCCTGCCCGACGTCGGAGGAGTTCGAGGAAATCTACAGCCTGTAGGAAGCGAACTTTTTTTGTGTCCTCTTAATGTTCATTTTTTGCATACAATCAGATATATAGCTGTATAACCTTGCTTAATAAAGTGTACACCATAAAAAAGGGGGGTGGTAGGAGAAGCGAACACTCTTATGTATTCAGAGTTAAATGGCAAGTTTTTCCCTGAATGCTCTGTGTTCCCTTCTCTGAGGCTGTGGGTCCCTATAATTGCACCAGAGGTGGTACCCCCTTATTATATATATATATATATATATATATATATATATATATATATATATATATATATATATATGTTTCATTAAATATGACGCATATTCTGTCTTTACTATCTTCTGATTTAGGGCTTCCATCCCTCTAACTATTTTCTTAGCATCAGGACTTAGCTGAAATAAGAGTTCTCCAAAACTCATTTTCGTAATTTCCGGGTGAAGAAAAGAGGTAAATTACTATAGAATGTATTACACTTATTTATACAATATGCACAACGTTTCGAACCTCCATGGTTCATTCTCAAGTGAAGGAATTTTACAATGTGATTGATTTTATACCCGCACTGGGTCAGGTGATAAGACAATTTGTGGATTGCTTCAAGCAATCCACATAAGAATAGAACAACCTACCATGAACACCCAAATAACGGAACTATTTACCCTACCCACAATGAGAGTAAGGACAAGACCAGAACATAACGATGCCAACACAGAAGACAATGTTCAACATAACAGGCCAATTACACTGGATTAATCTTTGTATGTAGATACCAGCTGCCTCGTATGGGCCAATAGGCCTTCTGCGGTTACCTATATTCTTATGTTCATATGAGTGACCCCACTTATATCCCCTTTGTATCCCCCTTTGTTTTCACATTTATTGTCTTATCACCTGACCCAGTGCGGGTATAAAATCAATCACATTGTAAAATTCCTTCACTTGAGAATGAACCATGGAGGTTCGAAACGTTGTGAATATTGTATAAATAAGTGTAATACATTCTATAGTAATTTACCTTTTTTCTTCACCCGGAAATTACGAAAATGAGTTTTGGAGAACTTTTATTTCAGCTAAGCCCTGATGCTAAGAAAATAGTTAGAGGGATAGAAGCCCTAAATCAGAAGATAGTAAAGACAGAATATGCGGTCATATTTAATGAGACATGTTTAAAAGAAAACCTGCTGCCAGTATACACCAATATATATATATATATATATATATATATATATATATATATATATATATATATATATATGTAATGTGTGTGTGTGTGTATCACGAAAATAAACACGTGATTAAAAATGTGACAATGTCAGACCACGGAGGAAAAATGAAACAGGAATTTCCTTAAGTACTTTCGTATATTAATACATCTTCAGAAGGAGTGAAATAAGGATAAGGAAATAAGGAAATAAATACTTAAGGAAATTCCTGTTTTATTTTTCCTCCGTGGTCTGTATATATATATATATATATATATATATATATATATATATATATATATATATATATATATGTGTATGTATATATATATATGGCAATAGTTCCGTGATTTGGGTGTTCATGGTAGGTTGTTCTATTCTTATGTGAATTGCTTCAAGAATTTGTAGTCTTCTTGCATCTTGGGTTTTATCTATTATACAGGTATTTTTGTTCAACATTTCTCTTGTTAGGGTGATGTCATGGGCTTGTCTCATGTGATTCCTGGGGACACCGGATTGAAGATGGCATGTTAAACGCCTCGTCAGCTTGGTCGACGTCATACCTATGTACTTAGATTGAAGGTTACATCCTTCGTGGGGGCAAGTGTACATGTATACAACGCTTGACTGCTGTAGAGGGTTCTCTGTCGGCTTCGGGCTGTTTTTGATAAGGAGTTCGGAAGTCTTCTTGGTTTTGTAGAATATGATCAGATCTATGTTTTGGTTAGGAGTAATGCTTTTTACTCCTTTACAGATTATTTCTTTCATTATTCTTTTCCTCTTTCTTTCATAAAAGAAAGCCCCATTACAATAGAGGTGCAACAGGTACTCTGAGAGAGAACTCTATCAACATCAGAGGCCCGAGACTGTTCAACACGCTTCCGCTACACATAAGGGACATAACTGGCCGACCCCTCACAGTGTTCAAGAGAGAACTGGATAAGCACCTCCAAAGGATACCCGATCAACCAGGCTCTGATTCATACTTCAGGCTGCGAGCAGCCGCGTCAAACAGCCTGGTTGACCAGTCCAGCAACGAGGAGGCCTGGTCGATAACCGGGCCGCGGAGACGCTAAGCCCCGGAACAACTCCAAGGTAACTCCAAGGTCTACCATTAGACACCAGAAGATTATCAGTAGTGTAAAGTAAGGAGATTTAGATCGTTTGTTATAAAATAAAAAAAAAACACTGAGAACAGAACACAAATTTAAGTACAGTAGAACACAGTAGAACGTACGATAGAGCTCAGTAGAACAATGTACAATAGAACACATAATAACTCACAGTAGAACAACGCACAATAGATCACAGTAGAACAGCGCACGATAGAACAAAGAATAGGGAGGCAGAGGAGACTGATAAAAGAGGGAAACAGGAGGAATTGAAAGTGAATGTTATATAGATGGAGTGGACTGTGACGGGGGGAGGGGGGGGAGGAGAGTGGTGACATAAGAGAAGGAGAAGGAGGACAAGCATGAGGGAGGGTCGTAGAGAACAGAGTTGAACCCCTAAGATGGGTTCTTGAACCCCTAAGATGGGTCCTTGAACCCCTAAGATGGGTTCTTGAACCCCTAAGATGGGTCCTTGAACCCCTAAGATGGGTTCTTGAACCCCTAAGATGGGTTCTTGAACGCCTAAGATGGGTTCTTGAACCCCTAAGATGGGTTCTTGAACCCCTAAGATGGGTCCTTGAACCCCCAAAAGGCGCAATGGTGCAGATTGACTGAGGGAGGGAGGAGTCAGGGCTGCCAACTGGTCCGGCACATCTTGCCTAAACTCCTCTCCATCCCCCCTCCCTTAGCAACTAACCCCCCCCCCTCTCTCTCTCTCTCTCCGCCTATCCCTTCTCATCCCTAATTAACTTAATATTTAATAGACGCTGGTACATCTATTTAATTTACGGGCTCACCATAGCCCGTGCTACTGGAACTTCTTGTTCTGAGTAGCTGAATCCAAAACAGCAACATCCGTCTGTTCCCCGATCCATCCCTATCTCGATTCTTGGCAACGCTTCACAAAAGACAAAGGGTTTAGGTAACGTAGGTCCTGGCCTTTAGGGCATCAAGGAGCAACGCTACGTGCTACAAGTAGCAGTTGGTAACGTACTCACCTAGTTGTACTCGCGGGGGTTGAGCTCTGGCTCTTTGGTCCCGCCTCTCAACCGTCAATCAACAGGTGTACAGGTTCCTGAGCCTATTGGGCTCTATCATATCTACACGTGAAACTGTGTATGGAGTCAGCCTCCACCACATCACTTCCTAATGCATTCCATTTGTCAACCACTCAGACACTTAAAAAGTTCTTCTAATATCTCTGTGGCTCATTTGGGCACTCAGTTTCCACCTGTGTCCCCTAGTGCGTGTGCCCCTTGTGTTAAACAGCCTGTCTTTATCAACCCTGTCGATTCCCCTGAGAATTCTTGAATGTGGGGATCATGTTCCCCCTAACTCTTCTGTCGTGTGTATGTGATTGTGTGTATTCACCTAGTTGTATTCACCTAGTTGTGCTTGCGGGGGTTGAGCTCTGCTCTTTCGGCCCGCCTCTCAACTGTCAGTCAACTGTTACTAACTATTAACTAACATTTTTTTTCACACACCAGGAAGCAGCCCGTAGCAGCTGTCTAACTCCCAGGTACCTATTTACTGCTAGGTAACAGGGGCATCAGGGTGGAAGAAACTCTGCCCATCTTTATTTCTCGCCGGGAATCGAACCCGGGCCACAGGATTGCGTGCCCAGCGTGCTATCCACACAGCCACGTGCGCCCCTTGTGTGTAGAGGGGGGATGGGGAAGAGATACCTTACCTTGAGGTTACCTTGAGGTGCTTCCGGGGCTTAGCGTCCCCGCGGCCCGGTCGTCGACCAGGCCTCATGGTTGCTGGACTGATCAACCAGAATGTTGGACGCGGCTGCTCGCAGCCTGACGTATGAGTCACAGCCTGGTTGATCAGGTATCCTTTGGAGGTGCTTATCCAGTTCTCTCTTGAACACTGTGAGGGGTCGGCCAGTTATGTCCCTTATGTGTAGCGGAAGCGTGTTGAACAGTCTCGGGCCTCTGATGTTGATAGAGTTCTCTCTCAGAGTACCAGTTGCACCTCTGCTTTTCAACGGGGGTATTCTGCACATCCTGCCATGTCTTCTGGTCTTGTGATGTTATTTCTGTGTGCAGGTTTGGGACTAGCTCTCAGTTATTTTCCACGTGTAAATTGTTATGTATCTCTCCCGCCTGCGCTCAAGGGAGTACAGATTTAGGCTCTTTAGTCGGTCCCAATAGTTTAGATGTTCTACTGAGTGAATTCTAGCAGTAAAGGATCTCTGCACGCTCTCCAGGTCAGCAATTTCTCCAGCTTTGAAAGGGGCTGTCATTGTGCAGCAGTACTCCACTCTAGAGAGCACAAGCGTTTTGAAAAGTATCATCATCGGTATAGCATATCTAGTGTGAAAAGTTCTCTAGTGTGAAAAGAGATACGCATCTCTAGTGTGAAAAGACTGTGTTCTCCTAGCAGTAAATAGGTACCTAGGAGTTAGACAGCTGCTACAGATTGCTTCCTGGGGATCTGTGTGTGTACTCACCTAATTGTGCTTGCGGGGGTTGAGCTTTGGCTCTTTGGTCCCGCCTCTCAACTGTCAATCAACTGGTGTACAGATTCCTGAGCCTACTGGGCTCTATCATATCTACATTTGAAACTGTGTATGGAGTCAGCCTCCACCACATCACTTCCTAATGCATTCCATTTATTAACTACTCTGACACTGAAAAAATTCTTTCTAACGTCTCTGTGGCTCATCTGGGTACTAAGTTTCCACCTGTGTCCCCTTGTTCGAGTCCCACCCGTGCTGAAGAGTTTGTCTTTGTCCACCCAGTCAATTCCCCTAAGAATTTTGTAGGTGGTTATCATGTCTCCCCTTACTCTTCTGTTTTCCAGGGATGTGAGGTTCAGCTCCTTTAGCCTTTCCTCGTAGCTCAATCCTCTCAGCTCCGGGACGAGCCTGGTGGCATACCGCTGAATCTTCTCTAACTTTGTCTTGTGTTTAACTAGGTATGGACTCCAGGCTGGAGCTACATACTCCAGGATTGGTCTTACATAAGTGGTATACAGGGTTCTGAAAGATTTCTTACACAAGTTTCTAAAGGCAGTTCTTATGTTGGCCAGTCTAGCATATGCCGCTGATGATATTCTTTTGATGTGGGCTTCTGGGGACAGGTTCGGTGTGATATCAACCCCCAGATCTTTCTCTCTATTTGACTCTTGCAGGATTTCCCCTCCCAAATGATACCTTGTATTCAGCCTCCTGCTCCCTTCTCCTAATTTCATCACCTGACATTTTCCCGAGTTGAACTTTAGCAGCCATTTTCTAGACCATTCCTCCAGCTTATCCAGGTCATCCTGTAGTCTCTGTCTATCTTCATCCGTCTTGATTCTTCTCATAATTTTTGCATCATCAGCAAACATTGAGAGGAATGAGTTTATACCCTCCGGAAGATCGTTCACATATATTAGAAACAGGATGGATCCAAGTACTGAGCCCTGTGGGACTCCGCTGGTGACATCTCGCCACTCTGATGTCTCCCCCCTCACCGTTACTCGCTGTTTCCTGTTGCTTAAGTACTCCCTTATCCACTGGAGCACCTTCCCTTTTACTCCTGCCTGTTGCTCCAACTTTTTTAACAGCCTTTTGTGCGGTACTGTGTCAAAGGCTTTTTGGCAATCCAGGAAAATGCAGTCGGCCCACCCTTCTCTTTCCTGCCTAATTTTTGTTGCTTGGAGTGTCTGTGTGTGTGTTTTTTATTTTTTTGTGTGTGTGTATGTGTGCTAGAGAGAAACATATGTTGTAGACATAATAGATACAAATTAAATTGGTTAGAAAGGCGGGGTCCAAGAGCTAATAGCTCGATTCTGCAGATACAAATCGTAAAAACAAATAGTAAACACACACACATGAGTGAGAAGAGTCTCTGGATTGAACAAAGGATGTCGAAAGGCGGGGCTTAAGAACAGATGCTCAACCGGGCAAGGTCAACAAGGTGAGTACAACAAGGTGAGTACGCAAAACTTGGCAAATTAGAATAACTGACTTTATGTGAGGTTGACTCCTGGGATGTATAAACAAGGGGCCAGGCCACTCTTCATTTTCGTGCTGTGGTTGTAAACAATGAAGTGTTGTTATTGTTTTAGATATAGCTACTCAGAACGATATGTCCATGTAGCACGGGCTACGGTGATCCCGAAAAACAATGAAGTGGAAATCACCTTAATTTGTTCCGTACTTGGTTGATCCTGTAGGTGAGGTGTGTGTGTGTGTGTGTGTGTGTGTGTGTGTGTGTGTGTATTCACTTAGTTGTATTTTACGGGGGTTGAGTTTTGCTCTTTCGGCCCGCCTCTCAACTATCAATCAACTGTTTACTAACTACACTAACTACTTTTTTTTTTACACCACACACACACACCCCAGGAAGCAGCCCGTGACAGCTGACTAACTCCCAGGTACCTATTTACTGCTAGGTAACAGGGGCATACAGGGTGAAAGAAACTTTGCCCATTTGTTTCTGCCGGGTGCGGGAATCGAACCCGCGCCACAGAATTACGAATCCTGCACGCTATCCACCAGGCTACCTGGCCCCAACTACCTGTGTGTGTGTGTGTGTGTGTGTGGTGAGATGGTTGGTTGATGTTCAGTTGGTTGATGTTCAGTTGGTTGATGTTCAGTTGGTTGATGTTCAGTTGGTTGGAGGCTGGTTGGTGGTTGATTAGTTTGGGGTTTGGTGCCAAACTAATGGCACTGTGGCCTGAACCAATCTGTGAGTTGTATAAGATAGTCCCCACTCTTGTAGACTTGTAAGTCCACTACGGGCTCACCATAGCCCGTGCTACTTGAAACATTTTGTTCCGAGTAGTTCCTTGGGCCTGACAGCTGAGTGGACAGCGTTTCGGATTCGTAGTCCTGAGGTTCCCGGGTTCGATCCCCCGGTGGAGGCGGAAACAAATAGGCAGAGTTTCTTTCACCCTGTAGCCCCTGTTCGCCGAGCAGTAAATAGGTACCTGCGAGTTAGCCACCTGCTACGGGCTGCTTCCTGGGGCTGAGTTTAAGAAAAGGGAGGCCTGGTCGAGGACCGGGCCGCGGGGACGCTAAGACCCGAAATCATCTCAAGATAACTTCCAGATAACTGAATCTAAAGCAAACAACAGTCGCGGTCTTGAGTACATGAGTCAAGAGGTGTGGAAGATGAGTCAACAGGTGTGTCAGATGAGTCAACAGGTGTGTCAGATGACCAAGGCGAGTGCAGGTGTGTGACTCATCCCGTGATGTCATCAACGGGATGAAGGGGAGGGGGGTGATAGGCGGTAACAGGACCACTGGAAGATGTAAACAGTCACTGAAGGAGCCGGTCGGCCGAGCGAACAGCACGCTGGACTTGTGATCCTGTGGTCCCGGGTCCGATCCCAGGCGCCGGCGAGAAACAATGGGCAGAGTTTCTTTCACCCTATGCCCCTGTTACCTAGCAGTAAAATAGGTACCTGGGTGTTAGTCAGCTGTCACGGGCTGCTTCCTGGGGGTGGAGGCCTGGTCGAGGACCGGGCCGCGGGGACACTAAATCCACGAAATCATCTCAAGATAACCTGAAGATAACTGGACAACGACTCCAATCTTCTTCCCTGGATGGCATTGGAGTAGCGCCTCTTTATATACGACCAAGTAACAATCTGTATATAAAAGCGATTGGATCGAGGATTGGTTGATCAAGTACCAATACACATTACATTTCCCTTTTACTGACACCACAAGACGATTAGATCAACCTAAGCCACTTTTTTGTTGTGTATATTGGTGGTATTCAAAGCGGTTTCGAATGGCTGGCTTTTGTCCCAACAGCGGATGTGAGAGGGTGAAGACTCGTTCTAATGCGAGTCATAAAACGAGCCTCCGGCCATACTTTAAAGCAAATGTAGGGAGGGAGTGAGACGATGACATGTGTTGGCTGTAACGCCGGGCGACGAACCGGGCATTAGAGTTGCGGGAAGTGTGGCGAAGGTGCGCCCGACTTACCATAAATACATAAATGCAAGGCCAGTAATGGCATTTTGTTTTGTGGGTGAACGCCACCGCACAGGCCAAACTGTGATTACAATCAGTCGTGCTTTTTATGGTGGAGCCACACGGCGCTGCACAGAACACCACCACAACCCCCCGCAGATCCAGACGTTGCTATAGCCACTCGCCTCTTTGGTCGCTGTGGACACAGTCGCTGCGGACTCGTCTGTGACTCAAGCTCTGTGGAGGAACCACCACCAACCAGCCGGGTCGTCGAGGGATACCCAGCCGGAACTGTGAGTGATTGTTGCTTCTGAAAGTACTGTTGCTTCTACCACTGATTATAGGAAGCAGTAGCTTATTTTACTAATGCTGCTGCTGCTTCTACCTCTGCTGCTGCTGCTGCTTCTACCTCTGCTGCTGCTGCTGCTTCTACCTCTGCTGCTGCTGCTGCTTCTACCTATGCTGCTGCTGCTGCTTCTACCTCTGCTGCTGCTGCTTCTACCTCTGCTGTTGCTGCTGCTTCTACCTCTGCTGCTGCTGCTTCTACCTCTGCTGCTGCTGCTTCTACCTCTGCTGTTGCTGCTTCTACCTCTGGTGCTGCTGCTTCTACCTCTGCTGTTGCTGCTTCTACCTCTGCTGCTGCTGCTTCTACCTCTGCTGTTGCTGCTTCTACCTCTGCTGCTGCTGCTTCTACCTCTGCTGTTGCTGCTTCTACCTCTGCTGTTGCTGCTTCTATTACTGATGCTGCTTCTACTAATGATGCAGTTGGTTTTTAACATTGCTGCTCCTTCCACCAAGACACTACTACCTTAGTACTTTTCTCACCCTCAAGTCAGACATAGGCAGAAATACAAGTCAAAATAACCATGAAAATTACCTTGACAGAAAACATTGAAAAAACCTACAAGCTAATGTCTATAAGTCTTCGATCGGGAAACAGAAAATAGCGTGTTTTTTATGTTTTTGAACTGATAAATTCCACAAAGTTAAATATGGTAAATGAAGAACTTAGAGGCGAAATATGGGATACAAGATCCAATCAACTCTCACGGATCTAAGACTGGTTGTAAGGGTGTCGGACGATTGAACAGTTAGTGAACACAACAATACAGCCATGCGCCATGAAGGGTAGATTGTGAGGAACATTAAAATATGCACAGATTCCACCTCAATGTTCTTGTTCTTCTTCCCAAGCCATTTGTGTTTTCCCGCCTTGAATGCTGCTCGGTACTCACTTCCTTGGTCAAAAGCAGAAAAATATTTCTGAGACGGAGAGAATACAGAGAACACACATATACACACATACACACACACACACACCTCAATGTACACCTGTTGATTGACGGTTGAGAGGCGGGACCAAAGAGCCAGAGCTCAACCCCCGCAAGCACAACTAGGGGAGTACTAGGGAAGTACACACACACACACACACACACACACACACACACACACACACACACACACACACACACACACACACACACACACACACACACACATACACACACACACACACACACACAGCTCGCATATACTTGGTAAAAAAAAACACAAATTATTAGGACCATCTCAAAGCACTCAAATTGTACTTTTTAGAAAGGAGACGAGACAGGTAGCTTATAACATATACATCGAAGACACTGGAAGGTCAGGTGCCAAATTTACAAAGTACATTAACAACCTGATAGAGCGAAAGATAAAACATGCAGAACAGACCCAGTGAGGCATAAGAGGTGCCACAGACATAGACAACACTGTACAGACATCAGAGGTCGACGGCTGTTCAGTCTCCTCCCAAGAAATAATAATAAATATTTCCGGAACACCAGCGGACGTGTTCAAGAAAGAATTAGAAACGTTCCTAGTGGAAGTACCTGACAAGCCGGGGTTGTAATGACCATGTGTGGGCCTGCGGGCCACTCTTTGTTATAGATTCAGCGACTGGGAATAAAAAGTTCCAAGTAGCACGGGCTATGGTGAGCCCGTAGTGGACTTACCTGGCACAGGAGCGGGGCAAGTAGCACGGGCTATGGTGAGCCCGTAGTGGACTTACCTGGCACAGGAGCGGGGCAAGTAGCATGGGCTATGGTGAGCCCGTAGTGGACTTACCTGGCACAGGAGCGGGGCAAGTAGCACAAGCTATGGTGAGCCCGTAGTGGACTTACCTGGCACAGGAGCGGGGCAAGTAACACGGGCTATGGTGAGCCCGTAGTGGACTTACCTGGCACAGGAGCGGGGCAAGTAGCACGGGCTATGGTGAGCCCGTAGTGGACTTACCTGGCACAGGAGCGGGGCAAGTAGCACAAGCTATGGTGAGCCCGTAGTGGACTTACCTGGCACAGGAGCGGGGCAAGTAACACGGGCTATGGTGAGCCCGTAGTGGACTTACCTGGCACAGGAGCGGGGCAAGTAACACGGGCAATGGTGAGCCCGTAGTGGACTTACCTGGCACAGGAGCGGGGCAAGTAGCACGGGCTATGGTGAGCCCGTAGTGGATTTACCTGGCACAGGAGCGGGGCAAGTAACACGGGCTATGGTGAGCCCGTAGTGGACTTACCTGGCACAGGAGCGGGGCAAGTAGCACGGGCTATGGTGAGCCCGTAGTGGACTTACCTGGCACAGGAGCGGGGCAAGTAGCACAAGCTATGGTGAGCCCGTAGTGGACTTACCTGGCACAGGAGCGGGGCAAGTAGCACGGGCTATGGTGAGCCCGTAGTGGACTTACCTGGCACAGGAGCGGGGCAAGTAGCACGGGCTATGGTGAGCCCGTAGTGGACTTACCTGGCACAGGAGCGGGGCAAGTAGCACGGGCTATGGTGAGCCCGTAGTGGACTTACCTGGCACAGGAGCGGGGCAAGTAGCACGGGCTATGGTGAGCCCGTAGTGGACTTACCTGGCACAGGAGCGGGGCAAGTAGCACGGGCTATGGTGAGCCCGTAGTGGACTTACCTGGCACAGGAGCGGGGCAAGTAGCACGGGCTATGGTGAGCCCGTAGTGGACTTACCTGGCACAGGAGCGGGGCAAGTAGCACGGGCTATGGTGAGCCCGTAGTGGACTTACCTGGCACAGGAGCGGGGCAAGTAGCACGGGCTATGGTGAGCCCGTAGTGGACTTACCTGGCACAGGAGCGGGGCAA
This sequence comes from Procambarus virginalis, assembly GCA_020271785.1. Lineage (NCBI taxonomy): Eukaryota > Metazoa > Arthropoda > Malacostraca > Decapoda > Cambaridae > Procambarus > Procambarus virginalis. Next base: position 24,563,010 of record WNGS01165339.1, on the reverse strand, counting down.
GTAGCACGGGCTATGGTGAGCCCGTAGTGGACTTACCTGGCACAGGAGCGGGGCAAGTAGCACGGGCTATGGTGAGCCCGTAGTGGACTTACCTGGCACAGGAGCGGGGCAAGTAGCACGGGCTATGGTGAGCCCGTAGTGGACTTACCTGGCACAGGAGCGGGGCAAGTAGCACGGGCTATGGTGAGCCCGTAGTGGACTTACCTGGCACAGGAGCGGGGCAAGTAGCACGGGCTATGGTGAGCCCGTAGTGGACTTACCTGGCACAGGAGCGGGGCAAGTAGCACGGGCTATGGTGAGCCCGTAGTGGACTTACCCGGCACAGGAGCGGGGCAAGTAGCACGGACTATGGTGAGCCCGTAGTGGACTTACCTGGCACAGGAGCGGAGCAGTAACTAGTGCGGGCCACTCCAAGCTACAGCCTTTTTTTTTTTTGTTCAAGTTATCACCAGGACTTGCCCTGGGCGCCCAGGCAGGGTTTTGGGGGGAGTAGAATGACTCCCCAAAGAGACTCCAGGTAAATTCGATGTAAGCCATTGCTGCTGTTGGGCTATTATACCTACGACTGCTTTGCTGTTACTGCTAATGCCACTTCTACTTTTACTCTTGATATGAGTATTACTATATGACTGCTGCTTCAAGTATTGCCCCTGCTGCTGGTGCTAGAGTTGCTGTTGTTGTTATTACCACCACCTCTGCTGCTGCTGCTGCTACCGCTGCTGCTGCTGCTGCTGCTGCTACCGCTGCTGCTGCTGCTGCTACCGCTGCTGCTGCTGCCGCTGCTGCTGCTGCCGCCGCTGCTGCTGCGAGCACTATAAAAAAAGACTCGTCACACACTAATGTATAAGCATTAGACAGAATTCATAAACGCAGCTTCAGGTCCGGCTGAAACTGGAACCGTCCATCACTGACGTCGATTCGAATCATGTGTCGGAGTGAGCTGAAGAACTCGTCAGGGGCCCCTACGACGCAGCTCTCAACGCTCCCACGACGCAGCACTCAACGCTCCCACGACGCAGCACTCAACGCTCCCACGACGCAGCACTCAACGCTCCCACGACGCAGCACTCAACGCTCCCACGACGCAGCACTCAACGCTCCCACGGACGCAGCACTCAACGCTCCCACGACGCAGCACTCAACGCTCCCACGACGCAGCACTCAACGCTCCCACGACGCAGCACTCAACGCTCCCACGACGCAGCACTCAACGCTCCACGACGCAGCACTCAACGCTCCCCACGACGCAGCACTCAACGCTCCACGACGCAGCCACTCAACGCTCCCACGACGCAACACTCAACGCTCCCACGACGCAGCACCCAACGCTCCCACGACGCAGCACCCAACGCTCCACGACGCAGCACTCAACGCTCCCACGACGCAGCACTCAAACGCTCCCACGACGCAGCACTCAACGCTCCACGACGCAGCACTCAACGCTCCCACGACGCAGCACTCAACGCTCCCACGACGCAGCACTCAACGCCAGGTGCCGAGATCTCGCGTCTAGTCTCCATCGGGGGATTAACAGTGTTTGATCCAATAGGTACAGTGTTCTCGACACGTGAATTCATTTTGTATGTTTCCGTACTAGTGTCGTCTGTTCTTGCAAGTTCTGAACACATCAGTCCAGTTCTTAAATGGCTCTCTTGACTCACTGCGTCTTTTAATGGCCCTCTTGACTCACTGCGTCTTTTAATGGCCCTCTTGACTCACTGTGTCTTTTAATGGTCCTCTTGATTCACTGCGTCTTTTAATGGCCCTCTTGACTCACTGCGTCTTTTAATGGTCCTCTTGACTCACTGTGTCTTTTAATGGTCCTCTTGACTCATTGTGTCTTTTAATGGTCCTCTTGACTCACTGCGTCTTTTAATGGCCCTCTTGACTCACTGTGTCTTTTAATGGTCCTCTTGACTCACTGTGTCTTTTAATGGTCCTCTTGACTCATTGTGTCTTTTAATGGTCCTCTTGACTCACTGTGTCTTTTAATTGTCCTCTTGACTCACTGTGTCTTTTAATGGTCCTCTTCACTCACTGCGTCTTTTAATGGCCCTCTTGACTCACTGTGTCTTTTAATGGTCCTCTTGACTCACTGCGTCTTTTAATGGTCCTCTTGACTCACTGCGTCTTTTAATGGTCCTCTTGACTCATTGTGTCTTTTAATGGTCCTCTTGACTCATTGTGTCTTTTAATGGTCCTCTTGACTCACTGTGTCTTTTAATGGTCCTCTTGACTCACTGTGTCTTTTAATGGTCCTCTTGACTCACTGTGTCTTTTAATGGTCCTCTTGACTCACTGTGTCTTTTAATGGTCCTCTTGACTCATTGTGTCTTTTAATGGTCCTCTTGACTCACTGTGTCTTTTAATGGTCCTCTTGACTCACTGCGTCTTTTAATGGCCCTCTTGACTCACTGCGTCTTTTAATGGCCCTCTTGACTCACTGTGTCTTTTAATGGTCCTCTTGACTCACTGCGTCTTTTAATGGCCCTCTTGACTCACTGCGTCTTTTAATGGCCCTCTTGACTCACTGTGTCTTTTAATGGTCCTCTTGACTCACTGTGTCTTTTAATGGCCCTCTTGACACATTGCGTCTTAAATGCCCCTTCTACCGAAGTGTCATTATTTTTGCGACAATTCATGTTTTATATAAATATTTAGTCCTCGGGGGGTCCAGCTCCTGGAACCGGTTCGATTACCTAGTGGCATGTTTCCCCCCCCCCCCCCAGAACACGGCCCTATTTACATCTACGTCCCCCCGCTCCCCCCAATTAGTGCTGGGGTGCACACGGGTGAGTGGGGACACGGATCGACCCCCAGTGCATTCACCCTGCTCAGGATTCAAACCTGGGTCCTCTCGCTAGCGAGGCGAGTGTGTTAAATCTTGCCACAGTAAGCGCTCCCTTGTGTTTTCTCATTATAGTCAGGTAGGCTGGCTTTTGGTTTCAGCTGGGTGGGTTTTTTTTAGCTTGATTCAGAAGTCTGGTTGTTGGGTCATTTTCCCCACCTGCATAATCCTTCCTCTTTCTAACTTCCTGCAGAATTCCTCTCTTTGTAACTTCCTGCAGTATTCCTCTCTTTCTAACTTCCTGCAGAATTCCTCTCTTTCTAACTTACTGCAGTATTCCTCTCTTCTAACTTACTGCAGAATTCCTCTCTTTCTAACTTACTGCAGTATTCCTCTCTTTCTAACTTCCTGCAGAATTCCTCTCTTTCTAACTTACTGCAGTATTCCTCTCTTTCTAACTTACTGCAGTATTCCTCTCTTTCTAACTTCCTGCAGTATTCCTCTCTTTCTAACTTACTGCAGTATTCCTCTCTTTCTAACTTCCTGCAGTATTCCTCTCTTTCTAACTTACTGCAGTATTCCTCTCTTTCTAACTTCCTGCAGTATTCCTCTCTTTCTAACTTACTGCAGTATTCCTCTCTTTCTAACTTACTGCAGTATTCCTCTCTTTCTAACTTCCTGCAGTATTCCTCTCTTTCTAACTTACTGCAGTATTCCTCTCTTTCTAACTTACTGCAGTATTCCTCTCTTTCTAACTTACTGCAGTATTCCTCTCTTTCTAACTTACTGCAGTATTCCTCTCTTTCTAACTTCCTGCAGAATTCCTCTCTTTCTAACTTCCTGCAGAATTCCTCTCTTTCTAACTTCCTGCAGAATTCCTCTCTTTCTAACTTCCTGCAGTATTCCTCTTAACATGGAGAAGCTTATGAAAAGGATGATAAGTCGTGTGGTCTGATTTTAAAGTGAACATGGCAGTGACGGATTGTAATTGATGAGTTCAGCTCACGGAGCTCTCTCTCTCTCTCTCTCTCTCTCTCTCCTCTCTCTCTCTCTCTCTCTCTCTCTCTCTTGCTCTCTCTCTCCTCTCTCTCTCTCTCTCTCCCATTCTCCTCTTCTCTCATCTCTCCTCTCCTCTCTCCTCCCTCTCCTCCCTCTCTCTCCGGTCTCTCTCCTC
>WNGS01165339.1:24542192-24559023 GCA_020271785.1 Procambarus virginalis | reverse complement strand
TATCACATGCAACGGACGGCAACAACATCAAAGAATACAGTATAAGTAGGGAGGCCGAGATGTAGAGAGAGATGTCACCTGTGGACGACAGTGGCGGTTCCTTGTGTTGTCACCTGTCGGTATTGCTGTCACCTGTGGCGACAGTAGTCTCACACACACACACACACACAGACATGCACCAATATAGAGACAACATGACGTGACATGTCCCTAAAGCGACCAGACCTAGCCACAATGACCAAGGCGGTCTGGCGCCTATAGGATTAACGCCTGTGCTGGCTAATTACCGCCATCACGCTCCCCACAGTCAAACAGCTGCCTGGCCATTACAAAAGCTTGCTGTATTTGTCGTGCAACTGGGCACCGAGCAGCACGGGAGGCTGGGGGGGGGGCTGTTGATGACTGTTTAAACTGTCCACAAGACTGTTCCAGAAGCTCATTTTCCGATTGTCGAAACTGTATATATATCGTTAGGTTAGGGTGTATTAGGTTAGGTTAGGGTGTATTAGGTTAGGTTAGGGTGTATTAGGTTAGGTTAGGGTGTATTAGGTTAGGTTAGATTAGGGTGTATTAGGTTAGGTTAGGGTGTATTAGGTTAGGTTAGATTAGGGTGTATTAGGTTAGGTTAGGGTGTATTAGGTTAGGTTTGGGTGTATTAGGTTAGGTTAGATTAGGGTGTATTAGGTTAGGTTAGGGTGTATTAGGTTAGGTTTGGGTGTATTAGGTTAGGTTAGATTAGGGTGTATTAGATTAGGTTAGGGTGTATTAGGTTAGGTTTGGGTGTATTAGGTTAGGTTAGATTAGGGTGTATTAGGTTAGGCCGTGTTAAACTCGGTTAGGTTATGTAGGTTCTAAGATTAGTTGACTGGACTTCTTGGGGGGGGGGGGTTCGTCTATTTACCCAAAGCTACCCAAAGCCTCTTCATTAGTAAGTAATGAAGAGGGAAGGGAGGAAATTATCACGAGGAAAGCGCCCCCAACCACTTGGACGGTCGGGGGATTGAACGCCGACCTGCATGAAGCGAGACCGTCGCTCTACCGTCCAACAGCTGGCCCTGGTGATGAACAGTGCCCTGTGAAATGACTATTGGTGCGGGGTTCCTTAATTTTCAATGCCCTCATACCCAGCACCTAATCATTCTCTGGACCGAGTGTGTGGTTGTGTGTGTGTGTCAGTGGGGGCGCTTGTAAACATAATCCAAGCCGTGAGTGATAGTAATGACCTGTATATACCTACACACACACACACACACACACACACACACAACACACACACACACACACACACACCCCACACGGAGCCCGTAACACACACGAGAGACCAAACAACAACAATAAACAATTTGGTATCGCCCACACTGCCTCGTTCCTCCTGCAGCTGCTGGAGGTGGAGATGGGGGAGTGGGGGTGGGAGGGGGGCTCCTGGATGGGTAGGGGAAAATAGGGGTTGAAATTGAGTTGGGGAAAGGGGGGGGGGTACGGGGGTAAACAGGGGTTTACAGTTTGACGAAACCGTCACCCCTCCCTTTAATTAGTGCCGGGTTGGGGGTACATGCTGATTCCTGTCGTGTTTTCCTGCGAGATTCCAAACCGTATGTATGACGATTTTCACGGCTGGGTATTGTTAGAGCGGGAGGCTCTTGGTCAATGTTAGGGTCTATAGGAGGACAACCCATGATCCTTCACGGTGTCCCTCATAGCACCTCAATACGACCCCAGCCTGGCTTGGGTCACTCACACCACCGCCTCGTCTCTCCTGAAATCCTGACAGATGTCTGTGAAGTTAGTCCTGTGAGGTAAGAGAAGGTCGTCGACTTGCGCCGCGCGGCTCTCCTCTATGGTTAGGCGCCTCGCGTGGTGCGGCGACCTGACCTTCCTCGGGGAAGGGGAGAAGGGGAAACGCCCCATGATGCTGAGTTGTCGTGTCACTTACCCGCCTCACACCTCCCATTGTGCCGTGCCTCCAGGGTGCGACCCGGCCGGCGCTCTGTTGGTGGTTCTCAGGCACCGACATACCAGCCTCACAGCCAGCCATCTGCCGGAAGACTCCTGCTGTGGTCGCCACCGCCACCATCACTACTACTTCCACCACCACCATCACCACCAACACCTGGTGCAGACGAGGAGTCACAATAACGTGGCTGAAGTATGTTGACCAAACCACACACTAGAAAGTGAAGGACGACGACGTTTTCGGTCCGACCTGGACCATTCTCAAATCGATTGTGACTTGAGAATGGTCCAGGACGGACCGAAACGTCGTCGTCCCTTCACCTTCTAGTGTGTGGTTTGGTCAACAACCTTTGCCTTCTAATAGGCGTGTAGAAAGACCTTGTTTGCTCGTACTCACTGTTAGGTGAACACCATGGTCGAACAATGGCTGTTAGAGTTTAACCCAAGCAAATGTAATGCAATGAAGATAGGGGTAGGAAGCAGGAGACCAGATACAAGGTATCATTTGGGAGATGAAATACTTCAAGAGTCAGAGAGAGAGAAAGACCTGGGGGTTGATATCACGCCAGACCTGTCCCCTGAAGCTCATATCAAGAGGATAACTCAGCAGCATATGCCAGGTTGGCTAACATCAGAACGGCCTTTAGAAACTTGTGTAAGGAATCTTTCAGAACATTATATACCACATATGTCAGACCAATCCTGGAGTATGCGGCTCCAGCATGGAGTCCCTATCTAGTCAAGCATAAGACTAAACTGGAAAAGGTTCAAAGGTTTGCCACCAGACTAGTACCCGAGCTGAGAGGTATGAGCTACGAGGAGCGACTGCAGGAATTAAACCTCACTTCGTTGGAAGACAGAAGAGTTAGGGGGGACATGATCACCACATTCAAGATTCTCAGGGGAATCGACAGGGTTGATAAAGACAGGCTGTTTAACACAAGGGGCACCGCACTAGGGGACACAGGTGGAAACTGAGTGCCCAAATGAGCCACAGAGATATTAGAAAGAACTTTTTTAGTGTCAGAGTGGTTGACAAATGGAATGCATTAGGAAGCGATGTGGTGGAGGCTGACTCCATACACAGTTTCAAGTGTAGATATGATAGAGCCCATTAGGCTCAGGAAACTGTACACCTGTTGATTGACGGTTGAGAGCGGGACCAAAGAGCCAGAGCTCAACCCCCGCAAGCACAACTAGGTGAGTACAACTAGGTGAGTACCACCACCACTACCATGGTAAGAAATACCATGTTGAGATCTTGAGATGATTTCGGGGCTTTAGTGTCCCCGCGGCCCGGTCCTCGACCAGGCTCCACCCCCAGGAAGTAGCCCGTGACAGCTGACTAACACCCAGGTACCTATTTTATTGCTAGGTAACAGGGGCATCGGGTGAAAGGAATATATCATTTGTGAGGATGTAAAAAAGTAATTATGAGCAGAAGTGGTAAATACGACTATAAGAGATGTCATAATAAGAACAAGGGTAAGTTAATTACAGGAGAAAGTGCTAAGTCAGTATGATTATACAACATTTGGAAGGGATATGGGACCAGGGGCTGGGATATGAGGACAGGGGCTGGGATATGAGGCCAGGGGCTGGGATATGAGGACAAGGAGCTGGGTATGATGACAAAGAGCTGGGATATGAGGACAAGGGGCTGGGACTGATGACAAAGAGCTGGGATATGAGGACAAGGGGCTGGGATATGATGACAAAGAGCTGGGATATGAGGACAGGGGCTGGGATATGAGAACCAGGGCTGGGATATGAGGACCAGGGGCTGGGTAATATAGAAACCAGGGGCTGGGATATGAGGACAGGGGCTGGGATATGAGGACAAGGAGCTGGGATATGATGACAAAGAGCTGGGATATGAGGACAGGGGCTGGGATATGAGGACCAGGGGCTGGGATATGAAGGCAAAGAGCTGGGATATGAGGACAAGGAGCTGGGATATGATGACAAAGAGCTGGGATAGAGGACCAGGGGCTGGATATGAGGACCAGGGGCTGGGATATGAAGGCAAAGAGCTGGGTATGAGAAAGGAGCTGGGATATGATGACAACGAGCTGGATATGAGGACAAGGGGCTGGGATATGAGGACAAGAGCTGGGAATGAGGACAAGGAGTGGGATATGAAGACAAGAGCTGGGATATGAAGACAAGGAGCTGGGATATGAAGACAAGAGCTGGGATATGAAGGCAAAGAACTGGGATATGAGGACAAGGAGCTAGGATATGATGACAAAGAGCTGGGATATGATGACAAAGAGCTGGGATATGAGGACAGGGGCTGGGATATGAGGAGAAGGAGCTGGTATCCGAAGACAAGGTGAAGACACTGGGGCGTAAAACAACTCTGACCGTCGGTGGGATCAACAAGGGCCCAGCCAGAAGCATAACCATTGCTGTACCAATTATAAAACAAGAACTGGTCTAGGTATACCCCGAGGGGAAGTATGCCACTTACGGTGGGTATACTGGAGTTGACTTTAGACCTGGACAATAACCCTCCAGAGGTTGATAGGCCTTCAGCCCCCCACACCCCAAGAGGTTGGACATAGTGGTTTTGTTGGGTGAAAATGGTATATTGTTTGTGTGGTGGTGTATTCACCTAGTTTGTGTTGCGGGGGTTGAGCTCTGCTCTTTCGGCCGCCTCTCAACTGGCAATCAATCAACTGTACTAACTGCTATTTTTTCGCACAACACACACACACACACCACACACACAAACACACACACACACACACACACAACAACACACACACCCACACACACACACACACATACACACACACACACACACACATACACACACACATACACACACACATACACACTGTTCGCCAGTCCGGCTTCTCGCCCCCTTACCGTGAATCTCTGGCTCATTTCTGTTAGGTAGACCTAACTAGGGCTTTTCGCTTACTCCCTCCTGCGTCTCAAGTTTGAATAGCACATGAGACTGCTGTTCAAATTTGAGAGGCAGGCGGGGGTGGGGGGAAAGGCCCTAGCATAGGTAAGGAGCTACCTAACAGGAAGAAGCCAGAGAGTTACGGTAAGGGGCGAGAAGTCAGACTGGCGAACAGTAACGAGTGGAGTACCTCAAGGATCGGTGCTGGGACCAATTCTATTTCTAATATACGTAAATAACATATTTACAGGAGTAGAGTCCTACATGTCGATGTTCGCGGATGAGGCAAAGTTGATTAGAAGAGTTGTGACAGATGAGTATTGTATGGTCCTCCAAGAGGACTTGAACAGGTTGCAGATATGGTCAGACAAATGGCTACTAGAGTTCAACACGAGCAAATGTAAAGTTATGGAAATAGGATTAGGTGACAGAAGACCAAAAGGGACAGTACACAATGAAGGGGAACTGGCTACCTGTGACTACTCGAGAAAGAGACCTGGGCGTGGACGTAACACCTAATCTAACTCCTGAGGCACATGTAAAATAGGATATCGACAGCAGCGTACTCTACACTGGCAAAAGTTAGAATATCATTCAGAAACCTAAGGAGGCATTTAGGGCGCTTTATACTGCATATGTGAGGCCAGTCTTAGAGTATGCCGCACCATCATCGAGTCCCCACTGAAGAAACACATAAGGAAGCTGGAAAAGGTTCAGAGGTTTGCAACAAGACTCGTCCCAGCGTTACGAGGGATGGGGTATGAAGAGCGCCTGAGGGAACTGTGCCTTATGACACTAGAAAAAGAAGGGAGAGGGGGACATGATAGGAACGTATAAAATACTTAGGGGATTGACAGAGTAGAAATTGAGGAAATGTTCACACGGAATAGTAACAGAACAAGGGGACATGGGTGGAAGCTGGAAACTCAGATGAGTCACAGAAATGTTAGGAAGTTTTCTTTTAGCGTGAGAGAAGTGGAAAAATGGAATGCACTTAAGGAACAGGTTGTGGAAGCAAATTCTATTCATAATTTTAGACTAGGTATGATAGGGAAATGGGACAGGAGTCATTGCTGTAAACAACCGATGGCTCGAAAGGCGGGATCCAAGAGTCAGTGCTCGATCCTGCAGGCACAAATAGGTACTCACCTAGTTGTGCTTGCGGGGGTTGAGCTCTGGCTCTTTGGTCCCGCCTCTCACCGTCAATCAACAGGTGTACAGGTTCCTGAGCCTACTGGGCCCTATCATATCTACACTTGAAACTGTGTATGGAGTCAGCCTCCACCACATCACTTCAATGTATGTGTGTATGCTGCACCAGAGAACACTGGTGTGTGTGTGTGTGTGTGTGAGTGTGTGTGTGTGTGTGTGTGTGTGTGTGTGTGGTGTGTGTGTGTGTGTGTGTGTGTGTGTGTGTGTGTGTGTGTGTGTATAGAGCCGCCTAAATAAGCAGGTTGTCGACACCAGCGCCACAAGCCACTACCTCATCATACAAGTTACAATACATATTCCCCAAGAAAATTGGCACCTGTGTCGTCATCCCCGAGGTCCGCCGCCTCTTATCTCTCATGACTTTGTTTTTCCATATTTATTGGCAACACAATATCTTGAGAACATAGCCGTGACACGTAAATATGATGCCACGAACATGGGATGGAGATAATCTTAAACATCCCAATCTCTGATGCTCGAACAACGCTACTTCAAGAAATTGGGTTTGACAGATCATAAATTCGAAGTGCAGAAAGCGGTAATATTTTAGATCTGGGAAAGTTAAATAGTAAATGAAGTCATTGTTTTTGGCTACTGGTTGATATGTGGTTTGTGTGTACTTGCTTAGTTGTGCTTGCGGGGGTTGAGCTCTGGCTCTTATAGCCCGCCTCTCAACTTTCAATCAATCAACTGTTAATAACTACTAACTATTTTTTTTCGCGCGCGCGCGCACGCACACACACACACACACCACACACACACACACACACACACACACACACACACACACACACACACACACACACACACACAGGAAGCAGCCCGTAGCAGCTGTCTAACTCCCAGGTACCTATTTACTGCTAGGTAACAGGGGCATCACCGTGAAAGAAACTGTGCCCATTTGTGTTTCCGCCGGCTACCGCGATCGAAACCAGGTCCCTAGGTCCACGAGTCTAGAGGTGTGTGTGTGTGTACTTATCTAACAGTACCTATGGAGGTCTAGTTCTTCATGCCTCGTTTTCTAGCCCTGTTGTACCTATTGCTTTACAAATGAACTAGTTTGACTTTTAAATTCTTTGTCGAATCTGGCCTTAATGTTGTAGATGGAGGTGGCTTCCACAACTTCTTCTTTCAGGTCATTCCACTTGTTCATCACTCGTACAGGGTGCGAGTAATTCCTTATATTAATGGGGCTCATTTGCATTTTTAGCTTCCACTTGGGTACTTTCTCTAGGTTAGAAGAGGCTATCATTGTCCATCTTATCTATTCCCCTCAGTATCTTGAATGTTATGATCATGTCCAGTCTTGTTGCACACCTTTTTTTTTTTAATTTTGTCTTTACATTTCACAATGTTCGGATTCCTTGCCGGTGCTGCATATTCGAGTATTTTCTAACAAATGTTGTGTATATTGCCTTGAAGGAGTCCTGATTTAGGTTTCTAAACGATGTTTTTATATTTGCGGGCGTTCCATATGCTGCCGATGTTATCCTGTTTATGTGTACCTCTGGGTTAGTGTTGGAACTGTATCCTCTCTCAAATATGTGTTTCCGATTGCTGTAGTTGTTTTCGTCTTGTGGTGTAGGCAAGTGATGTGGGCAGTGATGTGGTGGAGGCTGACTCCTAGTGTGGTGTAGGGGCCTTCTACTGTCCTCTTCCCCTCCCCCCCCCTTCCCATCTTCTTAACCTTACATTTGTTGGGATTGAATTCCAACAATCATTTGTTTGACCGCTCAGGAGTTTGTCAAGGTCCTCTTGTAATTTCCTGCAGTCCTCCTCTGTTATTACATTCTTCAGCAGCTTTGCATCATCTGTAAATAGTAACATGCACCGGCTCACTCCCGCGGGTAAGGTCCCTCATATAAATTGGGAAGAGTCGGAGTCCCAGAACCGAGCCTTGTGGGACCCCCCCCCCCCCAGTTCTTACATTCCTCTACATCTGAACCTGTGTATGGAGTCTGCCTCCGACATTTCACTACTCGGCGAAATGCATTTTGTTCATGATTTTGGCACTTTGAAACGTGTGATTTGTTTTTGACGCTTATGTCTGTGTATGTAGGTACCACTTGTGTCCACCAGGGCGCCGGTCGGCCGAGCGGACAGCACACTGGACTTGTGATCCTGTAGTCCCGGGTTCGATCCCGCGCACCGGCGAGAAACAATGGACAGTTTCTTTCACCCTATGCCCCTGTTACCTAGCAGTAAAATAGGTACCTGGGTGTTAGTCAGCTGTCACAGGCTGCTTCCTGGGGGTGGAGGCCTGGTCGAGGACCGGGCCGCGGGGACACTAAAAGCACCGAAATCATCTGAAGATAACCTGTTAGTATGTCACCTCATTAAAATAGTGAGTCCTGGACTACGCTGTCTGTCTTCTCTTTGCTATTGTATATGTACTCGTCTAGTAAAGGTGAGTACATACTATATATTTATAGTATAATTTTTTACAGTGAGTACATACATGCAGTCATATACTAGTGATTTGTTAGTTACCGTGGCGAGTGGAAGGCACAGTACTGCCGCTCCTTCTTTTAGTATCCACGGGCGAGATGCCATCTGGAGGCTTGTATACGTGCGTGCGTGTGTGTGGCCGCGTGGACACGCATAAATGCGTGTTTGATCTTTAAGTCATCTTGCAGCAGTGTGTGTGTGTATGTGTGCGTTCGTGACTCCGCATCCAAAGCCAGAGGTGGTATAGGATAAGAGTGCTTATGACGCTCTGTGCACGATAACGGTTTCTTATCGTCAAGGTTCTCGTTGATGAAGAAGCTGGCGGTGAATAGGGACGACGAAGGGAGATTGATGCCTGGGCCCCCCATCGCTAGTGACCTAAGGTAGGGTAGGCTTTCCCCCTAACTGTCTAGACCTCAGACGACACTGTCGGGGACACTGTATAAGCGTTACGATTGCTCTTACCGGCAACATTTGTCTCAAGGACCTATGGGAGACGGTGTGAATCGTATTCCGTCTCGTTCTGAATGGCGTGTGCTTGGCGCTGTCGCCCACCGCCATCGGGTTATCTTGAGATGATTTCGGGGCTTTTAGTGTCCCCGCGACCCGGTCCTCGACCAGTCCTCCACCCCCAGGAAGCAGCCCGTGACAGCTGACTAACATCCAGGTACCTATTTTACTGCTAGGTAACAGGGACATAGGGTGAAAGAAACTCTGCCCATTGTTTCTCGCCGGCGCCTGGGATCGAACCCAGAACCACAGGATCACAAGTCCAGCGTGCTGTCCGCTCGGCCGACCGGCTCCGTGGGTCCCTCTCACCCCTACCTAGTTTTTCAAGGCTTCGACCCTGAAAAACTTTGTTTATCGCCATGTCCCCCAGTAGTAGTTGTAGATTCGCTACCTGGAACAAAAGGTTCCAAGTATCACGGGCTATGGTGAGCCCGTCCCATGTCTCCCAGCTCCTGGTAACTCGAGCCTCCACAGGATATCCTCACCCCCCCCCCTTCCCACATCCCTTACCTCTTATCCTACCTATTCTCCATTATTCCCCCCTTCCCCCTTGTCCTGCCTCTCACCCCCCCCCCTCTCCATTTACCCCTCCCTCCTTCCTTGAAATTCATCTTGCAGTCCTTGGCGAGTCAGCATCACCTTCATTTTTATCCCACGGGAGTCATCAGGCGTAGTCACACACACACACACACACACACACACACACACACACACACACACACACACACACACACACACACACACACACACCACAGATATTATATTAAGATATTAGAAAAAAAAATTTAGTGTCAGAGTAGTTGACAAATGGAATACATTAGGCAGTGATGTGGTGGAGGCTGACTCCATACACAGTTTCAAATGTAGATATGATAGAGCCGAATAGGTTCTGGAATCTGTACACCTGTTGATTGACAGTTGAGAGGCGGAACCAAAGAGTCGAAGCTCAACTCTTCACAAGCACAACTACCCACCACGTACTTGGTAAGTCCATCACAGACAACACCTATCTCAAGACGTTCACCAACAACTATTATCACATTACACAGACGCAGTCACCATCACAAGAACACCCTCACACTATACAGCTTCACTATCAATTGTCACTACCACACAACACTATCTCATAGAGAACAAACATTACCTAACACTACCTAACCTAACATCACCTAACATTACCTAACATTACCTAACCTAACATCACTTAACACTACCTAACCTAACATCACCTAACATTACCTAACACTACCTAACCTAACATCACTTAACACTACCTAACCTAACATCACCTAACATTACCTAACATCACAAAACTAACACCGCCACCACCACCATCTCTACCATAACCATGTTACCATGAGCAGACGATGACAAGGTTAAGATCAGCGGGTTTTCTCACAGAAATCAACAAAGAGGTGTGTGTGATCAACTCAACAAGAAGGGTCCAAGAGGTCTATAAAACTGTACCAGTTCTGAATTTTAGGGCGGGACATGATAGATGACCAGAAATTTGACTTTAGATGATATAGCAATCAATGAAGAGATTACCCGACAATTAAAGGAACAAGGCACAGCAAATTCTAACCACCAGTGCTGCTGCAGAAGGCTGCAGGGCTTCTTTGTCAAATTATTTACAAAATGTGTTAATAAAAGACGCCAGAATGGAAGGAAATCTTTTGGAAATATGTAAAAAGGGGGAATTGAAGGCACTAGATTATAGACCAGCATCTCTGACAGCATGTTGTTTTTCTTTGTAAAGTGGTGGGTGATATATTCAGGTAGAGAATAATAGAACACCTGGAGAGGGCAAAATATGCAGCGGAAATGCGACATGAATTCAGCTTGGGAAACGTCATGGCGGCCGACGGGCTTGATGGTTCTATAACAAGAACACCACAAATACGACACGAAAAAGAAGGCTGGTTAGGATGCTTCTTCCTAGATTGTCAGAAAGGTTTTGATTCTGGGACCAGATTCACGAAGCAGTTACAGCAAGCACTTGCGAACCTGTACGTTTTTCCTCACTCTTTGACGGCTTTGGTTACTTTTATTAAACAGTTTACAAGCATGAAGACTTCCCAATCAACTGTTATATTGTTATAAACAGCCTCTTGGTGCTTCGGAGCCCATTAATTGTTTAATAATTATAAACAAAGCCGTCAAAGATTGAGAAAAGATGTACAGGTTCGTACGTGCTTGCGTAACTGCTTCGTGAATCTGGCCGCTGATCCTCGTGCGAGGAGAGACAAAGCGGGGTACCTGGGGAAAAAAAATGAAGCGAGTGAGGGCGTGCCTGTCGGACAGAAAACAGAGGGTCACAGTGAAGTGATGCTGAGCTGTTGGTCGGAGCCTCAGAGGTGTGTTCCTATCTGAGGGCAGTTACCTACCTTGAGGTTACCCTGAGATGGTTTCGGGGCTTAGCGTCCCCGTGGCCCGGTCCTCGGCCAGGTCTCCTGGTTGCTGGACTGGTTAACCAGGCTGTTGGACGCGGCTACTCGCAGAGAATGCAACACTAATGAGGAAAGTCAAACTCGACGACTACATAGTATTACAGGAAGACACTCTTACAACTCCAGAGGAGAAATGAAGTAGAGGTGGGACATGATTCCTACATATAATGTACTCAGGGGTGAATGGACAAGATAGACAAGGAGAGCCAGTTTAAACTGAAGACAAAGATGGACAACAGGACATAGAAGCTGCATATACAAGAAGGCTGCCGCCGAAGAAATGTCAGGTAATACTCGTAGCCTGTACAGGTGGTCAAAAAGTGGAATACAATGAAAGAAGTTGTTGTGGAAGCCACCTCCATCCATCCATCCATCCACAACATTAAGGCCAGATTCGACAAAGAATTCGAACGTCAGATCAATTACAATTATAACGCAAGAGAGAACAGCCAGATTTGAAGACGGGGGACATAAAGAACCCGACCTCACTCCCCCAGTATAGTCACTGGTAGGTAAATACCGTAAGGATAGCCCCGCCACCACCAGAGGTAGCATCACTGAAGGTAAGCCCTGTAAGATGATGTTTCCAGCGGATCACAACAAGCTGCAGGAACTACACAGGAGGGCCAAGGTGCCCCCAGGGAGCCCGAGGTGCCACCAGGGGGCCCCCTCACTCGTCAACTGCTGCAGAAAAACCGAGAGAATCATAGGTTGAGAAGAAAATGCTTTACAATAGTTCAGGGACAATCTACAAGGTTTCTCTGAATGGCTTTTATTCTCTTCTCCTTGGCTATGGGTCCCCACAATTGCACCCCACACACACACACACACACACACACACACACACACACACACACACACACACACACACACACACACACACACACACACCACACACAAACACACACACACAAGAAGGTACAATAGTTGTCTAACTACATGTTTTGTGATTTAATTAATGGCATCAAGGTTGAAGGGATAACTTGCGGCCGCCTTGCTGATTATGTTAGTAGGTGTTGTGGTGGAGGCGGTCTTGTGGTGGTGGTTGCGAACCAGTTTTCAACCATCGTAGTTGTGATTAGGTGAAATTGTAAATATAAAATATCCGCCGATATCTGATTAAGACCTTTGGTGTCCCTCTGTAATCCTTTTTGCGCTACTGGTCACAGGATGAGTATGGGGTGCATAATAAACTCACCGCCTCCGGTTAATATGCTGTGGCCACGTGAGTAACATTTGTGCGAAACTCTTCGAAAGAATTGGAAGTCATTTGAACCTAGTCAACGTCCAATTCAAAGGATCGAACGTCGGTTAAGCGTCAGACGACTTTCTGTTCTTTTTGAACAGCCAGTGTGGTCTAGTGGCCACGGTGCATGGAGCCCTGGCTGTCTGGGTTCGAATCCTTCCAGGGGTGAGGATTTTTCTGTTGCGTATTGGCTTGGGGACCATTCAAGGTAAAGGTAATATGTGTATTCACCTACTTGTGTTTGCGGGGGTTGAGCTTGGCTCTTTGGTCCCGCCTCTCAACCGTCAATCAAAAGGTGTAAAGATTCCTGAGCCTATTGGGCTCTATCATATCTACCCTTGAAACTGTGGGAGTCGCCTCCACCACATCACTTCCTAATGCACCATTTGTCAACCACTCTGACACTAAAAAAGTTCTTTCTAATATCTCTGTGGCTCATTTGGGTACTCAGTTTCCACCTGTGTATATATATATATATATATATATATATATATATATATATATATATATATATTATATATATATATATATATATATATATATATATATATATCTATATATATATATCTTCAGGGGGTATATATATGGCAATTTACACTGTGAAACATGTATATATAGATGGTCCTCAGTAGCCTTGAACAGATATATGACAACTTTATGCCCATTGCTAGGCAAATGAGGGTAATTAAATGACGGCTAGAATTGACCTAATCATGATTGTACACCCATAACCATGACCTCAACAATCACCAATACACGCAAAGTCTAACCATCATCAACTTCCACAATCCCGACACTTATTATGTATACGGGTCAATGACCCATCAACCACCACGCTACTGCTGAGAGCGCCAGGGGTCATCATAGAGATGGCGCATACCTTGAGGTTACCTGTGAGGTGATTCCGGGGCTCAGCAACCCCCCGCGGCCCGGTCGTCGACCAGGCCTCCTCGTTGCTGGACTGGTCAACCAGGCTGTTGGGCAACCATTGCAAACCTCACGTGGCCATTTACAGATTGTAATCACAAAGATATGATAACCCCCATTTTGATAAAACCCATGTATCAAAATTGATCAATACCAGTATGAAATTAAAACTATATAAAAAATAATTGGATTGGCATAAATTCGTGTCGCTTATTTCTCTTATTTTTAAGTCACTTTCTCTTATTTCCAAAGGATGTCTAATTTTCAGCTCGGTTATTGAAGCTTTACCGTCCGCTAACATAAGATAACACACTAGCCAGTTCTAACAAATATACTGCAAGATAACTCAAGTTATAATAACACACTAAGATACGAGGCTTTACATCCAGCAAAACTTGAAAAACCAGCTTTGCCAACTTGTCGTGCAGCTCTGTGCAATAAAATATATGTAAATGTTCTCAACGGAGAAGAATATTAACAGGTAGCAGAAAGAGGTTTACTAAGACCTAATTTCTAATATAATAATACCAATATAAAGGATAATTGAAGGGTAAAGTACCCATTAAAAGATTACTGTTCCTGTGCTAGTGGTTATCCCATCAATACGAGCTTATAACCTCTTTAGAATAGTTTATTACGTCTTCGGCATGAATGTACACATTAAATATAGATATACATGAAGAAATCCACAAGGGTCGTGATGAGGGTTCGAACCTACGTCCGAGAGGATCCCGAGCATAGATATACGTATTAACATAGAGGGGTCACACCTCGAAAGGCCCCCATCAATACCAGTAACAAACTTAATACTGTACCCCAAAAAATAGTTGGATTGGCCATAAAACTCGTATCACTGAACAGCAGCAATTAATTGCTGCTCGCACTTCGCCGGAAGGAATGTAACTACGTAAGTCTTCACACAGACACACACACATACACCTTCTGGAGTGTTTAAGTGGGTATCAAGAGCATGTCAATAGACTACTCGCGTATTTCAAGACAACCAAGATCCCTTCGCAACACTCACAGTAACAATGAATTATCCTCATAAATTATCAAGGCTATCCAGCCTTGAGAATTAGGAGAGGGTGGGAAGGGAGGTGGCTAGGCATCCCCCCGCCCGCGTCTCACATAAAACACATCAACAAAACGATGTCACCTTGATAGTTGCAAGTGCATCTCCTGTTGATTATTAGTCTGAAGGTTGAGGCTCCTGCAGCTCTCGTGACGGTCTACCTACCTACCTTTTCTACCTACCTACCTACCTATCTACCTACCTTAGGTGAAATTGGTAAATATAAAATATCCGCCGATATCTGATTAAGACCTTTGGTGCCCCTCTGTAATCCTTTTGCGCTACTGCTCACAGGATGAGTATGGGTGCATAATAAACTCACCGCCTCCGGTGAGTTTATTATGCACCCCACCTATCTACTACCATTTAGTGGTTTCAGTAAAAACGTCACTAAACTGGAATTTAGTGATTCCAGTTTCGTGACCGCATGGGGATTGAAAGGTGGGGTTGTGGGGGGGGGGATTCCCTGGGGGGGGATTCCCTCCCTCCGGGGTGGGATTTCCCACCCTCCGGGGGGGGAGGTTAGTGATTCCAGTTTCGTGGGTGCGTTTTGTTTCAGCAGATGAGGAGCGCTGCTACGATAGGTCTCACAAGCTCCTTGTCAGTCTTCTCGGGATTTATATAAACCAGTTATTCAGGTCACTTACAAACCCTCTCACATCTTTCTTTAATCATGGAGGCTTAGTTTGCGTTTATTAAATAGTTTAAATAAGTTACGAGGATGTTTATACAATTATAACGTGGGGTTAGTGAAGTTTTCATGCATGTAAAATGTTTAATAAATGTTAACGAAAAGATTTAACGAAAGATGAACAATTTCGTAATTGGTTGCTTAAATGTTTAATGAATCTGGTCCCAAGCTAAAGGTCTAAGAGGCTGATTGCCTTGACATGGTATAAAGCTCACGATGGTACAGCTTCTTCACGATGCCAAATGACCCCGTTTCCTAATACCTGAGACGTGAGACCAAACTAGGCCACCGTCTTAAATAAAAACTAATATCACCCCCTCACACGACACTACATTGTTCCAGATGGTCATTTTAGCCTGGCCAGTCTTCTGACGCCAAGGAAATTTGCCACACGCGGGGGGAAGGATCGGAATGACGCCACACAGCTCCATTGAGCACCACGACTGCCCTGTAAAACACGGGCAGAATATTCCCTGCTACACGGAATATTGCAATCTCACCCTCATTCAATGTCAAATTAAAGTATACTCGCATATGCCAGCGGTCCTCGGAGAGTTTCATGTCAGTTACGACCTGCCCAATATGTTAGGAAAATGGTGGTAGGGAAAGAACGGCGGCGCTGACAGTCCCCTCCCCTCCCACCCCACACAGCACCACGACACACCACACACACACACACACACACACAACACACACCACACACACACCACACCACACACCCCAACACACACTCAGGAGCGTACTGCAGGCACAGAAACAGCTTCTTCTTGGTCGGTGGAATGATAGACAGGCACACACAGGTAGATGGACAGATATAAACTTGGGGAAAGGCCTAGTTAGCCAGCAGGACAAGTCAGGTGGGCTGATAGACGGACGACCTTGACAGACAATCAGCCCACCCTTTCTTGAGGAGCTAACAAGCGTCATGTCTGAAGTGGGGGTTTCCTAACCATTGGCGTAAGGTCCTAGAACATCTTGTCTAATCTGTAGTGGAAGATCTTCGTCAAAATGCTGGTCATTACAGGATGTAGCTAGTATTTCACTAAAAGCACTTTAATTTGGACGTTGCTGTTGAGAGCATTCAAATTGAGATGCAGTGTATGTCAGGACAGGCTGACAGTCTCACAGGCAGACAGGCTGAGTCTCACAGGCAGACAGGCTCACAGACTGACAGGCTGACAGTCTCACAGGCTGACCGAATACACAACACACACACACACACACACACACAGCTTTCCTTTGTGACTGCCAAGTCGAAGTTTCTCCAACTCGTCCCTAAGTTAATTTCTCATTTTTTTTTAGACACCCACCAGCGAAGTAGTGTGCGTGTGTGTGTATGTGTATTTATCCGGAGGAGGAGGGGGGGGGAGGAGGAAGCCTGCATAACGCTTATTTCATGGTCGTG
>WNGS01165339.1:24465839-24484087 GCA_020271785.1 Procambarus virginalis | reverse complement strand
AGGACAGAAGTCGTGGCAAGGGGCAGAAGGTCGTGGCAAGGGGCAGAAGGTCGTAGCCAGAGACAAGTCGTAAGCAGAGGCAGGTTGGGGGTAGTGATGAAGGGCGTCAGAAGCGACAGTAGAGAGCAACAGGTAATCCAATGAAGGCCAACAGATACAGTCCAAGACAACAGAGGAGAAATTATATGGGGGGTATGTTCGTATCTTGTACGATGTGATCATATCTCTGTTTCTTCTCTCCTCCAAGGGTTGTGATGTCTAAGTTCCCTTAACGTATCCTCATACCTCAGTCCTCTTAGCTCTGGCATCAATCTGCTTGCAAGCCGGTGTGCTTTATTCCAGATTTTTGCGTTGTGCCTCACAAGGTACGGGTTCCAGGCCGGTGCTGCATATCCCATTACTGTCTAACGTAAGCTGTGTGTAGATTGCCTTGAAAGAGTCCTCGTTTATGATCTAATGTTGCCCGTTTCCTATATGCAACTGATGTTACCCCGTTTTGTTTATCTCTGGTCTTAAGTGTGGGCATTATATCCACCTCCGTGTTTTGGATGGATTATGAGGATATCTTCAAGAGTCAGTAAGTTATAGCAAGAGTCACAAGTCTCGGGGATGTGTACACGGGCCCCTGGTGGTGTGCTGGTAAAGTAGAATCATTATTGTTGTTTTAGAGTCAGCTACACGGAACAAAAAATTGCCAGTAGCGCAGGAGTGGTGAGCCCGTAGTGGACTTACCTGGCACAGGAGCGGGGCAAGTAGCACGGGCTATGGTGAGCCCGTAGTGGACTTACCTGGCACAAGAGCGATGCAAGTAGCACGGGCTATGGTGAGCCCGTAGTGGACTTACCTGGCACAGGAGCGGGGCAAGTAGCACGGGCTATGGTGAGCCCGTAGTGGACTTACCTGGCACAGGAGCGGGGCAAGTAGCACGGGCTATGGTGAGCCGTAGTGGACTTACCTGGCACAGGAGCGGGGCAAGTAGCACGGGCTATGGTGAGCCCGTAGTGGACTTACCTGGCACAGGAGCGGGGCAAGTAGCACGGGCTATGGTGAGCCCGTAGTGGACTTACCTGGCACAGGAGCGGGGCAAGTAGCACGGGCTATGGTGAGCCCGTAGTGGACTTACCTGGCACAGGAGCTTGGCAAGTAGCACGGGCTATGGTGAGCCCGTAGTGGACTTACCTGGCACAGGAGCGGGGCAAGTAGCACGGGCTATGGTGAGCCCGTAACTTGATAGGGGTAGGAAGCATTAGGGCACATTCCACGGTGCTTGGTGGTCACGCCTCGCTGCTCCGTGTTACTGCTGGAGGGGGGGGGGGTGTTATGGGTCGAGAAATGGCGGGGGGAGATACGTTGTTGACTACCCTCTAATTTCCTGTGACCTCATTGAAAAAATTAGAAAGAGATAGATGATTGGTCACAGATCCACACTTGGGCTGATCTATCCACACCTGGGCTGATCTATTCACACCTGGGCTGATCTATCCACACTTGGGCTGATCTATCCACACCTGGGCTGATCTATCCACACTTGTGCTGATCTATCCACACCTGGGCTGATCTATCCACACCTGGGCTGATGTATCCACACCTGGGCTGATCTATCCACACTTGGGCTGATCTATCCACACCTGGGCTAAAGCTATCCACACCTGGGCTGACGTATCCACACCTGGGCTAAAGCTATCCACACCTGGGCTGGTAGCCGTGGCCACTGCATATCTCTCAGATAATCACAGTGTTGGCGTAATTGGCCGACCATCAAGCAGCGTGTTGTGTAGGAGCTCAGGTGGTGTGTGTGCTCACCTGGCTGTGCTTGCCTGGCTGTGCTCGCCTGGCTGTGCTCGCCTGGCTGTGCTCGCCTGGCTGTGCTCGCCTGGCTGTGCTCGCCTGGCTGTGCTCGCCTGGCTGTGCTCGCCTGGCTGTGCTCGCCTGGCTGTGCTCGCCTGGCTGTGCTCGCCTGGCTGTGCTTGCTTGGCTGTGTTTTCCTGGCTGTGCTTGCCTGGCTGTGCTCGCCTGACTGGGCTCGCCTGGCTGTGCTCGCCTGGCTGTGCTCGCCTGGCTGTGCTCGCCTGGCTGTGCTCGCCTGGCTGTGCTTGCCTGGCTGTGCTCGCCTGGCTGTGCTCGCCTGACTGTGCTCGCCTGACTGTGCTTGCCTGGCTGTGCTTGCTTGGCTGTGCTTTCCTGGCTGTGCTTGCCTGGCTGTGCTCGCCTGACTGGGCTCGCCTGGCTGTGCTCGCCTGGCTGTGCTCGCCTGGCTGTGCTCGCCTGGCTGTGCTCGCCTGGCTGTGCTCGCCTGGCTGTGCTCGCCTGGCTGTGCTCGCCTGGCTGTGCTCGCCTGGCTGTGCTCGCCTGGCTGTGCTTGCCTGACTGTGCTTGCCTGACTGTGCTTGCCTGGCTGTGCTCGCCTGGCTGTGCTTGCCTGACTGTGCTTGCCCGGCTTTTGCTTGCCTGGCTGTGCTTGCCTGGATGTGCTCGCTTGACTGTGCTCGCCTGGCTGTGCTCGCCTGGCTGTGCTCGCCTGGCTGTGCTCGCCTGGCTGTGCTTGCCTGGCTGTGCTCGCCTGGCTGTGCTTGCCTGACTGTGCTTGCCTGGTTGTGCTTGCCTGGCTGTGCTTTCCTGGCTGTGCTTTCCTGGCTGTGCTCGCCTGGCTGTGCTCGCCTGGCTGTGCTCGCCTGGCTGTGCTCGCCTGGCTGTGCTTGCCTGGCTGTGCTTGCCTGGCTGTGCTCGCCTGGCTGTGCTTGCCTGGCTGTGCTTGCCTGGCTGTGCTTGCCTGGCTGTGCTTGCCTGGCTGTGCTTGCTGGCTGTGCTCGCCTGACTGTGCTCGCCTGGCTGTGCTTGCCTGGCTGTGCTCGCCTGGCTGTGCTTGCAGCGTCCAGCGTCTGGTCGTTCACTTGGCGGCTTTTGAGTGAGTGAAAGTGTGAGTGGTCGTCCAGGCTAGGTCGTCCCCCCATCCCGTCCTCAGCTGCGGTCGTCCAGGCTAGGTCGCCCCCATCCCGTTCTGGTGAATTGTAATATTCTTGCATTTAACAAAATCTGTGTTTTTTTCAAAAATGTAGTAAGTGTGTGTGGTAGTGGGAGAGACTNACAGGTTATTTAAAATGGCTGGAACACGGACATAGGGAAACACACGTGACAACGAAGTCCACAAATTAACCACAAAAACATTCGAAAGTTTTTATGTAGTGTCAAAATTAGTAGATAAATGGAATGCCCTAAGAAGAGGTGGATGTAGCCCCCCCCCCCTACACAGCATCAAATGTTGATACGATTGGGCCCCAAAATCTGAGGTTTCTGTACCGCAGTTGATGGAAGATTGACAGACATCTTGTATGTATTTCCCCGTTTCGGGAGTTTCCCCTCCACTTGTACCTCTCAATCTTCTTCCCTCCAAGAAAGGGGAGGGAGGGGGGGGGGGGGGGGGGGGGGGGGGGTAGAGGGGGAGGGGGGGGTAGAGGGAGAGGGGGGGTAATAAAATGCTTCTCCACCCCTTCCACATGACCCCACCTCCCTGTTCCCCCCCCCACCACCACTAACCCGTCCTTCCTAATAGAACGTCGCGTTTTGACGTATAGTCTCCCCCCCCCCACCCTCTTAAGTCAAAAATCAGTCGTACTAGAAATTGACATACTGTCCCGTTTTCTATTCTGGGGTCCCTCGAGTAGGTGAGGCTAAAGGCCCACTTTAGTACGACAGTTTGTGACGTTGGGGAATACCTGAGGACGGGGGGCTGTTTCCATAGCAGCCCCCCGCCCCTCTCTCTTCCTTATAATAACCGGCATTGACACCCACACATTTATTTCATTTTTCTCCTTTGATTACATTTTCTCCTTTGCTGTAATTTTTTTTTCTTCGTGTTCTGTGTGTTTGTTTTTTTTTCCCCAAGTTTTTTCGTTATATTTATGGTTGTGTTTTTTGGTTGGTTTGGTGTAGGTTTTCTGTTTTTTTTTTTGGTTGGTTTGGTGTAGGTTTTGTTTTTTTTGTTGGTTTGGTGTAGGTTTTTAGTTTTTTTTGTTGGTTTGGTGAAGGTTTTCTGTTTTTTTTTGTGTTTTGTGTTTCTGGTATAGGTATTGTTTTTTTATGTGTTGTTGTTTTCATGTTGGTTTTGTAATTTTTCGTGTTTTTGTTTTCTTGATTATTATTGCTTTGGCTCGGTTGCCACTCAGGGTTTTTGTTGTTGTTTTTGTGGGGCGGGGTTGTTGGGGGGGGGGAGATGTGGGAGAGAGGGGGGCTGAGGGGCTGTGTCTAGGCGCTTGTATAGAGGGGGAGGTTATGTGGGGCGGTTGTAGATAGTGGGGAGTGTGGGAGAAGAGTTGGGAGTGGTGGGAGGTGGACGTCTGGAGCCTGATTCACGAAGCAGTTACGCCAGCACTTACGGAGCTATACATCTTTTCTCAATCTTTGGCGACTTTGTTTACAATTATTAAACAGTTAATGAGCGGCGAAGCACCAGGAGGCTGTTTATAACGATAACAGCAGTTGAATGGGAAGTTTTCATGCTTGTAAACTGTTTAATAAATGTAACTAACCAGGAAGAGCCGGTCGAAAGAGCCGGTGGGAGCCGGTCGGCCGAGCGGACAGCACGCTGGACTTGTGATCCTGTGTTCCTGGCTTCGATCCCAGGCGCCGGCGAGAACAATGGGCAGAGTTTCTTTCACCCTATGCCCCTGTTACCTAGCAGTAAAATAGGTACCTGGGTGTTAGTCAGCTGTCACGGGCTGCTTCCTGGGGGTGGAGGCCCGGTCGAGGACCCAGCCGCGGGGACACTAAAGCCCCGAAATCATCTCAAGATAACCTCAAGATAGATAACCTCTCTCTCCCTCCCCCTCTCTCCCTCTCTCCTTCTCTCTCCCTCTCTCCTTCTCTCTCCCTCTCTCGCTCTCTCTCCCTCCGAGTAACCGCCGGACTTAAAACTGAGAATCTGGTTTTCGTTTAGCGTCTCGTTCATAACACTGTTGTAGAATTATGAAGATACTAAAACAATTTGTGGTGTCACGTGACCTGTAGATCCCACATACAACCTATGGTGCCGGGTTCTATCCCAGGGCAGGACGACGAGACGTTTGGGCACTGTTTCCATTCATTCACCTGGTGCATCTATTCACCTAGCAGTTATGCAGGAGTTAGGCAACAGTTGTGGGTAGCATCCTGGGAAAGGTCTGTCGCTAGCCTAGCCTACCCCTAAGGTAAGGGTTTACCTAAGAGTAAGACGCTTTCACTGACTGTAGGAAACCACTTCATTCTGGTAAAGCAAAAATCCTCTTCTCTGAGAGATCTCATGCTCGTCTTTCCGTGATTTGATTAACTTAGACTAAGTTATGGGCTAGAGTTACGGGCTCACCATAGCCCGTGCTACTTGGAACTTGTTCCGAGTTGCTGAATCTAAAAACAACAAGAAGTTAGTTTGACTCACTGAGGTGGGTGGCTCAGGTCGTGGGGCCAGGAAGGGAGGCCAGCCATTGGTGCAAGAAGAGCTAGCCATAAGCTGTAATGTGTATTGGTAGTTGGCTTGGGTTCTATGGACTGTTGTGGCTGGCATGAAACGGACCGTAAAAATGTTTAATTCGGAAAAGTTGACATTTCTCTAAAATAAGCGTAATTTTACGTTCTAATATATTATTATCTATAAATGTATTATAATATAGACATTTATGATGGAATGATGATTGTATGATTTGATATTTCTTTGTTAATAACTCATATATATATATATATATATATATATATATATATATATATATATATATATATATATATATATATATATATATATATGAATGAAAACTCACACACCAGAAGTTTTGTGGTGTGAGTTTTCATTCGCATATAGTCCTGGGGACCATTCAGGCTTGTTCGCATATATATATATTATTAAATATGACCGAAAAAGTAAGATTAATAATTCTAACACGAATTTCTCAATGTTTCTTATATTCTTTTTCATTGTTGATGGTAACTGAAAAATCAATTCTCCAAAGTTCATTTTTATTTCTAGTCTGACGCGACACTTAAGCACGTTTCTTAAAAGTTATTACATTTTCAAAGACTTCAGTTTACACACACACAACTATAACTGAACAGAGTTTTAACAGCTTTGACTTTTTTATATCTGCAATTGGGTGAGGTGATATGTTACAATAGTTTTGGATGAGGTGAAAACAACTTTCAACACAACACAGAACACGAAACAATGGGTATAAGCTAAAGGGAAGAATAGAAGTAACTGCAGAGGGCCTATTGGCCCATATTTCTTGATGCTTCTATATTGGAGCGGAGTCTTGAAGTGGGTAGAATATAATTGTGCGTTCTACCCACTTCAAGACTCCGCTCCAATATAGAAGCATCAATAAATATGGGCCAATAGGCCCTCTGCAGTTACTTCTATTCTTCCCTTTAGCTTATACCCATTGTTATATATATATATATATATATATATATATATATATATATATATATATATATATATACATATATATATATAAATGTATTTAATCTTCTAATAGTTTATTAAGGTATTTTATTGTGTTGAAGTCTACTTATCAAATTCATAGTTTATTAGGAAAGTTCATTATAAGCTAAGATAATGTCTGGCCATGTTTGTGTTGCAGGTGTGTTGATGTCTGACCGTGTTTGTGTTGCAGGTGTGTTGATGTCTGGCCGTGTTTGTGTTGCAGGTGTGTTGATGTCTGGCCGTGTTTGTGTTGCAGGTGTGTTGATGTCTGGCCATGTTTGTGTTGCAGGTGTGTTGATGTCTGGCCGTGTTTGTGTTGCAGGTGTGTTGATGTCTGGCCATGTTTGTGTTGCAGGTGTGTTGATGTCTGGCCATGTTTGTGTTGCAGGTGTGTTGATGTCTGGCCATGTTTGTGTTGCAGGTGTGTTGATGTCTGGCCATGTTTGTGTTGCAGGTGTGTTGATGTCTGGCCATGTTTGTGTTGCAGGTGTGTTGATGTCTGGCCATGTTTGTGCTGCAGGTGTGTTGATGTCTGGCCATGTTTGTGTTGCAGGTGTGTTGATGTCTGGCCATGTTTGTGTTGCAGGTGTGTTGATGTCTGGCCGTGTTTGTGTTGCTGGTGTGTTGATGTCTGGCCATGTTTGTGTTGCAGGTGTGTTGATGTCTGGCCATGTTTGTGTTGCAGGTGTGTTGATGTCTGGCCGTGTTTGTGTTGCAGGTGTGTTGATGTCTGGCCGTGTTTGTGTTGCAGGTGTGTTAATGTCTGGCCATGTTTGTGTTGCAGGTGTGTTGATGTCTGGCCATGTTTGTGTTGCAGGTGTGTTGATGTCTGGCCATGTTTGTGTTGCAGGTGTGTTGATGTCTGGCCATGTTTGTGTTGCAGGTGTGTTGATGTCTGGCCATGTTTGTGTTGCAGGTGTGTTGATGTCTGGCCATGTTTGTGTTGCAGGTGTGTTGATGTCTGGCCATGTTTGTGTTGCAGGTGTGTTGATGTCTGGCCATGTTTGTGTTGCAGGTGTGTTGATGTCTGGCCATGTTTGTGTTGCAGGTGTGTTGATGTCTGGCCATGTTTGTGTTGCAGGTGTGTTGGTGTCTGGCCATGTTTGTGTTGCAGGTGTGTTGATGTCTGGCCATGTTTGTGTTGCAGGTGTGTTGATGTCTGGCCATGTTTGTGTTGCAGGTGTGTTGATGTATGACCGTGTTTATGGTGCAGGTGTGTTGATGTATGGCCGTGTTTATGTTGCAGATGTGTTGATGTCTGTCCGTGTTTGTGTTGCAGGTGTGTTGATGTTGGTCATGTTTATGTTGCAGGTGTGTTGATGTATGACCATGTTTGTGTTGCAGGTGTGTTGATGTCTGGCCATGTTTGTGTTGCAGGTGTGTTGATGTCTGGCCGTGTTTGTGTTGATGTCTGGCCGTGTTTGTGTTGATGTCTGGCCATGTTTATGTTGCAGGTGTGTTGATGTCTGGCCGTGTTTGTGTTGCAGGTGTGTTCAGAGGTGAGGCGCGTGTCCCAGCTCCAGAGCGCCGCCTTCTAGGCGCCTCCACCATCTGTTCAACACCTGTTCACGACAGCTGGTGCTTCGGCCACCAGCTAAACCTCAGCTGGTGGTGCCAACCCTTCCCGTGAACCTGCGCGTGTTTACAAAAAATCAGCTGAGTGGGTGAACAGTGGGTTCAAATCTATTGAAAATCAGCGTGTTAACCCCCAATTGAACACGTGTTAACATTGAACCTCTAATTGTGTGTGTGCGTCATTTGGTTTTAGAAGCAAAGTAGAAGTGCATTGACTTTCATATCATAATTCATCTCATTGGACTTGTACATGAGAAGCGTGGACTGTGTAACCAGGATTGTCAGTTAAGCGGATTTGGTCACACTAACCCCAGTCCACACTGGGAATGACCGGGCGCTGTGTGCCCGGGTGCCAGGATGCCGGGTAGAGGGGGGTCAGGTCACGCGAGGTCACACTCCAGCGTGGACCATGGGTTGAGAATCAACCACTCAGGCATGTGGGTCGGACGCGACGCGGGTCCGGACGACAGTACGCAGATGCATCTGATTGATTTCCCTTACGAACAGGTGCCACGAATACGGACGACGGAGGTGCGCGAACACGGGCAGTTCGTGACGGTGGTGGAGGTGGAGAAGGACGATGCCGACAAGTCCGGTTCAACATGCCATGCTTCGCGGGCCGCGACCCAACCGGTTCCGCGGCCGCGAGGATTCGTCACGGTGGTGGCAGTTGGGAACAACGCGGACACCAGCCTTCACCTCAACACTGGCAACGTCGCCGTCGACGCTAATCTCAAGCACCGGACGGAACACCGCGCGGATGTGGAAGCCGATTACGTGAACCAGGAAATGATAGACAGAGAGAGGAAGACGGCGGAGGAGTGGCAGACGGAGACCGTCCCAGACCAGGTGGTGGTGTACCGTCTGCCGGGGGAACGGCTTGGTCTGGGGCTCAAATTCGACGGCGGAATGGGGGCGCGAGAGCGCGTGCGGCGGCTTTTCATACAGAGTGTCGCGCCGGACTCGCCGGCAGCACGCGCTGCCGTTCCCTGGGGCGAGCTGCAGCCTGGCGATCAGATCCTTAATATCGAGGGCTGGGCTGTGTCCTCCATGACCAGAGTGCAGTGCGTGTCCTTCCTGAAGGATGCCGCAATGAAGATCACCATCGGTGTGCACAAGGGAAATGGACAGCTTCCGGACTTCGATATGTGCACCTCAGAAGCTCCGGAGTACGTAAAGGAGGAGGGACAGGAAGAAGCGGAGGCCGAGGACGATAACGAGGACTCCTCACGCCCTCCGCCTCTCATTGTTGGCGAGATGAGGAAACGACTCCCACCCCCTCCTCTCCCTCCTAGGGCACGGCCCAGAAAATCCCCAGCACGGCCGCCTAAGGATCCTACACCCGTACCTCCACCGCCAAGTGCTTTCCAAGACCTGTATGACGAGTCAGGTGAAAAAATTGCTAGGGGCATGTACCCGACGTCTGGAAATTCCGAGGATATGGAACATTCCATGCACGGGTGGCGAGAGTATGTTTTGTCTCGTCGAACTCGTCCCAGTGACCTGGAGGAGTTGCTGGAGGATCTGGAATTTCACCTTCCTCGGACGTGGACTACTAGGAGGGTGGACGAGTCCATGGATGGAGGTTTACCTCCACGACCCACCTTCTACGTGGACCTTGTTGGGGAGGAGGACGCGATGGGCCCGTGTGGGAGTGAGAGCGACGAGACCAGCAGCTCGGTGTCGACTGTCATTGATCGACTCTCGTTATGTTCATCCACCAATGTGTCTAGAAATTCCTCGTTTAATGCCTCTGCCGATGCCTCTAGGTTTGACTTGGCTCGAGCACTGAGTCCCTTCGAGCAGCTGGAGAAGGAGTTGGAGACTGATACACAGCAGCAGCAGCAGACCCCTGCCACGGCTCCACGGGATGAGGTGATGCCAGCGCCACCGATAGATCGCAGCACTAAACCTACCACGGCAGAATCCTCTATTCCTGAGGTCGAGCAGCACGCTGCTGTCTCTCGAAAGACCTCGTCGTCAAAGATCAAAATGCGTCCATCCATTAAATCATTCTCATTCAGCCTGAAAGGACGTCCGTTTTCATGGCAGCAAGGGAAGAGTGCCAGCGACCGAGGGGTTGGCCGCTCCGACACGTTTCTGTCGATCAAAAAGCCCGGAAAGAGGCCTGCGCCGCCTCCACCCCCTCGCTCCATCGACAGTGGGACCCGCCAGAGCGAGTCTCCTCCCACGGTCACCTCCAGCATGGGCATGGAGACGGGCATGGGCATTAGAGAGAGGATCTCACACCCAGACAACGACAACATTCACGATGATTCGGATAATTACATTGATCTGATAGCAGAAGCAGCCAATCAAAATCTTAATAACGAAACCACAACTGTAACTAGTAATGTGTCGGAGAGAGAAGTGACAACGAAGGTGGCCAAGGAAGAGCTAACTTTGCCTTTTCTGGCGCAGGTCAAACAACCAAAGCATTCCCCGGAATATTTGTTGATCTTAGATTCCCCGCCTGGCGCTGATGTGCTCGATAAATTTCCTGACAAGAGTTTTTACACTGGTGTTGCGGGAGACGTGAACTCTGAACTCCCAGACAGTGTTCAAGAGGAATACAAATCGCTTGGCGGTGGTGAGAGGGTTGTCATCCAAGCAGAAACTTCCCCCAGGAGTGTGACAACTCCGCCCGAAGTTATCGAGTTATGCACAGCTGATCACAATTCAGAAAGTTTGCAGGAGTCTTCATTGTCAGAGGCTACAGCGAGCTCGGCAGGCGGTTGTAGTCCCTGTCTCTCGGACGATTACATATTTTCAACCTCCCAGAATTGTATCGAGACTCGGGCTCAGGTTCATCACGCCCTGGACGATACAGTAGACACAGAAACCATAGCGATTTGTCAGAGCCTGGAGAACGGGGACCTCGAAACAGGCTTGGTGAGGGAATTATCGAACAAAGGAGAAATGGATAATGGCATTGATGTGGAAGTTAGTGAACTTGATGGAAGCAAAAGCCCCGATGATAGTGGAGAAGTTGAAGTAAGTACAGACATTGATGCGAGTATTGATGCTGAGTTTGAGGACAGGGCAGTTGAAAGCACAAAACTAACTGACAATTCAGGGCTCAGTAGTGTTACAGGACGAGATAATGGTACAAATACTAATGGCACTCCACTGGTTGATAACATAATTGAAGCTGACAGCAGTGAGAGGACTGACGGCTACAGTGAAAAGTTTGACGACGTCAGTGAAATGGTTGATGACGACGTCAGTGAAAAGGTTGATGACGACGTCAGTGAAAAGGTTGATGACGACGTCAGTGAAAAGGTGGATGACGACGTCAGTGAAAAGGTGGATGACGACGTCAGTGAAAAGGTTGATGACGACATCAATGAAAATGTTGATGACGACGTCAATGAAAAGGTTGATGACGACGTCAGTGAAATGGTTGACAACATCGGTGAAAAGGTTGACGACGTCAGTGAAAAGGCTGACGACATCAGTGAAAAGGTTGACATCAGTGAAAAGGCTGACGACGTCAGTGAAATGGTTGACATCAGTGAAAAGGCTGACGACATCAGTGAAATGGTTGACGACGTCAGTGAAAAGGTTGACATCAGTGAAAAGGTTGACGACGTCAGTGAAAAGGCTGACGACATCAGTGAAAAGGTTGACATCAGTGAAAAGGCTGACGACGTCAGTGAAATGGTTGACATCAGTGAAAAGGTTGACGACGTCAGTGAAAAGGTTGACGACATCAGTGAAAAGTCTGACGACGTCAGTGAAAAGGCTGACGACGTCAGTGAAAAGGTTGACGACATCAGTGAAAAGTCTGACGACGTCAGTGAAAAGGTTGACGACGTCAGTGAAAAGGCTGACGACGTCAGTGAAAAGTCTGACGACGTCAGTGAAAAGGCTGACGACGTCAGTGAAAAGTCTGACGACGTCAGTGAAAAGGCTGACGACAGCATGAAAGGGGACTACAGCACCGAAGGTGAGGTGAGCACAGATTATGATGACAGTGAAATGTTAATAAGTGAATCACTGGATGACAGCTGTGAGAGAAATGACAACCAGCAAACAGCTGTCAGCAACGACAAGGCAGAAGAGATATATGTACAAGACAACATCGCTGGAATACAGGAGGAGGGCTTCCTCTCCTGTTCCTCACCAAAGACCTCTCCTACAGAGCCCCTCCTGCCGGGAAGAGCTCCTAAGCTTCCTGGCGTCGCAGAAGAAGAAGACCTGGGTCTTTACGAAGACCTGTATGATGAGTGCTACCCTCTCGACACTCCGGCAGATCCCAGGAGCAGAGGATCTCGAGACTTCAACGTCGCTCGGAGCTTAAGACGCGAAGTAAGTCGAGCTCTACCAATCGTTCCAGAGGAAGACAGCGGCGATCTAGACACGACTGAAGGTGATCTGACTGCCTTATACGACGATATTGCTGACGAGAGCGGAGAGGGTACCTCGGCTGAGGCGATGAGCTTAGAAGCTTCCGATGAGGTTGACGTGGAGAGCATAGCCGTTCCGTCCGTTCAGCTTGAAACGGGCGGCTCTAAAGCGAGCTTAACAATCGGCCAGTGCTCAAGGCAGAGGCGTCTCAGGCCTGACTTGGGGGACCTCATCAGGCGGGAGATGAACCTGAGCGACGACGTGACGGTGGAGGTGGAGGAAGAAGAGGAGGTGGAGAACCTGGTGGAGTGTGAGAACGAGAAGGAGCTCCTTCTGGTGATGAGAGCCCTGCGTCAGGAGCACTCCAGTGACCACCTCAGGTAAGTCAAGTGTCGAGTTGTTGCTTTAGCTGTGCAGAAATTATAACCACACACACACACATTTCAAAGTGAAAGACTTTTAAAAACTTCGCAGGTTTCACATACAATGTCGATACAATGTCACAAATACACTAGTCTATCCTCCAGTAATACGTTCTCTTTCATTATAAGGATTATTTATATATATATATATATATATATATATATATATATATATATATATATATATATATATATATATATAAATGTAAAGAAAAAGTTATGATTATAAGTCTAGATTTTAACGATTTGTTTATAAATATAAATTAAAATTAAATACTAGAAGGGTATTAATTTTTGTAATATATTGTTTTAAAAGCTGGCCAATATCTTAATCAAAGAAAACGGTGGTGTTAAGTTTTCTTTTACTCTCATACAAGGAGGGGCTAAAATAGAATTAGTAGTGATAGCAGCTAGCAGTACAAATCTTAATAGTTGCATTTTAACCAATGCTTGATCTAGCAATTCGGCCAATACTAGTAATATTTTAATGGGAACTAGCAGTACAATCAGTAATAGCAGCTGTAATGGTCTTTGCAGTCGTAGTTGGTGTGATTTTTGTCAATGTCGGCTCATAGCCTATTGGTCCTGGGTTCGTTTCTTGGAGAGGGCGGGGCATTTTTGGACGTTGACCTGGCATCTGATGCCTCTGTTCACCTTGTAATAAATACTAGTGGCCTCGACGAGGACAGGAAGCTGGCGGCTTGTCAAAGGTCACCTCATTTGCCTCCCTAGTTATTTTACTGAGCTGGATTTTACGATTCAGCAGTGTTTTGGCCTTTACGGCTTCAGCGGGTAGGCGGTTCCATGGGTATATATCGCTATGGGTGAAAATGTGTCATCTGTTTTCTGTGAGTGCGTGGTGACTGTGAGTGCGTGGTGACTGTGAGGGCGTGGTGACTGTGAGGGCGTGGTGACTGTGAGGGCGTGGTGACTGTGAGGGCGTGCTGACTGTGAGTGCGTGCTGACTGTGAGTGCGTGCTGACTGTGAGTGCGTGCTGACTGTGAGTGCGTGCTGACTGTGAGTGCGTGCTGACTGTGAGTGCGTGCTGACTGTGAGTGCGTGCTGACTGTGAGTGCGTGCTGACTGTGAGTGCGTGCTGACTGTGAGGGCGTGCTGACTGTGAGTGCATGCTGACTGTGAGTGCATGTGGGTTACTTTCATTTGGATGGCGAATACTTTTGGCGGTGCTCTGCATATTGGTGGTGTTGGTGGTTCTCTGCTGCTACTGTTGTTGGTAATACTGGGAATGAGGGTGCTATTGTTGTTGTGGGTGGTAGTGGTGGTGGTGGTTGGTGGTGTGTTGACAGTGGTAACCCACCACCGAGGTCTCACCACAGTACAACACTCTGGCCTCCAGTTGTTACTTGTGAACGCACAGACATGCGCCTCGCTTCAAGCCGACTCCTCGCCCACTATCGCTTGCTTCATTACACTTTCCGTTTCGTTCGTGATCAAGTACGGTATTCCCGCTCCGGGTCAGGTTCCCCCCCAGCGGATGAAGTAACGGCAATCCGGCTTCAAGAACTTGTTGTCCAAGAATCCATGCCGGCAAGAACCGTCGATTCCTTTCGTTTTTATTAGGTCTTGTAGGGGTCAGAGGTCAGTCGGAGTCAGCACTGAGCCGCCAGAGGTCATAAGGGACAATCAGGGGTTAAAGTTTCTCACTAAATTGGTTGCTCACGCTCTGCTCAGTGTGTTAATGAGGGTCCCAGCTGGGGGCGCTTTTAAACCCTTACATGGCGCGGAACGGCTATTTGCGTTTTGCCTGTGGGTGTGTGTGTCTGCGGGTAGATGAACATTGTGAGGAAGGAGAATAATGATGATGATGAGAAGATGACGTAGAAGGAGAGGAGTGGGGGGTAGGGGTGGAGAGACGTTCTCCATCAGAGGTTTCAACCACCGTGGAACATTGTATTTCTCCAGTCTTGTCACCAAGACAATTACATCTCTTCCCGCTGCTTGGGATACATCTTGAGCACCACGAGTGATGTTCGACGTTTCGTACACTCTCTCTCCCTCTGGTAATTGTTCTCTGTTGTCATTTTTTCGCAGCATGATAAGCGTGAGTTTGACGACCTGACCGGATATCGTTTTTAAGAACAAGCGTGAGTGTGAGTGAGTGTGCGTGTGTGTGTGTGTATGTGTGTGTGTGTGTGTGTGTGTGTGTATCTGAATGATACACTGTCTTATTCATCCGTCTTTGGCTGTACTGTGTCGCCACACTAAGAGGGGGTTGGGGGTGGGTTTTGACCCACGAAAACCCAACCCGACAACCCAAATGGTCGTAAATTACAACGTCTTTAAATACATTGGCTAAACACTCGTTAATCCTCCATATTTAAGAATTAAAACAACCTTTGCTCGTGACTCTCGCAATACTCAGGATATTATTGTAACCTTTAAAAGCTCTTCTAACGGATATACATCAAGAGCCATACATAAATAACATTGTATTACCCAGTATATATATACACACTGTATTGCTTACCTCTTTCCAGCTTAAGCAGCTTAAACAAAGCTATTAACACCTGCTCAAATGAGGGGGGAGGGAGTGTGATTTAAAAATACTACAGAAGTTAATATTGTCCGAGCACAGCCAGGCGAGCAGAGCCAGGCGAGCACAGCCAGGAAAGCACAGCCAGGCAAGCACAGTCAGGCAAGCACAGCTCAGGCAAGCACAGCCAGGCAAGCACAGCCAGGCGAGACAGCCAGGCAGCACAGCCAGGCAGCACAGCTCAGGCAAGCACAGCCAGGCGAGCACACACACACAGAACACACCTGAGCTCCTACACAACACGCTGCTTGATGGTCGGGGCCAATTACGCCAACACTGTGATTATCTGAGAGATGTGCAGTGGCCACGGCTACCAGCCCAGGTGTGGATAGCTTTAGCCCAGGTGTGGATACGATCAGCCCAAGTTGTGGGATAGTCTAGCCCAGGTGTGGATAGCTTGTAGCCCAGGTGGGATAGTCAGCCCAAGGTGTGGATAGATCTTTAGCCCAGGTGTGGATGATCAGCCCAGTGGATAGATCAGCCCAGGTTTGGATAGATCAGCCCAAGTGTGGATATTACAGTGTATAGATCAGCCCATGGTGATGCTGTTGATAGATCAGCCCAAGTGTGGATAATCAGCCCAGTGTGTGAATAGATCAGCCCAGGTGTGGATAGATCAGCCCAAGTGGGATTAGATCAGCCCAAGGTGGATAGATCAGCCCAGGTCGTGGATAGATCAGCCCAAGTGTGGATAGATCAGCCCAGGTGTGAATAATCGCGCCAGGTGTGGATAGATCGCCCAAGTGTGGATCTCGTGACCAATCTCTATCTCTTCTCTTATTTATTTCAATGAGGTCACAGGTAATTAGAGGGGTAGTTCCAACACGTATCTCCCCCCGCCATTTCTCGACCCATAACACTCTCTCCCCCCCCTCCAGCAGTAACACGGAGCAGCGAGGCGTGACCACCAAGCACCGTGGAATGTGCCCTAATGCTTCCTACCCCTATCAAGTTACGGGCTACATACCCGTGCCCGTGCTACTTGCCCCGCTACCTGTGCCAGGATAGTCCCACGACGGGCTCACCATAGCCCGTGCCTGTACTTGGCCCCCGGCTCCTGTGCCAGGTAAGTCCACTACGCTACCATGCCCGGCCCTGCTACTTGCCGCCCTGCATAAGCCCTACGTCCAGCCCTGCCCTACTTGCCCTCCTGGCCGGTAAGCCTACGGGCTCACATACCGTGACCCCCGTCTGTGCAGGAACCACACGGGTAAAGCCCTCCCACCTCTGGCCAGAAGCACGGGCTCACCATAGCCCGTGCCGTGCTACTTGCGTCCTAGTATCTCGTATAGTCCCGTGTTTCCCGCTCCTGTGCCAGGGAAGTCATGTACTCCTGCGTACGAACTGCATGTGCTGACTCTACAACAATACATGATTCTACTTTACCACGTATCACCACCCGGGGCCCGTTACCACTCCCCGAGACTTGCGACCTTGCTATAGTTAGTGACTCTTGAAGAATCCTCATAATCCTATCCAACGGTCAGCTGGTATAATGCCCACACTTAAGAACAGAGATAAACACAAGCGGGGGTAACAATCATTGCATATAGGAAACGGGCAAACATTAGATCATAAACGATGGACTCTTTCACAGGCAATCACACAAACTTACGTTAGACAGTAATGGGAGTTCAGCACCGGCCTGGAACCCGTACTGTGAGGCACAACGCAAAAATCTGGAATAAACCAGCGGTTTTGCAAGCAGATGTGATTGCAGATAGCTAAGAGGACTGAGGTATGAGGATACGTTAAGGGAAACTTAGACATCACAACCCTTGGAGGAGAGGAAGAAACAGAGATGATAATGATGCACATCGTACAAGATACGAACATACCCCCCATATAATTTCTCCTCTGTTGTCTTGGGACTGTATCTTTGCCTTCATTGGATACCTGTTGCTCTCTACTGTGTCTCTGACGCCCTCAATCATATACCCCCAACCTGCCATCTGCTTACGACTTGTCTCTGGCTACGACCTTCTGACCCCTTGCCACGACACTTCTGACCCTTGTCCCACGACGCTTCTCGAACCCTTTGTCACGACCTTCTCCCTTGCCACGACCTTCTGTCCCTTGCCCCGACCTTCTCCCCTTGCCACGACCTTCTGTCCCCTTGCCCGACCTTCCTGCCCCTTACCCGACCTTCTGCCCCTTGCCAGACCTTTCCCTTCATTCTGCCCTTACCGATTCGTGGCCCTTGCACGACCTTCTGCCCCTTACCACGCCTCTGCTACCACGACTTTCTGCCCTTACACGACTCTGTTCTCACGACTTTCTGACCTTCTGCCCCTTACCACGACTTCTCCCTACCGCCCGACATTACTCACGACCTTCTGTTCCCTTACCACGACCTTCTGACCCTGTACACGACCTTCTGACCCTTACACACCTCTGCCCTACCCACGCTTCTGCCCCTTACCACTACCGGCTCAAACCTCTGCCCTCAGACCCTCTTACCACGACTATTCTGCCCTTGACCAGACCGACCTTACTCACGCCTTCTGCTACCACGACCTTCTAGCCTCCTTACCACGACTTCTGCTTCCCTTGTCCCGACTTCTGCCCCCTTACACGACCTTCTACCCCATTGTCACGACCTTCTGCCCTTACCATACGGACCGTTACCGAATCTGTCCACTTTGCTCACGACCTTCGTCCCTTGCCACGACCTGCAACCCCCCCCCTGCAAGATGCGTGCTACTCCCAGTTCCTGTTGGAGCGTCGCTAGTGGCTCGTTGCTCTGGACAAACACTAACATTTGCCTGCTCAAGTGTACTTCTAAACTCTCACTCCAGCCTGAACCCCTTGACACAAGTCTTACCCCACGCTACAGGCTGTAATGCTGATTGAACACACATGGTCTTCAAGCTCTTCACTGGTGTCACCTTTTTCATG
>WNGS01165339.1:24382492-24445608 GCA_020271785.1 Procambarus virginalis | reverse complement strand
CACGACGCAGAGGCCGTCCTAACGACCATAAGGTGATCTGTACCGCAGATCACACTCTCTGAAGACAGTAACTCCAGATTTATAAATACTGGAAAATGGTAAATAAAATCGTTGGTCAACATTGATAAAAAAAATTATTGAAAACTTTGGCGATTAAATGGTAATTATGCGATATTAGGGGTTTATTATCAAATTCTCTCCATTTTTGTGCAAATGACGTGAGAAATTTGTGAAAGATTGGGATCACTCAATTACCTGCCGAAAATGTTGTGTGATAAACCCTGGCTGGTTCACGGGCTTACTTATTTCTGGTTATACAACTGTCGCTGGACAGTAGATTTGATTCACATGGCTCAGTGTCAATGAGAGAGTTGATTGAACCAGATTAAAGTATGTTGGGGAGGAGATAGAAGGCATTCCCGGTGTGTGAGTTGGTGGAGGGGGGGGGTGGGGGGGGGGGGGGGGGGGTGTGTAACCACGTAGGGAGTCGAAGGGGCAGTGTGGATAGGAGCAGGGCATGGTCGGGCTAGGGATAAGGGGGACCTATCCTTGGTTGATGGATAGGGTTGTGTTGGTCGGGCTAAGGACGCTTTTTAAATAGTTTCATGTGAAGGAGTGGGCAGGGATGGCTAGGGGTTGCAGGAGGTGACCCTGACTCTCAATGATTATGTCATCCAGCGTTTCATTGGACCCTTCACCTCTCACGTTATCTCCAGCGTTCATTGACTCAATCTCACGTTATCTCCAGCGTTCATTGACTCATATAGTGTTATCTCCAGCTTCATTTGACTCACTCATCACGGTATCGTCCAGGCGTTCATTAGAGGGGGGGGGGGCGACTCACTCTCACGTTATCTCCAGCGTTCATTGACTCAATCTCACGTTATCTCCAGCGTTCATTGACTCAATCTCACGTTATCTCCAGCGTTCATTGACTCATGAAGACCTGTAGCCTATGCTGCACTATTCCTCATTCCAGTCACACACCATAATGTTCAACGGCTCAGGGCACCACAGAACAGTGAAGTAGTCGGCAATGTCTTGGCCCTGAACGGGACGTGTACTGCACCTAGTTGTGGTTGGCGGAGGATTGAGCCGTCCTGGCCTCTTTGGTCCGCCATCCTCACCGTCAATCAACAGGTGTTGATTCCTGAGCCTATATGGGCTCTATCATATCTACCACTTGAAACCTGTGTATGGAGTCAGCACTCCGGCACCACATCACTGCCTAATGTACTTCACCATTTGTGGGCGGGAGGATGTGGGTCAGGATTCACCCACTGCTACAGTGACATGGTGTGTACCAGTGAAGTGTGACACTGGTGTTCCTACACAGTGAAGGTACATGGTGTGTAACAGTGAAGTCTTGTACATGGTGTGTACAGCTAATGGCTGTACGGCAATGGTGTGTACAGTGTTCCAGCAGCTGGCCGACTAGACATGGGCCAATCTGACTGGTGGCGACAAGAACGGGCGGGTGAAATAGAGAGCTGAAGGAAGGAAGGAATTTCCGGGGGGAACGCGCCAAATCAGTAACGGGTGTATAGCATTTGGAAGGGGTTAGGATATGGATATGGGATGGGACAGGGGCAAGGAATGGTGCCGAACCCTGAAGAGAAGCTGAGGGAACCTATGCTTGATGAGTGGCCCTTTTCTATACTGATTGGTCGTCGGCCGTAAACAAACTATGCTCAGTAAGTGGCTATTTGTTAGTTTTTTGTATAAGGAAGGATGTCCCAAGGCTGGATGAATGACCTGACGCCTTGCGGCCCAGTCTCACTTCAATTTCTGTAAAGATGGAATGGTCTGGGCACGGGACGAACATAGGCTTGCTGGGGGTGCTATTAAGAGAAGATCGGGCATAATAGTAGCTTCCCCCCACGTAATCGGTGAAAGGTAGCTGACCTGAGTCCCCTAGACTGGATGCACAACTGCCCACGCATAGGGAATGGGGTTGTTTATAAGCCGCTAGCGTTCATAGTACCCTATATTTTGTTGCTGTTCGGAATTATACACAATACAGACGTATTATTGAGACGTCAGGTTGATTTCAACCCACCCCGTGCGGGCCCCAAGCCAGTCCTGCGGTGCACAACTAAGTGTTGCTCATAGTCCTCACTCAGGCTGTGGGACCAGTAGATAATGACTCACGTGATGACTTCAGTAAGGCTAGTGCGGTGTGACAACTTCTGTGCTCTCTAATCTCAGTGGTAATCTCGGGGGTAATCTCAGGGGTAATCTCAGGGGTAATCTTAATTGGGTTGTAAATCAGCGCGGTTTGGTAACTGCTTCAGTAATCTGCTTGACTCTTGATGCCTCCTGAGGCAGGTAAGCACCCTATAGAGAGGGGTTAAGTATTCAAGTTACGAACATGGGGGCCAGATTCACGACCATTACGCAAGCACTTACGAACCTGTACATCTTTTCCTCAATCTTTGGCGGCTTTGTTTACAGTAATAACAGTTAATGAGCTCCGGAAGCACCAGGAGGCTGTTTAACACAATACCAACATGTTGATTGGCAAGTTTTCATATTTGTAAACTGTTAATAAATGGTAACCAAAGCCGTCAAAGATAGGAGGAAAGATGTACAGCGTTCGTAGTACATTGACGAAACTGCTTCGTGATCTGGCCCATGATTACTGAAATTATAAGGTAAGGCAATCGGAGAAGGCTAAGGTCCAAAAAAAAGGAAAGGCAAAGGAAGGGAGGAAACCGGAAGGAAAACTTAACGACGGGGAGGGGATACAAAAACCCAGAAACCCCCCCGGGGAAAAGAGACACGGAACCAAAAAAAACGGGACAATTTAGCACTTGGAAGGGATGAGGGATAAGGATTTGAAGATAGAGGACGAAGGGAAGAATGGTGCCCAACCACTTGACGGTTGTGGGACTGGACAGCCGCCCGGCCCGGCAAGAAGCCAGACAGTCATTTTACCGTTCAATCGAAGTGGTTGGCCATATTGGAGGATACAA
The DNA here is from genome assembly GCA_020271785.1 of Procambarus virginalis. Taxonomy (NCBI): domain Eukaryota; kingdom Metazoa; phylum Arthropoda; class Malacostraca; order Decapoda; family Cambaridae; genus Procambarus; species Procambarus virginalis. The sequence continues at coordinate 24,442,633 of WNGS01165339.1, read as the reverse complement.
TGAGATCATTTGTTTCCTATATAGACCATTAAAATCTTGATGAGTGGTGAGCCCCTTATTGGCTAGAAATCTTATCGGAGTCGCCGTTAGAAATAGGCCTCTGCGATAAGAAGGTTAGTATTAGGCCTTAATAATTAACCTTTAGCGTGATAAAGTAAACCCTCCGCTTCATGTTATCGTAGAAACTGCGCTTAACGATTGGTCAGTGTTCCGTGATGTGCTGGTTGAGCTATGATGCTTGTTAAGGGCCACACTTTTTACAGCTAGACTTTTTTTTAGTTGAAGAGTACAGATATTTGTGACCTACATGGACCTTATTGGTATTGAGTCCATACCAAGAGCGCCATAGAACACGGTACACGCTGTGGCCCAGACGGGCCGGGTGAGAAGTAGCTGTCCACGGTCGAGATGCCAGAAACAATAGTTTGGTTAATGTGTCATTTGTGGCCTCGTCTCGCTACCGAAGAGGGATTATAAGAGCTTGTTGTTCCGCCCTCCCCCTCTCCTCTACCACCTCTCTCTGCCTCCCCCCCTATTCTCTTCCTCTCGTTCGTCCTTCCCTCCCCCCTCTTCATCCTCCACCCTCCTTCTCTCCTCCCTTCTACTCTAACCTTTCATTCTCTCTTATCTCCCTTTGTCTTCTTCCCACCTCTACATCCCCACTTTATCCTCCCCCCCCCCCGCTCCTGCTCCCCTTTGGTTTAGGTCCTGCCCCCTTGTATCCATGGTATAATAAGGGATGGGGGGGGGGGGAGTTACTGGTCGTACAGGTGGTTCAGTTCAACAAGACAATTCGTACACAGATACATACCATTCCCTCCTCCCGCCGTCGGGGATCAAACGTTCCTGGGACTGTGAGTACTTTTTGAGATGTAATTCATTTTGTTCTTTCGTACCGGTCTGATAAGGCGTGGTGCAGACGAGCTGCGGTGTAGGCTGTGGAACATTGTCAGCTGCCGGCGGTGTGACGTACAGCGGCCGTTGCCGTGGCGTACAGCTTCGCCGGGCTGCGTTATGCCCGTGGTGCTTCATGCTGTCCGGCGTGGCGCTACAGCTTATGGGGTCGGGGGGGTGGCAGGTGTAGGTGGCGGCGGGCGTAGGACAGGCCTGGTCAGGTGCCGTGTGCCTAATGGAATGTGCCTATCCTGCCGGCGGTGAGCGTACAAGCATCGCTGCGGCGTGCGTCGTACAGCATGCACGGCGGTGCCGTACAGCTGCCGAGCAGGTGAGCGTACCAGTCTGCCGGCGTGTGTGGTTCCCCGGTGCGTTAACAATAGGATGAATAAGCAAGACAGAAGGAGTCACTATAACGTGGCAGAAAAATGTTGAACAGACCACACAATAGAAGTTGAAAGGACTCGAGACGTGTGAGTGGTTGCTTAGCCGGAAGAGCGGCTAGTCTTACTTGTGCCACTCCCTAAGGCTCATGATCCTGTGGGAGTCTAGTCGGCAAAAGCATTACGAGGGTCACAAATGGTCTTTATCAGACCACAACAGAGATTATTACATTAACAATTTCATTATTCCTTCACACCTTAGTAGTTACAAATGTCAGCTAGTTACAGAGACTCTGGTCGTGTTACCAGGGTCGTGGGGTACCTTGGTGGGTCGTGGGGTGCCTTGGTGGGTCGTGGGGTGCCTTGGTGGGTCGTGGGTACCTTGGTGGGTCGTGGGTACCTTGGTGGGTCGTGAGTACCTTGGTGGGTCGTGGGTACCTTGGTGGGTCGTGGGTACCTTGGTGGGTCGTGGGTACCTTGGTGAGTCGTGAGTACCATGGTGGGTCGTGAGTACCTTGGTGAGTCGTGAGTACCTTGGTGGGTCGTGGGTACCTTGGTGGGTCGTGGGTACCTTGGTGGGTCGTGGGTACCTTGGTGAGTCGTGGGTACCTTGGTGGGTCGTGGGTACCTTGAGTCGTGAGTACCTTGTTGAGTCGTGGGTACCTTGGTGGGTCGTGGGTACCTTGGTGGGTCGTGGGTACCTTGGTGGGTCGTGGGTACCTTGGTGGGTCGTGGGTACCTTGGTGGGTCGTGGGTACCTTGGTGGGTCGTGGGTACCTTGGTGGGTCGTGGGTACCTTGGTGGGTCGTGGGTACCTTGAGTCGTGAGTACCTTGTTGAGTCGTGGGTACCTTGGTGGGTCGTGGGTACCTTGGTGGGTCGTGGGTACCTTGGTGGGTCGTGGGTACCTTGGTGGGTCGTGGGTACCTTGGTGGGTCGTGGGTACCTTGGTGGGTCGTGGGTACCTTGAGTCGTAGGTACCTTGAGTAGTGGGTACCTTGAATCGTGGGTACCTTGAGTCGTAGGTACCTTGAGTAGTGGGGTACCTTGAGTCGTGGGTGCGTCAGCGAGTAATGGGCACGTTTGGCCCTCGTTGAGTACCGTTACTCGCGGGCAGCGCGGAACAAGGTGATTATCCATGGTTTGCCGTAAGACATCATGGTAAAAGGCCGTCGAATGAGAAAGTATCTCGCGGTGATGGCTCCACAAAGGGGCTGCATTGTCTAGAACTGCTCTCACGTAGGTGTACGGTATTCTCAATGATAACTTTTAGAGAATCCGGAAAGAGGTTCGCCAGTGTAGCATAGAATAATTCCCGCCGTTGGAGGGGACAGGACGCCAGCGTCTTGGCCAGCTCGTAAGGCAAACTACTGTCCCCTTTTCTCTTCCTCGGGGATGCAGTTAACGACAGTTGCCTCCCATGGAGCCAATTATCGCTAGGTGAACAGAGGAATTAGGTGAAAGAATGCGTGGCCAATCATTTTATGTCCTCCGCCTGGGATCAAACCCAGGATTGGGAGTTTTTGTTTCAGATTTAGCTTCTCAGAATGAAGTGTCCATGTAGCACGGGCTATGGCGAGCCCGTGAACTTGGGAGTCGAAAACTGTTCTATCTGTATGACCCTGAGGTCAGGTGTCGACTCCTCCCTGAATGTCTAACCTCCCTCCCCCCCCCCAAACACACCCTCTCCCTCCTAATCTAAACAATTATAATGCTAATAAATACCTCTGAAGTTCAAGTATTACCAACAAAGTATGACTCGTGACCGAGAAATTAACTCCGGGTCTCTAATACCCGCACACTTCACGCCGTGCGCCCTGCCCTCTCACCTAAGACGTCGTACTTTTTACGGGACTCGCCAATCCGTTAATAATGCGACCTATTAGTAAAATAAGAGAGGATGATAATTACACACACAAATCACAATAGTGTGATGCATCAGATGAACAAAGCCCCAAGAGCTGTCATGAGGGTTCGAACCTACTTCAGAGAAGATCCCAGATCTTGTGGTTATCTTGAGATGATTTCGGGGCTTTTTAGTGTCCCCGCGGCCCGGTCCTCGACCAGGACCCCACCCCCAGGAAGCAGCCCGTGACGGCTGACTAACACCCAGGTACCTATTTTACTGCTAGGTAACAGGGGCATAGGGTGAAAGAAACTCTGCCCATTGTTTCTCGCCGGCGCCTGGGATCGAACCCGGAACCACAGGATCACAAGACCAGCGTGCTGTCCGCTTGGCCGACCGGCTCCCTAGGTGAACAGAGGAATACAGATGCATGGGGGGAATTGTGTGCAAACCCTGGTTTGTGTCTCGGAGAGGCTGCAGGATCCGTGTGAGGAGCAGACGAGCTCCCGGTTGCAATTTTTTTTACCGTGTCGTGGCGCAGTCGATTAAGGCGCGTCTGGGATCCTCTCGGTCGTAGGTTCGAACCCTCATCACGGCCCTTGTGGATTTGTTCATAAAGATGTACAGGTGTCGTAAGGTATTCGCAGAAGTACGTGATGAATCCCGGGTCGGAAATGCATTAACTAAAGTAATGGATAGTCTATGTACTTTGCCTCAGGGTATTCAATATCAGGGGTCATGAACGACAGCTTAAGGGGTTTACCTGCCTTGGTAGACGACACCACTTCTCAAACAGTTTATAAGCCTGCCTCTGGTGGGGCAGAATAAAACCTACACACGAAGACTGGCTCGGCTGCTTCACTTCAGCGGTCGTGCTGTAGTGCCTGGGTCCCGGCACCAAACGCACTAGACACCAATATGCATGACACAAATCTATGCGCAGATTAAAATCAAATGCACACACACACACACACACACACAACACACACACACACACACACACACACACACACACACACGAGAAAAGAAGGGAGAGAGGAGATATGATAGGGACATATAAAATACTCAGGGCAATTGACAAAGTGGAAATAGATGAAATGTTCACACGTAATAATAACAGAACGAGGGGACATGGGTGGAAACTGGAAACTCAGATGAGTCACAGAGATGTTAGGAAGTTTTCTTTTAGCGTGAGAGTAGTGGAAAAATGGAATGCACTTGGGGAACAGGTTGTGGAAGCAAATACTATTCATACTTTTAAGACTAGGTATGATAGGGAAATGGGACAGGAGTCATTGCTGTAAACAACCGATGGTTGGAAAGGCGGGATCCAAGAGTCAATGCTCGATCCTGCAAGCACAAATAGGTAAGTACACACACTTAGGGGCCCTGGTAGGCCGCCCCCACACAGGTGGGGGCCTGGTACCATGGTGGATAACGCGCAGGAGGCAGAAACAAATGGGCAAAGTTTCTTTCACCCTAAATGCCCCTGTTACCTAGCAGTAAATAGGTACTTTGGAGTCAGTCAGCTATCACGGGCTGCTTCCTGGTGTGTGTGTACTCACCTAGTTGTACTCACCTATTTGTGCTTGCGGGGGTTGAGCTTTGGCTCTTTGGTCCCGCCTCTCAACTGTCAATCAACTGGTGTACAGATTCCTGAGCCTACTGGGCTCTATCATATCTACATTTAAAACTGTGTATGGAGTCAGCCTCCACCACATCACTGCCTAATGCATTCCATCCGTTAACTACTCTGACACTGAAAAAGTTCCTTCTAACGTCTCTGTGGCTCAGTGTGTGTGTGTGTGTGTGTGTGTGTGTGTGTGTGTGTGTGTGTGTGTGTGTGTGTGTGTGTGTGTGTGTGTGGAGAGAGAGAAAAAAAGAAAAGAATAGTAGTTAGTAAACAGTTGATTGACAGTTGAGAGGCGAGACCAAAGAGCCAGAGCTCAACCCCCCGCAAGCACAACTAGATGAGTATACACAGGTGGGCAGTTGCCGAGGACTGCAGTACACCCACAGGGAACTAGACCAAGAATGTGACCACAGGAACACACCCACAGGGAGCCTCCACAACTACCAGAATGTGACCACAGGAGTGCACCGACAGAAGGCTGTGGATGTGTACTGGATCACAGCGTATACTCTCCCACTCTTCAAGACCTAACGAGGTGGGTTACAATCCCAAAGACACACTGAAGTTAATGTCACATTACACGCTGTGCAAAAGACATCACCTTTACGTGTTCCCCTATCTCTAAACTATCAGTTTAACGCGTCACCGCACGCGAGTCCTTTGTGATGCTTGGCTGACCACACAGGTAAGTTGAGGCTGGTGTAACGCCAGGCTGGCGTAACGTCAGGCTGGCGTAACGCCAGGCTGGCGTAACGTCAGGCTGGTGTAACGCCAGGCTGGCGTAACGTCAGGCTAGTGTAACGCCAGGCTGGTGTAACGCCAGGCTGGCGTAACGTCAGGCTGGCGTAACACAAGGCAGACGTATCGCCAGCGTAGTTCCGTGGTGTTTGCTGGAGGGACTGATGCAGGATGGTGCAGTCTTGGACAAGAGAGAAGTCACTGAGAGGCGGACCTACTCGGTGAACGCGTGGGAGTCCACAGCCAGCTACCGCAGACCGCAGCCTTTCAATCACAGACACAATCACAGACCACACAGCCAGTAACCACAGACAACAAGGTAAACGGGCCGCAGTGTTCCTCGCCTGGTCACCCAGTTGACGAAGCCTTAATTGTTGCTGAGTAGAGAGATCAGCTTGTATCAACACTATGGCGAGTAGGCTACCTTGACAAAGGTCGAGCGCTCTTGAATTATGCGAGGATTGAGAGAGAAAAAATCTGTCGAGAATGATAGTTTCGTCCAAACACCAGACCTGAGAACACGAATCCTTGACCTTGACCAATCGGTAGGGTATCTTTAACCTTTCTAGCAGTGCCACGGATTCATACAAACCATCCCCATAACTATCGGTTAGGACGCGTGGCCACCTCACTCGGTAGGCTTAGAGCCGCGTGATGTATGTAGCGATTTAGACCTGGGGCCAGGAACCGGAAACGGAGGGGTTCGTCAGCGACAGGCATTTCATTTGTGTGTGTGAATATTTTATATTTAAGGAAGGGGGTGGTAGGAGAAAAGCACACAGAAACTGTATTGGAGGAAACCTACATTCCCTCCAATGCGTTATGTGTAGTTTCCTCCGAGGCTATGGGTCCCCTTTCTTCCAGCCAGAGGTGGTACTCCCTTCCCTTTTAAAATATATATATATATATATATATATATATATATATATATATATATATATATATATATATATATATATATATATCACACACACATTAGCTAACAAAAACCATTATTTTGAATTTTTTTTAACATTTTTCTTATTGTGTTACAACTTGTAAAAAAACAAACACTAAATTTACTGAAATTTAGATCATGTTATATATTCAGGACTTCCACATCACCCAAGAGGTAAACAGTTCTGTGAGCGTAGCAGAATGAACTTAGTATCTGATAAACGTCTCAACTTTCTATTCTGTTATTTAACAAGGCTAAAAGAAGAAAAAAGTTTTTTCTTTATAGAAATTTCAATCGTATGGCGGCAGAACTAAATATGACCTAATTTTGCTGAAATTTTGTGTGTGGGATTATTTGACAACTTCCAACAATGAAAGGGAATGCATCGTATTAACATAAAAATCCATTTTTTGGGAGAAATTTCAATTGGCCAATTACCAGGGGAAGGCTGGCTACGGGCCGTGCTGTAGGAGTAGGAGAACTCTCGAAATCGTCACAGGTAATCAAGAAGTAACGAGATAATAGATGGACAGTACACAACGAAGGAAATCTACCTCCTTGTAACGAACTAAGAAAGAACTGGAGTGGATATCACACCAAGCCTAACTTCGGAGGGTAACATATAACCAAGATATCATTAGCGGAATACACTACACTGGTAAAAGTCAGATCATTCAGGAACGTAAATACGGAGTTCACATCACTGTACACCGCCTGTGTGTGAGATCAGTTCAAGAATATGCCGCCCCAGCGTGCAGCCCATCTAAAAGATACACAAACTTGAACAGGTACAGAGATTAACATTGATTTTTATTGTTGCCGCTGAAGGCGGCTAGTTTATTGTGCACCCCATACTCATCCTGTGAGCGGTAGCGCAAAAGCATTAGAGGGCACAAAAGGTCTTTATCAGACCTCATCTAGATTATTTCATAAACAATTTCATCTATCAGGTTAACAACGAGGGGCTCGTCCAACAATGGCGAAGGATCGACTATGAAAAAAGACTGACACAGCTGGAACTAACATCGCCAGAATAGGGAAGAGACACGATAGACGAAAAAAAATGCTTAAAGATTGACATTAGGAAAAAAAACGTTTACAACGAAGAACAAGAATTCATGGATGGAAGCCTGAGAAACATTAGCCAAATAAGATCTTAGAATGTTTCCTTATAAGTAAAGAGTGGTAGGAAAATGGAATGAACTAAATGGGCAGCTTGTCGAAACAATTTCCATTCATAACTTCAAATGTATGTGTAATAGGAAAATAGGTCGGTAGTTATTGCGTTAGACAACCGACGACTGGAAATGTGGGGTCCAAGAGCTGAAGGTCGATCCTGCAGGTACAAACAGGTGGTACACAAATAGGCTTCAGTTAAAATTTTAATGACGATATCAGCAAAATGATGATAATGTAGTTTGGTGCGGTAGTCTAAGAGGCACGGGTACAGTAGTGTACATGGGTTCCGTAGGGTACATGGGTACCGTAGGGTACAGGGGTACCGTTGGTTACATGGGTACCGTTGGGTACATGGATAAGGCAATGTACATGGGCAGGATAGTGTACATGGGTACGTAGGGTTCATGAATACAGTAGCGTACAAGGGTACTATAGGGTACATGGGCACGGTAGGCTACGTGGGGCACGGTAGGCGACATGGTTTCACTATACGGTATATGGGCACTATACGGTACAGGGGCACTATACGGTACATGGGCACTATACGGTACAGGGGCGGTATACGGTACATGGGCACTATACGGCACAGGGGCGGTATACGGTACATGGGCACTATACGGTACAGGGGCACAATACGGTACAGGGCGGTATACAGTACATGGGCACTATACGGTACATGGGCACTATAAAATACACGAGTACTGTTAGGACACACATTAAANTTCCCCCGTCCCATCCCCAATCCTTATCCTGACCCCTTCCCAATGCTATATAGTCGTAATGGTTTGCGCTTTCCCCCTGATAATTCCCTTCCCTTCTCTTCTCTATCAGCTTGCATGGTATGCAGGTTAGGGCACTGGCCTGTAGTTCAGTGCCTCCTGTCTATCCCCCTTCTTGTATATTGGGACTGCATTAGCCGTCTTCCAAATTTTGGGCAGTTCCCCCCTGTTACCAGTGATTTGTTATACACTATGGAGAGTGGCAGGCACAGTGCTTCTGCTCCTTCGTTTAGTATCCATGGGGAGATTCCATTTGGGCCTGGAGCCTTGTCACATCTAACTCTAGTAAGAGCTTCCTTACATCCCCAATGATAATCTCAAACTCTTCTAGTGGTTCCTGGTTAACTATTCCCTCTCTTATCTCTAGAACTTCCCTTTGCTCTTATGTGAAGACCTCCTCCTGTGTGGTACTCACCTAGTTGTACTCACCTAGTTGTGTTTGCGGGGTTTGAGCTCTGGCTCTTTGGTCCCGCCTCTCAACCGTCAATCCACAGGTGTACAGATTCCTGAGCTTATTGGGCTCTATCATATCTACACTTGAAACTGTGTATGGAGTCAGCCTCCACCACATCGCTTCCTAATGCATTCCATTGTCAAATTTGTCAATAAAGATCTTAATAATAATAAACCACTCTGACACTAAAATAGTTCTTTCTAATATCTCTGTGGCTCATTTGGGCACTCAGTTTCCACCTATGTCCCCTTGTGCGTGTGCCCCTTGTGTAAATAGCCTGTCTTTATCTACCCTATCAATTCCCTTCAGAATCTTGAATGTGGTGATCATATCCCCCCTAACTCTTCTGTCTTCTAGCGAAGTGAGGTTTAATTCCCGTAGTTTCTCCTCGTGTGTGTGTGTGTGTGTGGTGTGTGTGTGTGTGTGTGTGTGTGGTGTGTGTGTGTGTGTGTGTATTTTAGAGAGTTTACTACCGATTAAAATGGCTTCAATGGGCCCAGCTCCTAGTTCATTCTCATATCCCAGCTCCTAGTCTGAGCTCATAGCCTTTCAAAGTGCTATATAATCATAGTTGCATAGCACTTTCTTCAAATATCTACCTCCTGAGAGCCTAAAAAGGCAACTCCTGTTTATAGGCGCCCAAACTCACTCATATACGTGTCTATCCTACGCTTGAAACACACACAAATAACACCACCACCAACTTTCCTTTCCGTATCTCCCTCCTCTAACCCTTTTCTTTCTTTTTCTCTGCACCCGTTTCACTTTTTCCCTCTCACCTCTTCACCTTTCTCCCGTTAGCTCTGTCTTCCCCCAATTATCAACTCACGGGGTGAATGACCTCACCTTTTGACACTAGAAAGATTTACCCATTTGATTCATCCCATTAAGACTATTAACCCATTATGTGGAAATATCAGATTATTGATTGATAAAGATTAAGATACCCAAGAGGTGGCACGGGCATGAATAGCCCGTAATGCACTGGTGCATTACGGGCTAATGCACTGGTAATGCACAGAGGGATGGCAGGGAGTATACGTACCTGGGCATGGGAAGGGGGCGGCGCAGATTCGTGCAGTTGGTGAACGTGGGAGAAGGACTGGTCGTACAGAGGCGTGGGAGGTAGTGGACGCGAGGTAGTGGGCGTTACCGTTACATGGGAGTGCCAGGTTGACTCCGTGAGAGGGAGATGCGTGTTGGCGTACTGGAGCGTCGTGATGGGGTGTGGATGCTGGCGTCGTGATGGGGTGTGGATGCTGGCGTCGTGATGGGGGTGTGGATGCTGGCGTCGTGATGGGGGTGTGGATGCTGGCGTCGTGATGGGGGTGTGGATGCTGGCGTCGTGATGGGGGTGTGGATGCTGGCGTCGTGAGAGAGAGAGGGGTAAGGGATGCTGGTCTTCTGAGCTATGGCAGTGAAAGAACGAGGTACCGGGTGGGATTTTAGCGTCTTGAAACGATATTGAACACAACGTGATGCTTCAGGTAGGGGGTCGAAGTGTCCCACCACTTCAACCACCAGACTATAGAGCCCACAGTCACACCTCACTTCCCAGTAAGCTCACTTACACGACAGCTCACTCATCCATCACTCACTGGACGGGTCCAGCTCACTAATTACTCTATATACTCACACTGCCAATCTTTTTGGCCGCGAGATATCTTTGTACGAATCATTTCACTTTATGATCACCTGATACAGGACTCCACCAAACTGGCTTTTATTTACTTTCTGTAGCGTCGATTGATAACCTTATCTTGGTACGATAACACCAGTTACACTACAAGATATCGTTGTTTCCTACACTAGCCCACACTTCCTGAATATGTCAGTATTTTACACAAGCGGCACTTTCAATAGCAGTAACTGATATTGTATCTGGTACTTGTAACAGGTTATTATACCGAATCAACACTACTTCTCCGGACCCCAAAAATTGTCACAGTTAATGACAGTTGGGTCACACCACCGAGACCTTCCCGGCCCGAGAGGAGACGTCTCCTGACCTCACTCAACAGAACGCAGCGAGGAAACCCACGCTGAGGTCAAAGGTCAAAGCTCTCTCAATCTCTCTCTCTCTCTCTCTCTCTCTCAGTTACCATATGCTCCCCGTTACTTTCCTTCTTCTTCACGTCACTACACAGTCGTAATGGCTTGACGCTTTCTTCTGACAATGTCCTTTTCCCTTCATATAATTAACTACTCATGCTGTGGTAGACCGGAAGGAAGGGACCAATTAGCATTGCACTACCATCGCGGTTCCTCCCTCCCTTCAAACGACCCGTTGTACCGTTGTGTAAAGTGTGTGTGTGTGCTAATCTTAGGTCACCTGATGCGTCTATTTATACAATAGGGAGGTGGAGGAGCCGTTTGTGCCTCGCACTTGTCAGCCGGGTGCCACGCCACTTTGTGCCCTCTAGCGGTGGGTTATAGAGGTGGATCTTCCCCTTGTGTCTTGTAGAGGTTCCTCCCTCACACCTCCACCTGTAAGGGAGAAAAAGTATGAGTCACAATACTTTGAGAGGGATGATTCGTGGGGGGGGGGTGGATAGGAGCAGAGGATAGTGGTGGGAAGGGGACGGAGGTTACAGTGACTTAACATGACCAAGTCTTCCATGGTGATAGAGACACGTGGTCATAAACAGCTTAATTAAACACTAGCCTCATCACAAGCCTTGATGAACAATGAACTCTTTGTGAGTGGTGCAACCAAGCGACCAATCAGCAGCCGCTATTCACGAACCATTCACCTGTAAATTGACTGGAGAATGGTCCAGGACGGACCGAAACGTATTTCTGACTCCCTTTCCTCACTACGAGCAATAAACAGTTTGCAATCAAGTAATAACGTGCTTGTCTTGGAAGCTAGACGTAGGTATATAAGAATACTTAGCAAGAGGGTAAATATAAAAATGTTGTGGATTCCTTCTCACATTGGCCTGCAGGAACATGACTAAGTTGACGCCCTTGCTAAGGCTGCAGTAAATAAAGACAGTATTGAACGGAATCTTGAGTTATCAAATAGGTCCCTTAAAAGTGTCATTAGACGAGAACTCCTGGATGAATTTGAAGAAAGTAGAACTGTGCAAACTGGAACTAGCAGGTCCATTGTCTATCACATTGAAATGTGTGAAGTAAAACATGTGTATGGAGCAAGTAACAAAGTCAGTAGACTAACAGATGTTGTCACAGCTCGTATAAGACTTGGCTACAAGTATCTCTGGCAGTTCGGCTTGTATAGGGATCTAGATGAAGTAAAGTGTAAAGTGTGTGGACAAAGACAGGGACACACACTCGAACACTATATCTTGGATTGTAGTAAAATTGAGCCATTTAGAGATAAATCTAAGCTCACTCTGTATGATATGGCAACCTATCTTATTGCCATGGATAAATTACCTGAAATCCTTGCACTGTATCCACATTTCGCTTCCAGTAGATGAACGACATATGAGATTCAGAAACAAGTAGTGTATTGTGAGGACTAACAATAAACAGAAGCTCCCCTATGACTCTATAATGTCCCCATTGGTCAAACTATTATGTATTAGCGATAAGACCTACCATTAATGTATGATAACTTACTGTAAATATGTAGCACTTACTCTGTAACTAGCTGACATTGTAACTATAAGGTGTGAAGGATAAATGAAATTGTTTATGAAATAATCTAAGATGAGGTCTGATAAAGACCTTTTGTGCCCTCTGTAATGCTTTTGCGCTACCGCTCACAGGATGAGTATGGGGTGCACAATAAACTAGCCGCCTTCGGCAGCAACAATCACCGTCGTCCCTTCACCTTCTAGTGTGTGGCCTGGTCAACATACTTCAGCCACGTTATTGTGACTCTTCGTCTGCTTATTCACCTTGAACCACAACCACCCACGCCGGCAGCTGTACGCCACGCCGGCAGCTGTACGCCACGCCGGCAGCTGTACGCCACGCCGGCAGCTGTACGCCCCGCCGGCAGCTGTACGCCACGCCGGCAGCTGTACGCCCCGCCGGCAGCTGTACGCCACGCCGGCAGCTGTACGCCACGCCGGCAGCTGTACGCCACGCCGGCAGCTGTACGCCACGCCGGCAGCTGTACGCCACGCCGGCAGCTGACATGTTCCACAGCCAACCGCAGCTCGTCTTCCTCTTACAGACGTACAAAAGACAAAATGAATTACCTTCAAAAAGTACCAAAAGTCCCAGGAACGTTTATCGAGGCGGGAGGAGGGAATGGTATGTATCTGTGTACGAATTGTCTTGTTGACTGAACCACCTGTACGACCATTAACTCCCCCCCCCCCATTCCCTTATTATACATGGATACAAGGGATGGAAGACTGAACAAGCTGGAGAGGGGGGGGGATAAAATGGGGGATGTAGAGGTGGGAGAAAGAAAGGGAGATAAGAGAGAATGAAAGGTAGAGAGAGGGGGAGAGGAAATGAGGTGAGAGGATGAGAGGGGGGGGGAAGACGAAGAGAGAGGAAGAGAAAGGGGGGGAGGCAGAGAGGAGGTGGTAGAGAGAGGGGGGGACGGAAACAACAAGCTCTTATAATCCCTCTTCGGTAGCGAGACGAGGCCACAAATGACACATTAACCAGACTATTGTTTCTGGCATCTCGACCGTGGACAGCTACTTCTCACCCGGCCCGTCTGGGCCCAGCGTGTACCTGTGTCTACGGCGCTCTTGGTATGGACTCAATACCAATAATGTCCAATGATATCACAAATACCTAATATTTCAACTAAGAAAAAGTCTAGCTGTAAAAAGTGTAGCCCCTTAACAGGCATCATAGCTCAACAAACACATCACGGAACACTAACCAATCGTTAAGCGCAGTTTCTACGATAATGCACAATGAGCGGGGGTTTACTTATCACGCTAAGGTCAATTATTAAGCGTAATATAACTCTTATCACGAGGCCTATTTCTAGCGGCGACTCCGATAAGATTTCTAGCCAGTAAGGGGCGTCCCACTCATCGAGATTTAATGGTCTAAGTAATAGGAAGCAAACATCTATTTACTCCAATATGGCCAACCACTTCGATTGAACGGTAAAATGACTATCTGGCTTCTTGCCGGTCGGTGTCAATCCCAACGCGTCCAAGTGGTTGGGCACCATTCCTATGCCTTTCCTGATGGCTCTGTGCAGTTAGGCACTGGTAGAACAGGTTGTGCATGTGCAGTGTATAAAGGGAATGAAATGATCATGTCTAGTACACAGAGATTGAACAACTGGGCAAGCACGACACAGACCGAGCTATTGGGCATTTATCTAGCCACTGAATACCTTAAGCTCAATGGTGGTGGAGTTATTTTCTGTGACTCTAAAAGTGCTCTGCAGTCCTTAAATAACCCATCACAATGCATGTCGGAAGTAGCTTGTAATATTAAATGGAATGTAATTTTTGCCAATGATAATAACTCGTATAAAATTTGTGTGGATCCCATCCAATGTTGGAGTTGGAAAACATGACTTCGTAGATCGATTGGCCAATGAGGCTTGCAGGAAAGAAAACATTGATTATGACTTTGGACTATCTAATGCAGTTATTAGAAACATACAAATTAAAGAAATTAATTCAGATTTAGAAGAACTAAGAAATGCCCAGAGACCTGAAAGCTGCAGTATTAAAAGTTATGACAAGTTTTGTAATAATAGGTATTTGTATGGTAAGCACAGTAACCGGAGCAGGCAATGTGATGTAGTCATTGCGCGAATTCGCCTTGGCTATAGACACATCTGGCAGGTTAGTGAGGCTGAGCCACTACCAGAATACTCAGATTGTAAACTCTGTGATAAATCTTTAATGCATTCACTAGAACACTACATTGTTGAATGTGAAACCGTAAAGGACTTTAGACCTCCTGGCCTCTTGTACCACCAACTGTGTAACTATTTTATTGACTCAGGTGTTCTGGACGACATCCTAACAATTTACCCAAAATTTGCTTGTCCATTTTAAAGAATGAAGAACAATTTTTATTTATATTACTTCTAAGCTGCATCACTTATGAACCCATCCCTGCCCTTGTGTGGCAGTGCACAGTAGAAAGTTGTTTTCACATATCCATATATTAAAACATTGATTGTAACCATGATATATATTTGCTTCAGCCTACAGTTTAGACCTATTGTCTTATGTATGACCCTCTGTCCTGCGTGACAGTGAATACTAGCATTATCCTCACTTTAATAAGACTATCAAAATCCTCAGATTAGGCAAAATTGTAATTAATTTTGTCAATAAAGATGTTAATAATAATAATTCGTCCTATCTCAAATCCTTATCCCTCATCCCTTCCAAGTGCTAAATTGTCGTGACGGCTTTAGCACTTTCTCCCGATAATTGCCTTACCTTTAATAATTTCAGTAATCATGGGCCAGATTCACGAAGCAGTTACGCAAACACTTACGAACCTGTACATCATTCCTCGATATTTGACGGCTTTGGTTACATTTATTAAACAGTTTACAAGCATGAAAACTTGCGAGTCAACTGTTAATATTGTTATAAACAGCCTTCTGGTGCTTCGGAGCTCATTAACTGTTTATTAATTGTAAACAAAGCCGCCAAAGATTGAGAAAAGATGTACAGGTTCGTAAGTGCTTGCGTAACTGCTTTGTGAATCTGGCCCCCATGTTCGTAACTTGAATACTTAACCCTCTCTATAGTGTGCTTACCTGCCTCAGGAGGCATCAAGAGTCAAGCAGATTACTGAAGCAGTTACCAAACAGCGCTGATTTACAACCCAATTAAGATTACCCCTGAGATTACCCCTGAGATTACCCCTGAGATTACCACTGAGATTACCCCTGAGATTAGAGAGCACAGAAGTTGTCACACCGAACATAACTTTACTGAAGTCATCACGTGAGTCATATCTACTGGTCCACAGCCTGAGTGAGACTATGAGCAACACTTAGTGTGGTCAGCCAGAGGCTTGGGGCCCGCACGGGAATCAACCTGACTTCTCAAATAATACGTCGTATTGTGTATAATTCCTAACGAACAAAATATAGGGTACTATGAACGCTAGCGGCTTACAAACAGCCCCATTCCCTATGCGTGGGCAGTTGTGCATGCAGTCTAGGGGACTCAGTCAGCTACCTTTGACCGATTACGTGGGGGGAAGCTACTATTATGCCCGATCTTCTCTTAATAGCACCCCCAACAAGCCTTTGTTCGTCCCGTGCCCAAGACCATTCACCTTAGAAAATTGAGTGAGACTGGCCGCAAGCGTCAGGTCTTCATCCAGCTTCGGACATCCTTCCTTATAACAAAAATAACAAAATAGCCACTTACTGAGCATAGTTTGTTTACGGCCGACGACCAATCAGTATAGAAAAGGGCCACTCATCAAGCATAGTTCCTCAGCTTCTTTCAGGGTTCGGCACCATTCCTTCCCCCGTCCGCATAAGAAATATTGCCGGAACAACCGTGGACATCTTCAAGAGGAAACTAGATTTATTCCTCCAAGGAGTTCCGGACCAGCCGGGCTGTGGTGGGTATGTGGGCCTGCGGCCGCTCCAAGCAACAGCCTAGTGGACCAAACTCTCACAAGTCAAGCCTGGCCTCGGGCCGGGCTTGGGGAGTAGAAGAACTCCCAGAACCCCATCAACCAGGTATCAACCAGGTATCAACCATCCCAAATCCCTATCCTAACACCTTCCAAGTGCTATATGGCCGTAATGGCTTGGCGCTTTCCCCCTGAAAATTCCTTCCTTCCTTCAGCTTCTTTCACCGCCCGCTGACCACAGCAGATGGCCCATGATAGTCGGCCAGCTGCTGGAACACTGTACACATCATGTACACTTCACTGTACACACGATGCACACTTCACTGTACACACCATGTCACTGTACATGGGGAATCTACCCACATCCTCCCCCACACAAAAGGAATGCATTAGGCAGTGATGTGGTGGAGGCTGACTCCATACACAGTTTCAAGTGTAGATATGATAGAGCCCAATAGGCTCAGGAATCAACACCTGTTGATTGACAGTTGAGAGGCGGGACCAAAGAGCCAGAGCTCAACCCCCGCAAACACAACTAGGTGAGTACACGTCCGTTCAGGGCCAAGACATTACTACTTCACTGTTGTGGTGCCCTGAACCGCTGAACATTATGGTGTGTGAATGAGGAATAGTGCAGCATAGGCTACAGGTCTCCATGAGTCAATGAACGCTGGAGATAACGTGAGAGTGAGTCAATGAACGCTGGAGATAACGTGAGAGTGAGTCAATGAACGCTGGAGATAACGTGAGAGTCAATGAACGCTGGAGATAACGTGAGAGTGAGTCAATGAACGCTGGAGATAACACTAGAGTGAGTCAATGAACGCTGGAGATAACATGAGAGAGAGTCACCCAACCCATCCTCCCTCCCACTCCTCACTAAATATTTAACAACGTCCTTGCCGCCCACACCCTATCCCACCAAGGCTAGTCCCCTCCCTACCCACATCCTGCCCTATCCACGCCCCTCTCCTAGTGACCCCCCCCACCCCCCACCCCCACCCCACACACACGGGAGCTGCTTCTCTCCCAAACATTTAATCTGTTCAACAACAGACATCCTGTAATCAAATTTCCAGCATTTAACAAAATAAATGCCAGCGTTTATCACCAATTTCCCAGTATTTATATCCAACTTTCACAATTTCTCAGCATTGCAAAAAATGGTGAGAAATTTGTAATAACATTATCCATCATTTATCGCCAAATTTTCAATATTTTTTTATCAATTTGACCAACATTTATTTACAATTTTCCAGTATTTATAAATTGAGTTAACTGTCTTCAGAGGGTTTGATCTGAGGTACAGATCACCTTATGGTCGTTAAGGAGGCCTCTGGTCGTGTTACCAGGGTCGTGGGTACCTTGGTGGGTCGTGGGGTGCCTTGGTGGGTCGTGGGGTGCCTTGGTGGGTCGTGGGTACCTTGGTGGGTCGTGGGTACCTTGGTGAGTCGTGGGTACCTTGGTGGGTCGTGAGTACCTTGGTGAGTCGTGGGTACCTTGGTGGGTCGTGGGGTGCCTTGGTGGGTCGTGGGGTGCCTTGGTGGGTCGTGGGTACCTTGGTGGGTCGTGGGTACCTTGGTGGGTCGTGGGTACCTTGGTGGGTCGTGGGTACCTTGGTGGGTCGTGGGTACCTTGGTGGGTCGTGGGTACCTTGGTGGGTCGTGGGTACCTTGGTGGGTCGTGGGTGCCTTGGTGGGTCGTGGGTACCTTGGTGGGTCGTGAGTACCATGGTGGGTCGTGGGGTACCTTGGTGGGTCGTGGGTACCTTGGTGGGTCATGAGTACCTTGGTTGATCGTGAGTACCATGGTGGGTCGTGGGTACCTTGGTGGGTCGTGAGTACCTTGGTGGGTCGTGGGTACCTTGGTGAGTCGTGAGTACCATGGTGGGTCGTGGGGTACCTTGGTGGGTCGTGGGTACCTTGGTGGGTCGTGGGTACCTTGGTGGGTCATGAGTACCTTGGTGGGTCGTGAGTACCTTGGTGAGTCGTGGGTACCTTGGTGGGTCGTGAGTACCTTCGTGGTCGTGAGTACCTTGGTGGGTCGTGGGGTACCTTGGTGAGTCGTGAGTACCTTGGTGGGTCGTGGGTACCTTGGTGGGTCGTGGGTACCTTGGTGGGTCGTGAGTACCATGGTGGGTCGTGGGTACCTTGGTGGGTCGTGAGTACCTTGGTGGATCGTGAGTACCTTGGTGGGTCGTGAGTACCATGTGGGTCGTGGGTACCTTGGTGGGTCGTGAGTACCTTGGTATGGTCGTGAGTACCTTGGTGGGTCGTGAGTACCATGGTGGGTCGTGGGTACCTTTGGTGGGTCGTGGGTACCTCGAGTCGTGAGTACCTTGTTGAGTCGTGGGTACCTTGGTGGGTCGTGAGTACCTTCGTGGGTCGTGAGTACCTTGGTGAGTCGTGGGTACCTTGGTGGGTCGTGGGTACCTTGGTGGGTCGTGAGTACCTTCGTGGGTCGTGAGTACCTTGGTGGGTCGTGGGTACCTCGGTGGGTCGTGGGTACCTTGGTGGGTCGTGAGTACCTCGGTGGGTCGTGGGTACCTTGGTGGGTCGTGAGTACCTTGGTGGGTCGTGGGTACCTTGGTGGGCCGTGGGTACCTTGAGTCGTAGGTACCTTGAGTAGTGGGTACCTTGAATCGTGGGTGCGTCAGCGAGTAATGGGCACGTTTGCCCCTCGTTGAGTACCGTTACTCGCGGGCAGCGCGGAACAAGGTGATTATCCATGGTTCGCCGTCAGACATCATGGTAAAAGGCCGTCGAATGAGAAAGTATCTCGCGGTGATGGCTCCACAAAGGCGCTGCATTGTCTAGAACTGCTCTCACGAAGGTGTACGGTATTCTCAATGATAACTTTTAGAGAATCCGGAAAGAGGTTCGCCAGTGTAGCATACAATAATTCCCGCCGTTGGAAGGGACAGGACGCCAGCGTCTTGGCCCGCTCGTAAGGCAAACTACTGTCCCCTTTTCTCTTCCTCGGGGATGCAGTTAACGACAGTTGCCTCCCATGGAGCCAATGTATCGCTAGGTGAACAGAGGAATTAGGTGAAAGAATGCGTGGCCAATCATTTTATGTTCTCCGCCTGGGATCAAACCCAGGATTGGGAGTTTTTGTTTCAGATTTAGCTACTCAGAACGAAGTGTCCATGTAGCACGGGCTATGGTGAGCCCGTGAACTTGGGAGTCGAAAACTGTCCTATCTGTATGACACTCAGGTCAGGTGTCGACTCCTCCCTGGGTGTCTCACCTCCCTTCCCCCCCAAACACACCCTCTCCCCCCTCCTAATCTAAACAATTATAATGCTAATAAATACCTCTGAAGTTCAAGTATTACCAACAAAGTATGACTCGTGAGCGAGAAATTAACTCCGGGTCTCTAATACCCGCACACTTCATGCCCGTGCGCCCTGCCCTCTCACCTAAGACGTCGCACTTGTTACGGGACTCGCCAATCCGTTAATAATGCGACCTATTAGTAAAATAAGAGAGGATGATAATTACACACACAAATCACAATAGTGGGATGCATCAAATGAACAAAGCCACAAGGGCCGTAATGAGGGTTCGAACCTACTTCCGAGAGGATCCCAAATGTATGGGGGAATTGTGTACAAACCCTGGTTTGTGTCTCGGAGAGACTGCAGGACCCGCGGTAGGTCAGGATGATTTCCCGGTTGCAATTCTTTTGACCATGTCGTAGCTCAGTCGATTAAAGCAGCGTCTGGGATCCTCTCGGACGTAGGTTCGAATCCTCGTCACGGCCCTTGTGGCTTTGTTCACAGGATGATAATATTACCGTGTTCTATGCATCGTTCTCGATAGGTTAGGTGGGTTGCTTGGGTTTGCCCCTTTCTGGTTAGGCAAAATGGTTGCTTTCTTTACGGAGTGGCGCATCTCCTCAACTACACCCTAAAACGCACGTACGTACGCGTGTATTCCTTTAAAAAAAACTTTAAACACTTCAAGCTTCCCAGAAGAAAGTTTAACTCAAATTGATCTCAAAACTTAACAAGGTTGCAAAACTGAATCATTGCAATATGACGTTTCCCTTCACGAGCATGTATTGCATATAAGGGAAGCCATAACGTGAGCAATATACTAAGAAGCATTGCAAATTGCAAGTCAATAATAAGCAGCATTTTTCCTGTTACTCCCAAGTAACAAACCCACAAACAAAAACTAATAATTTGGTTGAAGAAATCCACAAGAGCCGTGACGAGGGTTCGAACCTGCGTCCGAGATGATCCCAGACGCGCCCAGACGTGATTTCTGTGTGTAATGAAGTAAGGGCGAAGAGGTAGAACAGCTTATTGACAGAGCCCGGGTGCACGGGGGAATTGTGTGCAAACCCTGGTTTGTGTCTCGGAGAGGCTGCAGGATCCGTGTGAGGGGCAGATGAACTCCCGGTTGCAATTTTTTTACCGTGTCGTGGCGCAGTCGATTAAGACGCGTCTGGGATCCTCTCGGACGTAGGTTCGAATCCTCATCACGGCCCTTGTGGATTTGTTCATAAAGATGGACAGGTGTCGTAAGGTATTCGCAGAAGTACGTGATGAATCCTGGGTCGGAAATGCATTAATTAAAGTAATGGATAGTCTATGTACTTTGCCTCAGGGTATTCAATATCAGGGGAGTCATGAACGACAGCTTAAGGTGGCCCCCCGTGGTATTTTCTTTTAACACACACGAAGACTGGCTCGGCTGCTTCACTTCAGCGGTCGTGCTGTAGTGCCTGGGTCCCGGCACCAAACGCACTAGACATCAATATGCACGACACAAATCGATGCGCAGATTAAAATCAAATGCACACACACACACACACACACACACACACACACAGGTGGGGGCCTGGGAGCCTGGTGGATAACGCGCAGGACTTGTAATTCTGTGGCGCGGTTTGATTCCCGCACCAGGCAGAAACAAATGGGCAAAGTTTCTTTCACCCTAAATGCCCCTGTTACCTAGCAGTAAATAGTGTACTTTGAAGTCAGTCAGCTACACGGGCTGCTTCCTGGTGTGTGTGTGTGGAAGAGAGAAGAAAAAAGAACAAAATAGTAGTTAGTAAACAGTTGATTGACAGTTGAGAGGCGGCCGAAAGACCAAAACTCAACCCCCGCAAACACAACTAGGGAATACAACACACACACACACACCACACACACACACACACACACACACACACACACACACACACACAACACACACACACACAAAGCACTGGTGGCAAAGGTTTGCCACCAGACTAGTACCTGAGTTGAGAGGTATGAGCTACGAGGAGAGAGACTACGGGAATTAAACTTCACTTCGCTGGAAGACAGAAAAGTTAGGGGGCACATGATCACCACATTCAAGATTCTGAAGGGAATTGATAGGGTAGATAAAGACAGGCTATTTTAACACAAGGGGCACATGCACTAGGGGACACAGGTGGAAACTGAGTGCCCAAATGAGCCACAGAGATATTAGAAAGAACTTTTTTAGTGTCAGAGTGGTTGACAAATGGAATGCATTAGGAAGTGATGTGGCGGAGGCTGACTCCATACACAGTTTCAAGTGTAGATATGATAAGCCCAATAGGCTCAGGAATCTGTAAACCTGTTGATTGACGGTTGAGAGGCGGGACCAAAGAGCTAGAGCTCAACCCACACAAACACAACTAGGTGAGTACAACTAGGCGAGTACACAAGGGGGATGCATTAGGAAGTGATGTGGTGGAGGCTGATTCCATGCACAGTTTCAAGTGTAGATATGATAGAGCCCAATAGGCTCAGGAACCTGTACACCTGTTGATTGACGATTGAGTGGCGGGACCAAAGAGCCAGAGCTCAACCCCCGCAAGTACAATTAGGTGAGTACACACACACAGTTTGAAGCTTGAAAAGTTCAGAGGCATGCCCAGAACTAAGAGGCATGAGTTACGAAGAAAGGCTGCGGGAAATGCCCCTTACGACACTGGAAGACAGAAGAGTAAGGGGAGACATGATCACTACCTACAAAATTCTCAAAAATAAACTGCTTAACACGGGTAGTACGCGAACAAGGGGACACAGGTGGAGACTGAGTACCCAAATGAGCCACAGGAACGTTAAGACCTTTTTCAGTGTCAGAGTAGTTAACAGGTGGAATTCATTAGACAGTGATGTGGCGGAGGCTGACTCCATAAACAGTTTCAAGTGTAGATACGATTGAGCCCAATAGGCTCAGGAATCTGTACATCAGTTGATTGACAGTTGAGAGGCGGGACCAAAGAGCCAGAGCTCAACCCCCCCGCAAGCACAACTAGGTGAGTACACACACGTGGGCAGTTGACGAGGACTGCAGTACACCCACAGGGAACTAGACCAAGAATGTGACCACAGGAACACACCCACAGGGAGCCTCCATAACTACCAAGAATGTGACCACAGGAGTGCACCGACAGAAGGCTGTGGATGTGTACTGGATCACAGCGTACACTCTCCCACTCTTCAAGACCTAACGAGGTGGGTTACAATCCCAAAGACACACTGAAGTTAATGTCACATTATACGCTGTGCAAAAGGCATCACCTTCACGTTTTCCCCTAGCTCTAAACTATCAGTTTAACGCGTCACCGCACGCGAGTCCTTTGTGATGCTTGGCTGACCACACAGGTAAGTTGAGGCTGGTGTAACGCCAGGCAGGCGTAACGTCAGGCTAGCGTAACGTCAGGCTGGCGTAACGCCAGGCTGGCGTAACGTCAGGCTGGTGTAACGCCAGGTTGGTGTAACGCCAGGCTGGCGTAACGTCAGGCTAGTGTAACGCCAGGCTGGTGTAACGTCAGGCTGGCGTAACGCCAGGCTGGCGTAACGCCAGGCTGGCGTAACGTCAGGCTAGTGTAACGCCAGGCTGGCGTAACGTCAGGCTGGCGTAACACAAGGCAGACGTATCGCCAGCGTAGTTCCGTGGTGTTTGCTGAAGGAACTGATGCAGGATGGTGCAGTCTTGGACAGGAGAGAAGTCACTGAAAGGCGGACCTACTCGGCGAACGCGTGGGAGTCTACAGCCAGCTACCGCAGACCGCAGCCTTTCAATCACAGACACAATCACAGACCACACAGCCAGTAACCACAGACAACAAGGTAAACGGGCCGCAGTGTTCCTCGCCTGGTCACCCAGTTGACGAAGCCTTAATTGCTGCTGAGTAGAGAGCAGCTTGTATCAACACTATGGCGAGTAGGCTACCTTGACAAAAGGTCGAGCGCTCTTGAATTATGCGAGGCTTTAGAGAGAGAAAATCTGTCGAGAATGATAGTTTCGTCCAAACACCAGACCTGAGAGCACGAATCCTTGACCTTGACCAATCGGTAGGGTATCTTTAACCTTTCTAGCAGTGCCACGGATTCATACAAACCATCCCCATAACTATCGGTTAGGACGCGTGGCCACCTCACTCGGTAGGCTTAGAGCCGCGTGATGTATGTAGCGATTTAGACCTGGGGCCAGGTACCGGAACCGGAGGGGTTCGTCAGCGACAGGCATTTCATTTGTGTGTGTGAATATTTTATATTTAAGGAAGGGGGTGGTAGGAGAAAAGCACACAGAAACTGTATTGGAGGAAACCTACATTCCCTACAATGCGTTATGTGTAGTTTCCTCCGAGGCTATGGGTCCCCTTTCTTCCAGCCAGAGGTGGTACTCCCTTCCCTTTTAAAATATATATATATATATATATATATATATATATATATATATATATATATATATATATATCACACACACATTAGCTAACAAAAACCATTATTTGAATTTTTTTTAACATTTTTCTTATTGTGTTACAACTTGTAAAAAAACAAACACTAAATTTCACTGAAATTTAGATCATGTTATATATTCAGGACTTCCACATCACCCAAGAGGTAAACAGTTCTGTGAGCGTAGCAGAATGAACTTAGTATCTGATAAACGTCTCAACTTTCTATTCTGTTATTTAACAAGGCTAAAAGAAGAAAAAAGTTTTTTCTTTATAGAAATTTCAATCGTATGGCGGCAGAACTAAATATGACCTAATTTTGCTGAAATTTTGTGTGTGGGATTATTTGACAACTTCCAACAATGAAAGGGAATGCATCGTATTAACATAAAAATCCATTTTTTGGGAGAAATTTCAATTGGCCAATTACCAGGGGAAGGCTGGCTACGGGCCGTGCTGTAGGAGAAGGAGAACTCTCGAAATCGTCACAGGTAATCAAGAAGTAACGAGATAATAGATGGACAGTACACAACGAAGGAAATCTACCTCCTTGTAACGAACAGAGAAAGAACTGGGAGTGGATATCACACCAAGCCTAACTTCGGAGGGTAACATATAACCAAGATATCATTAGCGGAATACACTACACTGGTAAAAGTCAGATCATTCAGGAACGAAAATACGCAGTTCACATCACTGTACACCGCCTGTGTGTGAGATCAGTTCAAGAATATGCCGCCCCAGCGTGCAGCCCATCTAAAAGACACAAACTTGAACAGGTACAGAGATTAACATTGATTTTTTATTGTTGCCGCTGAAGGCGGCTAGTTATTGTGCACCCCATACTCATCCTGTGAGCGGTAGCGCAAAAGCATTACAGAGGGCACAAAAGGTCTTTATCAGACCTCATCTTAGATTATTTCATAAACAATTTCATCTATCAGGTTAACAACGAGGGGCTCGTCCAACAATGGCGAAGGATCGACTATGAAAAAAGACTGACACAGCTGGAACTAACATCGCCAGAATAGGGAAGAGACACGATAGAGACGAAAAAAATGCTTAAAGATTGACATTAGGAAAAAAAAACGTTTACAACGAAGAACAAGAATTCATGGATGGAAGCCTGAGAAACATTAGCCAATAAGATCTTAGAATGTTTCCTTATAAGTAAAGAGTGGTAGGAAAATGGAATGAACTAAATGGGCAGCTTGTCGAAACAATTTCCATTCATAACTTCAAATGTATGTGTAATAGGAAAATAGGTCGGTAGTTATTGCGTTAGACAACCGACGACTGGAAATGTGGGGTCCAAGAGCTGAAGGTCGATCCTGCAGGTACAAACAGGTGATTACACAAATAGGCTTCAGTTAAAATTTTAATGACGATATCGGCAAAATGATGATAATGTAGTTTGGTGCGGTAGTCTAAGAGGCACGGGTACAGTAGTGTACAGGGGTACTGTAGGGTTCATGGGTACCGTAGGGTACAGGGGTACCGTTGGGTACATGGGTACCGTTGGGTATATGGATAAGGCAATGTACATGGGCAGGATAGTGTACATGGGTACGTAGGGTTCATGAATACAGTAGTGTACATGGGCACGGTAGGCTACGTGGGGCACGGTAGACTACATGGGCACGGTAGGCTACGTGGGGCACGGAGACTACGTGGGGCACGGTAGGCGACATGGGCACGGTAGGCTACGTGGGGCACGGTTGACTACGTGGGGCACGGTAGACTACGTGGGGCACGGTAGACTACGTGGGGCACGGTAGGCTACGTGGGGCACGGTAGACTACATGGGCACGGTAGGCTACGTGGGGCACGGTAGACTACGTGGGGCACGGTAGACTACGTGAGGCACGGTAGACTACGTGGGGCACGGTAGACTACATGGGCACGGTAGGCTACGTGGGGCACGGTAGACTACGTGGGGCACGGTAGACTACGTGGGGCACGGTAGGCTACGTGGGGCACGGTAGGCGACATGGTTTCACTATACGGTACAGGGACAGTATATGGTACATTGGCACTATACGATACAGGGGCACTATACGGTACAGGGACAGTATATGGCACATGGGCACTATACGGTACAGGGGCACTATACGGTACAGGGACAGTATATGGTACATGGGCACTATACGGTACAGGGACAGTATATGATACATTGGCACTATACGGTACAGGGACAGTATATGGTACATTGGCACTATACGATACAGGGGCACTATACGGTACAGGGACAGTATATGGTACATGGGCACTATACAGTACATGGGCACTATACGGTACATGGGCACTATAAAATACACGAGTACTGTTAGGACCCACATTAAAAGGATTCCAATCAAACTGCAACTCCCCAAATGTGTTCACTCAGTACTCCTGGGTGTATAACTTTGACACACATTCCCGCATTCTTCAGAGCACCGTGAAAACAAATGACGCAAGAAATAGTAACTTTCAACATAGGTTCCTTTAAACAACATCTAAACCCGATTCTTAGGCTGCCTAACATTCGTGACCAAGAACATCCAGCTGATTCTCGCATTTGGGGAAACGTGTGTGAGAGGATAGGACACCATTGATTGATTGAAGATTAAGCCACCCATGAGGTGGCACGGGCATGAATAGCCGTATTGGGAGGATAGGCTACAGTGAACAAATCCTCAGGGATATCAACTCGTATAGGATGAACTATCCAGGATCTGTTGCACAGTGATATATATATATATATATATATATATATATATAATATATATATATATATATATATATATATATATAATATATATATATATTATATAAATATATAACTCGACCAAGATTATGGTAAAGTAGTAGAGATGAATGGAAAATATATTGATGTTTCTGTTATGATTATACAGTAATAACATGTGCTAATGAGAAATGTAAATTATAACTATGTTAACAATTTTATTAATTATTGAACTGAAATCTAGACTTGTGCAATTTTGTACCTATTCCCCATATTCTAAATAATAATAATTATAATATCCAGGATTCCTTCCCGGAATCTGAGATCAAAAGAGATTCACAACCTTTAATCTTTCATTGTAATCACCTTATAGCAACTTTTAAAAATGTTAAATAAAGCAACCAAAATATAAAAGATGACGGGAGGTATAACAAAAAAAACATATATGAACCTACATTGGTGGAGACCTACTGTTTTCCTGCCCTGTTTTCAGAGATTATGGCTCAACATTTCTGTGCACATTATGTAATATGTATTATATACACACACACCACATGGGGACCCTTAACCTCGGAAAACAAAATTCCCAGCCATCAACATAGGCTAGTTGTATATTCTCGGCCAACATTAATGTGTCCTCAACTGTTAGCCTAATTACATCACGTATCTCAATGTAAACTGGCTCAAGTATTCGTTTAAAGTAATGCATAACGTACCAATATCATGTAATTATCCCGTTAATCCAGTTCTTAAACTCAAAACGTTGTGTGTATATAATAGGTTGACCGAAATATTTCAATGCGTGAACGAAGTGATCTATTCGATCCTGGACACACAAACGCGCGTGCAAAAACTACATAATTCGCGTGAAGCGTCGCTGGAATTCACCTGTTTACTAATGGGTCAAGTTGTTTGTTGCTTTCAATGTGGCCACGACCTGTCTGTCACCTGTTGCCTGACGCAGGTGACGCCGCCCCCCCCCTCATCCCCCCTCGTACCTGTTACCTTAAGCAGGTGACGGCCCCCTCCCTCGTACCTACTGATACGCAGGTGAACTGCTTCCAAAGCTTACTTCATACACTAAGCTGGCTTCAAATTCTTAACCGTTAAACATTTCCTGCTCTACTGAAGTACATCGTCACACTAACCCACCGGAAGGGAGTCATGTTATCAACAGTTCTATACAATTTGCATACGGCATTGTTGAGTACTTGCGTGAGACACATACCGCAAACGTTGGCCGCAAATCACTATACGGTCCTCCTGTGTACACCAACCAAACCATCGCCCACTGCAGGCTCATATTCCGGTGAAAATCACTATTAGAAGCACATCACTATTGACCAATCATCTCGCCAGAAGTCACATTCCCACTGCGACCGTAATATATATGTTATCCACTGAAGACTTGTACTGTATACCACACCGCTGGAGAACTCGACACACTACCACAACACCACATGTAACACACACAACACAACACACACCAAATATCGACTCTGCGGCCCTCTCGTCAATCTCACAATTTTTCTGTCTCCCGCATCACTCACTTCTGTCTGTCTTCATCGCCTCCCGGCAGGGTGTAACCACTTGTTGTGTTTACGAGGCTCCTCTCCAGGAGTTAGGAAGTGGAGTAGGAGGAGGAAGGAACGCGTGTCAGTACAAAACATTGGCGAGGGTTGCCCTTACCTCGTCCACCCTCCCTCCTCCACACTACCTGTTCACCCGCTTACAGTTACCACCGCACTCACCATATCTCTCTCATTTCTCACACTCCACTCCTGCCTCAATGCATTATATAACCAGATATTTATATATGTCTCAATGAAATATTCTTGTGAGATCAGGGATTTCACTGTCGTGCAAAACCGCGTTAAAGGCTCTAGAATATTAGGTTTAATATGGCAGCCGGCACTCGGCCGTGGAGCCACATACATTGCAACTGGGCGAGCTCATAAACGTGTGGCATTCCTCAAGGTTCCCGCCTCATGCCCTCTCTCTTCACCTCCACCCACTGACCTTTCGTAAGCTTCATTTATCCCCCGATAACTTATCATGCCCGCAAGAAACAGAATACACGTGCAAAGCGCTTGAAATTTCAATGTCATACCCACCGACATGGTAACTCGGCCGAGAGATGAACCACCAAATTTGTTATTTTTCACATTTCTTCGGTCATTTTAAAGCTGGCAACTCGAATAACTGTAATAGTTCTCGTTTTCTTTAATAATCCGTCGAAAAAGTAACATAGACTCAACTTTTACTCAATAAATAGGAAATTCCCTAACTATAATCAGGTTGTTCATTGTGAATTATCTCAATGCCGGAAATGCTGCGCGTATTAGTAGCTTTAGGATAGTACTTGCCTGACCTAGACATCCAACAGTCTTCTTGTATCTTATTGTGTGCGTATGTACTATTGCCTAAATATACATTATACTATTATTTATAAATAATAACTGCAACTTAACTTAACAAGAGATGCGACACAATGCTATATACAAGCAATTACATGAAACCCTGGACCTAGATTCAGGAAGCTCCGTGTATTTCTTCGTAAGTGGGTTTGCTACGAAGGTTCCTAAGTGTGCCCTAAGAAGATGCTTAGGTGCAATTCAATAAGGTCCACTTAGGAAGAATTTGTTGGTTCACCTGCGTGCCGATAGAGGTCACTACTGTGTTTCGTTTGGCCAATCAGAGAGCAGCAACATTCTTCATATTGAAGATTTAGCGCTGGCTTATCGGAGCTCTACTGCCTCCTATTTACGTCGAATTTTCTTATAAAATTAGTATATTTCGAAGTAAACAATGTTTTTTCAACTTCTACAGCCAGCACCGACATTGTAGTAAACAAATATGTTACATTTGTTGTTTACCTACGTAATTCTAAGAGATACTGTGTAGCTGTCCTTGTTGCTCGGAAGATGCGCTGACAATTATTGTATATATTTACTGAATTTACCCAAGGGCCACTAACTATGTAGTGGCCTCGAAGAGGACAGAAAGCCGGCGGCTTGTTAAAGGGCCCGCCAATTGTCTTAATGATATTTTTGAGCTGGAATTTGGCATTTACGGCTTCAGCGGGTAGGCGGTTCCATGGGTTTATAGCCCTCTTGGTGGAAAAAAAAACTGTTTTCAGTCCTACTTGAGAGAACATACTCTCCAACACCATATCTGTGATTGCCCTGTTATCAGTGACTTCATACCAAATGGTATGAGGTATTTTGAGCTCTGTAATTACTTCATACACTCAGGAATATTGGAAGATATTCTTGTGCTGCACCCAGATTTTGCCAGTGGAGGCTAATAGATCAGCATTAAGTATTTTGTTCTCTCCTAATTCCATGTATGACTGGCCATCCTGTGAGGTGAGGATGTTGGATGAGCTTGTAGCTGGTTTTTGATCTACACTGTGTGGTTTATACAGAATAGGGAAGCAGCACATTGCTGTGTATACCTAACATGTTTAAAAATACATTGTTTGAGAGGAGTCTTGTAGAAACTGGTAAGAGTAATTATAATATAATGTTTCCATGATTCAGTGCTTACCTCTTGTGAAATTGAGAAGAGTTGTTTAGTCAGAGTTGATTTATTTTTGTATTGAGGCTGGTATTTTCTAAATTGATTCCATGTACAGTATGTCTAACCATCCTGTGAGATGGGAGTATTAGATAAACTTATAGCTAGTTTTGTATCTACACTGTGTAATATTCCATATAGAATAGGGTAGCAGCACATTGCTGTGTATACCTAATCTTCTTAATAAAAAATCAGTAATAAAGATTTTAAATATAGTTTGTATTATTACAAATACAGTACTGTATTATCCTTATTAAATCATGTTGACCATGGATCATTAAGTCATGTTGATATGTAATAGTCATATTTCTTTTGAACTGCTAATCCATGCTAATCATTCATTAAATTGTGCATTATGTCTCAATTTTTCACTTCCTTGGATATACTGTACAGTACAAAAAGATAGGATAAAAATAAACCAGTAATATTTCTTTCATTATATTTTTCATTTAAATAACTGCATCAATATTTTTACAGCTGACAGGATTTGTTTTACCATACAGGTGCATTATTTGTTAAAAAAAAATTGTTTATTGTTACACAATGGTGCTACATAGCCTTCCCAGCTTGGTGCCTTCTTTTAATACTTACTGATTAAAAAATAAAATAAATACATTTTATTCAGGAAAAGTGCATACAGTTGATTTACAAACATAATGTTGGATTTATAGACAGAGCTAGTACATACAATACCTAAAGCCACTAATACTCATAGCATTTCGGGCAAGGTGTGGGGAAAAAACACTTAGACTAAAACTTAATAGTAATCGGGATTAGGTATAATTGTGTTGAAAGAAGGAATAAAAAATACAAAAAGGGGGTTAACATAGCATAAATCAGCAATTGCACATGTTGGTGAACAGCGTTGTTTAAAAAATAGCAAGACATGGGTTGACATTTAGGAGGTAAGTTAGGTTACATGGAGTTAATTAGGCAGTACTTGGTTTAACTCTTAAACTGGTTGAGAGAGGTACAGCCTTTACATGATTCGGGAGGTCATTCCACATTCTGGGTCCCTTGATTTGTAGAGCACTTCTAGTTTGGTTACACACAGCCAAATTGTGTAACAGGAAGAGGTCTTGGACACAAATTGTTCCATGCTAAATGTAGAGGAATCAGCTGAGTATTCCTCAAATAAATAAGTTGCCTCAGCTTATAAGGTAAATAAAATAAGCATTTCTCAAATAAGTAGCTGCCTCACCTCACTGCCTTACTGCTACATAGCCTTCCCGGCATGGTGCCTTCTTTTGATAATTACTTGTTCCACACCCAAGTTGTATAACAGGAAGAGGTCTTGGACCCCTACTTCCCTCTCTCTTTTTTAATAGTCTATATAGTCATAATTATAGCTTTAAGTATTCAGTGAATAAAGTTTGACATTTTTACCCTTTTCCTTACCTAACATCATTTGTGCAGCATATTTTTTTATTTTATGTCTCACCCAGATTTAATTTCAAAATAAAACCAAACTAAATAAATTAGAAAAGGGTATGTATAGCCAAGGTACACCCTTACTACTAGGTGAACAGGGGCATTTGGTGATAGTAAATGATCCCATCAGGCAGGGCTCATCACCTTCTCTCATATTTCATGTTCACCAGTGTTTATTTACTTAATAACTACGGGTATAATATCTTGCTATTATAAAACTAATTCTATCATAAAAGACATATTTACTTTAAGTTTCAAGCAGAGAATGCATATATAACTAACACGAAGGACTTCTTCACTAGATTCAATTTTTATAATCTTTTGTTTATGTTCCAAAATCTTAAAATCTATCCCAGTGTTATGTAGTAGAGAAAAATTGAGTTATATCCAGTTTACGTAAAGCTACGAGTGGTCGAAACCACACTTAAATCTCGGAATGAACTTACGAAGGTTTTTCCACTTAGTGTAGCTACTCGAATACCGACGTAGCCGCCACGAAGGCGCTAAGAAGGAAAAACATTCTTAGCTAAGAGGAAAAACCTTCGTAATTACCTTCCTGAATCCGGCCCCTGGTTATTACAGATGGGACAAAAATGATAGGTACGTTTCCTTTCACCTAATGCCTCTGTTCACCTAGCAGTAAACAGGTACGTGAGAGTTAGGGGACTGTTGTGGGATTGCATCCTGGGAAGGGTCAGTAGTTTCTTCTACTTTGGGGGAGAAGTTGGGCTCGATACCAACCTGATATCCTAATATATTATGGAAGAGTAAGGGAGTAGAGGGGAAAGATTCAGAGGTAATAATTAACCTTAACAGGAAGGGGTAAATGGTGTGAAGGGAAGGGGCAGCGTGAATAGCGGACTGCTTTGCACTAAACGATTGGAAGGTCATTACCCGACGTGATAATGGTCCACGACGGGTCGAAACATCGTCGTTTCTTCATTTTCTGATGTGTGGTTTGGTTGTCATTCGCGGCGATGTGTACCAGTGCTGTCACTATTCTCATTTCACTACTCTAAAAATTGCAACCGGTTTTACCTGACCAGAAGCGTATGAACTCTAAGCAACCCACTTCAGCTATGGAGTACGATGCGTATATATAAAAAGTCAATATTGCTGTGCTTTCATTTTTTGCTAAATGCATTTTCAGACTGATCAATTCCGTATAAAATGCGACATTAGGTGGGATGACAGGTCGCCAAACGCTATTTGGCGTATTTCAAAGTTCGGAAAAGACGCTATGTACAACGGACATCATACCTACAATTATACGTTGAAACAGCTGTTAAAAGTGTAGTACAATTATTAAATATAAACGCAACTGTTACGGCCCTAATGGGCCGCAACCGGGTTCTTCTCTGATGGTATTAGAGTTTGGGTATCCGGCTCAAAGTTAGAGGCTTTCGAGGGGCGAGCTCCGTAATGCAAGTCAAATAAACAGGGGAGGTACATTAAACACAAGTTTATCACGTTCTGTATATATATAATTCTTATCCCACCACCATATACAAATTAAAAGTCACGAACGGGAAATATTACTACACGATGTACATCATCGTCTCACTATGGAGACGCTGAACACTTGGCGATGCTCACTCCGTGCAGTCTTGCCTGGTTTCCTATTCCGTGGCACTACCTTCTGCAGGTACCAGGAAACCACGATGAATCTAAACTGGCCACAGGCCAGCCAAATCACAATTCCACTGGGTGCTCCGTCTTGAAGGCCCACAACCACAGTCCAGCCTGTAGCTGGCTGGTACCAATCAGCCTCACGCTGTTAGGCCACTTCACGACGAATACTAGGGTTGCGAGCCCTAGGCAGGAGCATCGTGTAACTCTCTTCTTACTCTCCTCGGTCAGCACCACAGTTGGACGTCTCTTCCACCAGCCAGCCCCGGGTACGGCGAATCCCGTCACTGCCACGCCTCAGTCAGACAGTTGAACACTCTGCAGTGATCGTCTGGTGGCGGGTCACTGCTTCT
This sequence comes from Procambarus virginalis, assembly GCA_020271785.1. Taxonomy (NCBI): domain Eukaryota; kingdom Metazoa; phylum Arthropoda; class Malacostraca; order Decapoda; family Cambaridae; genus Procambarus; species Procambarus virginalis. The sequence goes on along the minus strand of WNGS01165339.1, from coordinate 24,408,843 downwards.
ACAAAGCAGACTGGTGAAGAGACCTTGGCTGCCTTGGGTAGACTGATTTATCGTACATCACAGCCGTCCTAGGTTGACTCTGTGAAAGCAGACACGTCATCAGTAGTGGGACACTACATGGGAACCACCAGGACATATCACTTACTGGCTTAGACACAAACGTCCACCTTTTCGCTCCATAGATAGCGTTCACTGCCTAAGCGCCACCTCACCAGAGGTCAGCAGCGGCTACTTCACGAGCCGACTAGGACAGGAATCCAGCGCCTTTTGCCGGCATATCCCGTCATCACTAGATGGAGTTGTCCATTTCGTGCGGGTTTCGGGAGCGGACTCACAGATGGCGATGACGTCACTGCTCCTTGCTCCGACGATGGACTCGGGTTCGTAACAGCAACAGCCTCGTGAGTATAAAACGCAAATCACAGAAACGCGGCTGGATGGGCCGGGAGGAGCCACAGGCAGAGACATATGTAACAGCCTAAGCTACTCTATCCCTTTAAGATGTATTTTATTATCTCAATAAACGTACTTGAACCTGACTAGACTACAATGTGATTAATATGTGTGTGTACTGTATTGGATTTGTGAGCCCCCTTGAGGGACCTTAGATTGACGAGGGTAAAAATAGCCTAACCTTACTTCATCCCTTTTCAGATGTTCTTTATTATGTCAATAAACTTACTTGAACTTGAACCTGACTTGGTCCACACTCCGGCTATACGTACCAACCGCTGACGCAATCCGACAGCATGACCTTGAATCACTGGACACGTGTATACTGTAAACGACGTTTAAAAGAAGTTTATGATTGTATGCAAATGAGGGAGGGTAGCCATTACAGGTGCTCAAATGTGTTTGGTTTGGTGTTGATAGGCCTTAATAAACCTCCAGAGGTTGATAGGCCTTAATAAACCTCCAGAGGTTGATAGGCCTTAATAAACCTCCAGAGGTTGATAGGCCTTAATAAACCTCCAGAGGTTTATAGGCCTTAATAAACCTCCAGAGGTTTATAGGCCTTAATAAACCTCCAGAGGTTGATAGGCCTTAATAAACCTCCAGAGGTTGATAGGCCTTAATAAGCCTCCAGAGGATGATAGGCCTATTAATAAGCCTGCAGAGGGTGGTAGGCCTTAATAAACCTCCAGAGGTTTATAGGCCTTAATAAACCTCCAGAGGTTTATAGGCCTTAATAAACCTCCAGAGGGTGGTAGGCCTTAATAAGCCTCCAGAGGTTGATAGGCCTTAATAAACCTCCAGAGGATGATAGGCCTTAATAAGCCTCCGGAGGATGATAGGCCTATTAATAAGCCTGCAGAGGGTGGTAGGCCTTAATAAGCCTCCAGAGGTTGATAGGCCTTAATAAACCTCCAGAGGTTGATAGGCTTTAATAAACCTCCAGAGGATGATAGGCCTTAATAAGCCTCCGGAGGATGATAAACCTTAATAAGCCTCCGGAGGATGATAGACCTTAATAAGCCTCCAGAAGATGATAGCCCTCACCCCCACCATCAAACAAAATCAAGGGGGCTCCTGGCGGGCTGTTCAACACAAGATATTGAAACTGCATGATTTCCATGAAGACTGACTAACACCCGTGTCATCATGCAAATACATTTACCTTCACCACGTCAATTTGAAGAGCTCAAAATTCAAGATAATTTCGTGATAGATTTTGTAAACTTGTTTAAAAACCATGAGTTGAAATAGGACAGTTTTTGTGTTAATGTACAGTAACAATAATAACAAAAGAGTGCTAAGCCAGTATGACCATACAGTACTGGAAAGGGATATAAGGACAAGGACCATCGAGGATCGAACGACAAACTTGCAAGACACAAGGCGGTCACTGTACCGACCAGTCTAAGAACACGGACGGATTGATTGATAGAGATTAAGCCACCCAAAAGGTGGCACGGTCATGAATAGCCCGTTTGTGGTGGCCCTTTTGAGCCATTGCCAGTATCAAGAGCTGATACTGGAGATCTGTGGAGGTGCGACTGCACCCTGCGTGACAGGAGATGCCTCCCGTGAAAACACGGACGGCTTTACAGTGAGTAAATAACACATTCGTGCATCTTGGGGTAAAATGTCATTCATAGGATAGGATAGGCCCCTAGTTTATCCTATAAAATGTCATAGGATAGACCCCCGAGCCCGTGGACTCCCCAGGGTGGCGGGTTCTATCCCATTCAATAGCCTCAATAGTTTCTTAGACAATTATCATTTTCACAAAATATCCACATTGTTAAGTGACTATAAGCTCGTTTCCTCCGACGTGCACCAGAACACGACGACCCTTGTGAGGCGGTGTTTACACACGGCGTCACAGAGCACTCGTCTTAGTGACCATTTTTCATGCGTTATCTCTGATTAGATTAAACGGACAAGGCTCTTTACCAGAAGGATTGAAGATATTTTTTAGCCAGGCTGATTGTTAATAATATAAGGAAACAAATGTGTAACTTAAATAATTGTGATTTAACAGCGCAGAAGAAGTTGCTAAAACATTGGACATAAATTTACTAACGCCTAGTAAATTTACTAGGCTTGAGTAACACTTTGCGGGCCAACCAGAGGCTTAGGACCTGCGCACGAATATTCCTGCCCAAAAATGCTTATACATATAGATTGCAGCGCAGCAAACTTGTGTAATGTGCCAGCCGTTATTCAGTGAGTGAGTAAGTGTATAGACGGAGGTCGTGAAGGAGGTTAAGGTATAATCGAGAATTGACTAAGTAACTTTAGTAATGAAGTACTTATAGCAGAGAATAAGCGTGATATATGATGAAGAATTCAAGGTGAGTCTGTGTGTTGTTGCCTGCGTCTGCAGGATCGAGCTCTTAGTTCTTGGACCCCGCCTTTCTAACCATCGGTTGTCTAATATGTTAAGTCCCCCTGCAAAAAAATTGTCCATTATATCTACTACATCACTGTCTGTCCGTCTATCTGCCTTTCTCTCTCTCTCTCTCTCTCTCTCTCTCTCTCTCTCTCTCTCTCTCTCTCTCTCTCTCTCTCTCTCTCTCTCTCTCTTTCCCCTCACACACACACACATTCATTCAGGTTCAACACACAAGGTTCATTCAGAACCTTGTATACCACTTATATCAGACCAATTCTGAAGTATGCAGCTTCAGCCTGGAGTCCATAAATAGTTAAACACAAGACAAAGTTCGAGAAGATTCAGAGGAATGCCACCATACTAGTTCTAGGACTCAGAGGTATGAACTACGAGGAAAGGCTACGTCTATCCAGCGGATGGACGTAGACTTTCCCGTCCATCCCGTCGATGGACGGGAAAGGCTAAAAAGAATTGACAATTCTTAAAACACATCACACTAGTGGAGAAGAATGACTGTCATGTTCCAGGAGTCCTACGTGTCATTAAACTGCCTATTGCAGTTTTTCAGTTGTGTACGCTATAAGAACAGCCAACAGTTCAACTTGCTAGGTAGATGCCCAATTATGAACTCTTGACATTCCTCACAATTGCGTTGCCACGGGGGATGGCGAACAATGACACCACATCCGCCGCCCTCCCATTTAGCAGAGTTGAGAGAAATCTCATGTAGTGTATGTATTCCCCCATTATAACACGTGTATATTCTCCCATTATATCAATTGTATATTCCCTATTATAACAAGTGTATTTTCCAATTATAACAAGTGTATATTTCCCCCATTATAACAGCAGTGTATAATCCCTATTTATAACAAGCATTAAACATAGTCGCTTCAATATCGAAAGCAAATTATAATTACATATAAGTTTTAACTATGACTGAAATGCATTAATTATATACATACAATTATTTATGTAACTTTCCTTGTGTTAAAAACACAGATTTTTGTTAAGAACCACGAGTATATAGGTAATGGGGAGACGCAATGGGTGACGCGCGTAACTCTTGGTTAGTCAGGTTAAGTACCATTGGGTTTGGCCAGTAACTGAACGGGTCGCGGACCGCCACGATCTCGTTAAGGGATAATTGGTAATGCTAACATACTTTCCGACATGGTATATTATACGTATATATCGTTATATTTAGTGTATAGTTATTTTACTGTACGGCGCGATGGTGGTATAGTGGTGAGCATAGCTGCCTTCCAAGCAGTTGACCCGGGTTCGATTCCCGGCCATCGCATGTTTTGTTTTAGGTCTACTCTTGTCTCGAGGAAATAATTTGATAATAACAATTCAGTGTCGAGGGACACTGAGTGGCTTCCTTCCCTCGACAGGAAGCCAATTTGGCCTCCTGTCGAGGGACAGGAAGCCAGAGTGTATTCATGCACGTTAGGCTTACGTCGAGGTCTTCCCCCCCCCTACCAAGGTCAAATTACTGACCCCCAAATGTTTTGATATCTGACACACATATATATAATGTACTATGATTCTATACAACAGAAAGTTGTATTTTAAGTTATATGTTTCTGCCATTATATGCCTCATCATTAAACTTTATCCTCTGTATTACGTGATAAAATTATAAATGTATAATTAACGTACATTGATGTAAAAGTAATCAATTACTGGTACGGGTGTTATTATTGTTATTGATAAGAACAGATAGATATATTAGACGAGGAGGGAGAGTAGCCATATATGTTTGAGAAAATTTGAAATATAGCCTCAGTGAGGGAATCTAAACTGAGCCAAACAAAGAAACTATTTGGCTAGAATTCAACGAAAAAACTTTAAATCTTATAATAGGAGTTATATACAGGCCACCAAACTAAAGACAGATTGGAAGCAAAGCATCTATGGGATGAAATATCTAGAGCAATTAGGTCAGACAGTATTTGTGTCATGGGTGACTTTAATTTTAGTGGAATAAACTGGCTTAACAGAACAGGGAATAACGTTATCTACAAATGCAAGTTTGGTTCGCTGCTGTAAGCCTGTTCAGTCTAATCCCAATCATAAACAAAACTAACACGCCGTACATGAACAGCTGTTAGTCGACTCTGGTTGTCTAACTGTATATTCTTCCTCATATTTTATAACAAAGTTGAAAAAAAAATTACATCTTTTCACGACGAGGATGGGATTCGAACCCACGCAGGGAGACCCTATTGGATTAGCAGTCCAACGCCTTAACCACTCGGCCACCTCGTCATATCACACTATCACATAAACATTACATTTAATTTACAAATAATTCACATTTACCTGAATTTACCTGAGGGCCAACATCTATCTAATGGCTATGATAGGAACAGGATGCCAGAGGCTTGTCCCCTCATTTTCCCCTGATATTTTTTTCTCCAACCGGATTACTCAGTTCTCAGTTCTCATTAACAAAAAACGCTCATATGGTAATCTACACTAATTTATAAACACTTACCCGTTTATATTAAGGTTAGACATATAAGGAGATCCTACCTTTCTCAAAATATACAAGTATCTTCTACAGTGTTTTCCGGGAAGATTACCTAGTATCAATTTAGGTTAGATTTAGTCAGGTTGTATTGGGTTTTGTTAGGTTAGATTAAATTAGAAATATTAGGTTTGGTGAGGTATGGTTCATTGTTCCTATTGTTAGAGACAAACATCTTATTAGGCTTATAGAGGTCTTGCTCAGCCCTGGGGAATCGAACCTGGGACCTGATGGTAGTGGCCCGTCAGCACTGACCACTGCACCGTAGGTCAATAAATACATACATGTTGTATTTCTACAACATGTATGTATTTATACAACATGTATGCATTGTTATACTCAACGTAGCTGTGTTACCCCCCCCCCCCCGGGGGCTTCAGCTGTCTATATCGTCCAGCGTAACTAGGCTAGTCAAGTTAGGTTAAGTTTCTAAGTTTAGTTAGGCGAGGTAATGTAGGTATAGTGGCGGGAGGTAGCTAGACGCACACAAATACAATACGAGGAACAAAAAGTTCCAAGCAGCACGGGCTATGGTGAGCCCATAGTGGACTTACCCGGCACAGGAGCGGGGCAAGTAGCACGGGCTATGGTGAGCCCGTAGTGGACTTACCTGGCACAGCAGCGGGGCAAGTAGCACGGGCTATGGTGAGCCCGTAGTGGACTTACCCGGCACAGGAGCGGGGCAAGTAGCACAGGCTATGGTGAGCCCGTAGTGGACTTACCCGGCACAGGAGCGGGGCAAGAGGCACGGGCTATGGTGAGGCCGTAGTGGACTTACCCGGCACAGGAGCGGGGCAAGTAGCACGGACTATGGTGAGCCCGTAGTGGACTTACCTGGCACAGGAACGGGGCTGTAACTCTGCGTACTTTAGTCCATATTTAATGCGTAGGAGAAAAAGTATGCTTTGTACTTGGTTCGTCATAATTTAACTGATTCCTGTTGCCGGGGACAGGAAGCCTGTGTGTGTATATACATTTAGGTTTGTATAACGCTCCCCCAAGGTCGAATTACTAACATTCCCCCAGGATGCAACCCAACAAGAAGCCCTAACTCCGCGGGTTCCTATTTACTACCTAGGTGAGCAGAGGCATTAGGTGAAAGGAAACATGTCCAACTAGTTATTTCCCGACAGGGAATCGAACCCGGGAACCCTGATTATGAGGAGAGAAAGAATCCAACTGTACTAAAAGTTGTGTCCTATTTCTTACTACTTGCCGAGTAATCCTATTTCATACTACCTAATTTTCTAATTAAATCTTATGCTTAAAATAGGTAGTAGTTTCTTGAAGAGTAACAGAAAAGGATTATAGATTACTATGGTCCTTCCATTCCTTGATCTGGCGGGGAATAACGTATGGGGTCCTTGGAGTTCTTATATTCCCTAAGCCCGGCCCGGGGCCAGGGTTGACTTGTGAGTGTTGGGTCAAGCTCCGCAGCCCCACATGTCCACTAGAGCCCGGTTGGTCCGACACTTGCACAAAACACTGGAAGGAGTATATAAACATTGGGTGGAGTAATGGAACACTGGGTGGAGTGTTTAATTACTCCACCACTACCCCAACACTGGGTGAAGAAGGGTAACACTGTGTGGAGTAGTGTAACACTAGAAGTGTGGAACAATATGATTGTCCATATATATAAATTCTGCCATTTAAACTACTCTAAATTGCATATTGATGAAAGGTATGAAAGTGAATAAAATACAAGAATTTACGGACTATCAATAATCTTCAAGAAAAATCCAGGTATTTAACTCTGTATGATATATTTACCCAAAGTCTTAACCCAATATTTACAAATTCGCTTACTGTAGAACGTGTAAATATATGTCTATGATACAGAATGTCTCTGTATGTCTGTCTGTCCAAGGTGGGAAGCCAGAGACCGGGTACCGCCTGTAAGTTTTGGCGTTCTCACAGACAGAAAGGTCACTTCCTTACTTCATAACTACTGTAACATTACCAGTACTGTAATTACACCCCGACTTGTAACATGATCTAAAATGTGCTTATCTAAGCTAACAGTTGTGACCCTGAGACTGTTGTGTGACTAGTCCTTCCACCGCCAAAGATACGAATGACTTAGCTTAAAGCCATTTAGATTTCAGTTTCTGATTTTTTTTAAAGTCTATAACTTTTCTGCACTAAAATAACTCAAAAAGGGCTACTAGCGTGACCCGGCCTATTTTTGTTCTTATCATGTGTTGCGGATGTAGTTTTCTTTTTGTTTCTTTGTTATGTATTTGTATTCCCTTTCTTGTTTTAATTATCATTCTGTATTGGTACCTCTCCGTGTGTGGTTTGCGGGGCCAGTTGGCTCGTTTTGTATAATTCTGTTCCGGGGATTAGGTTATTGGGTGAGGGTTTGGGTGCTATGTGTTGCACGGTTGTTATTTATGTACAATTTTCCTTGTGTTTGTAATTATTGTGTTTGTCATTATTGTTGTGTTTGTTTTTATTGTTGTGTTTTTGTTGTCGACCCTGCAGGCCGGTGTTTTGTACTTAGACCTTTTGTTATTTTGTGTGTTTGTAATTTTGTGCTCTACTTGTTTTGTTCTAGTTTGTTTTCTGTTTTGCTTTTATTGTACTTATCCGCATGCTCGCAGTAAAAATAAAAAAAAAATAAAAATATAACCGTTAATTGACTGTTGATGTCAATTAACAAACCCTGTAACCAGTTCATCATAACTGTAACTTGCATAGCAAAACGTTCAGGTCTTGAGCCCATTACATATCTAACCTTTCCAACTATACTATACGTGTTCATACAATTAACGTTTTTTTTATATTAACGCCTATATTTATTGACTAACTTATTAACGCATATAATGGGGGACACTGATGCAGTTATTCTCAGTATTATTAGTTAGCTGAGGAATATAATGCAGGGGGCCATTATTTCATAATCTTATCAGCGCAAGTGTGAGCTGAGGCAGCGGATGTGACACAGCTACGAGAGAAGCAGTGTCCGCTGCTGCCTCTCTCTCTCTCTGTCTCACTCACTGCCTCAGTCAGTCGGTCAGCTGGCGGTGTCGGCCCGGGAAGCAAATCAGGGGCCCTATTAACCAAAGTTAGTGCTACTTTAACCCTCGTTGTTACACCAAGTAACACAGAAAAGTGTGGCAGTGTTTGGTGGTAGCCTCGTGAGCCCGTTCTCCCTTGTGTTTATCAGGGCAAACTGAGTGGTATCGGGTTTGTGTCTCTCGGTGTGTACTAGTGCATACTGCTTCCTACCTCATCCGGATTACTATAACAAGAACATATATATATATATAGTGCGAAAAAGAAGTAATAAGTAATTCTTAATGTTTTATCTTACATTTGGTGGTAATTAAATATGTGATATAATTCCAAGGTTTTAACGTGACGCAAGTGTGGACACCGAGCTTCCTGTCTAAGGTTGTGTTGTGGAATGTGCTAAAGGAACATAGTTATTTGCTAAATGGACTTAATTACTCCCTAAATGTACTTAGATACTAAATCTACTTCTAGTTCTACACCCGCGATTGCGTCGGCTATATCAGTGAACTTTTGATAACTAAATAAATCGTACAAATATTTATGAATGTAATATTTTCGCAAACATTTAGTTAACAGATGAACATTCGTGAACAATAAGTGAACTATAGGGTGTACAGGTGTATAATATATAATCAAGCGTATAATACTTGTGTCCCTTAAACTCAACAGGTGTTCAGGTGTGTTTACTACGTGGACATGTGTGGGTGCGTCAAGATTGAGTGCAGGTGTGAACGTTATGGAGCGCACTTGTGGAATAGTGAGGACAAGTTCACAGGTGTGGGAAATAAATTAGATGTACACTTGTGGGTATAAAGTTTACATTCTATACACCTTGGCTCTAGGAGAGTCGACCCGTGTACCACATGCGTGTGAGAGGCCGAAGCTCTACTTATAAAGTTTACATATACAGTACATATATAGTACATGTACAAGTAAACTACTGTAAACTGTTTATAGAGTACATGGACATGTAAAGTTTACATGTGTGAAGTTTAAAAGAACAAATGTAAAGTGTACACATACACATGTGAGAAGGTTAAAGGAACAGATGCTCTTCTGTAGAAATTAAGTGGACGGTTGCACTTTTATTACACGTACAGATGTGCATGAGAATCAACAGACGTACATTCGTGAACTTCATGGGGTTACGTTTCCCGTCACCCTGATGCCTCTGTTCCCCTAACGGTAAACAGGTACCCGGAAGCTAGACAACTATTGTGGGTTGCATCCTAGGGAAGGTCAGTAGTTGGCCAATGATGGAGCCTCGATAACCCTAAATACAGAATTTCTGTCTCCGATAGCGGGAAACAATGAATAATAATTAAAGGTTTCTAATTCGTGAACATCACACAGGATGACAGTTTAGAATCTAATTCTAAATTACAAGTATTCAAATAAAATTTGCACTCTCAAACGTTCCTAATCTCAGAGAAAAGCGTACGACGAAATTACAATGTGCCAGAGGCTCCTTAGTTGAAAGACGAATGTATCATATTAGAAAATATGTTAGGTATTCCTAGATTTGGTAGCCTTAACGAAGCTGTGTGGTTACCTTACTATGTATTCCTGGAAAAAATCCTTTACGACGTCACGACACATCCTTCTAAGATCATGTATATGACCCCGTCGATCACTAGACACTCAAGTAAAACTCTCTGAAAACTGATCGCTGGATCTTTATCAACCTCATAGGGAAAATCGAGGCACAAACAGGTGAGCACGTGGAAAGCTCAACGGTCGGGCAGCAGCCAATCCTCCTCCTCGGTTTTTACTCTTTCAATTTTTGACTGTTGACATCATCCTCAAACATTTGTCCGGAAGCGTCATTTACATCAATGAGCAACATTGGTGGCTATGTGACGAGTCTTTAGGAATCCCAGTTATCTCTTGGCCGACAGGAGTTCCCAGGAAGTTGCTTCCGTGCTGTCGCTTGTATGAGCTGTTGTGAAGCCTATCCCCAGTCTCCCGACTTGGCCTGCGCCAGCTCCCAGCTGGTTAAGTTAGCACTTTGCATAAAATCATCATTTAATAAGTACAACAATCACCTACAGTGCATGTTGAGCAGTTTACTCGGTCAGTCACGTTAAGCATTGATGGATCTGATTAATAATTGGATGGATAACCTCATGGGCAGCGTCCGCCCATGTCTAGCAACATCCAAAAAGAGTATACTAAGATACCAGATCATTCCTTTATTGGTATTGTTTAGCCTCTTGCTACCTTCCATAATCTCATCGAGCGATGGTGGTATAGTGGTGAGCATAGCTGCCTTCCAAGCAGTTGACCCGGGTTCGATTCCCGGCCATCGCATTTCATATTTTGTGTAATCTAATCTCATTATTTGATATATATACTGTATATATATATATATATATATATATATATATATATATATATATATATATATATATATATATATATATATTTTTGGGGGGGGGCCTGAACTTCAAAAGTTCGTTACTAAAAGAACCTTCGTTAGCAGTAGGTGCCATTAATTGTCTTAATTTTTCCGAGAAGTCTGTATCATGCACAGAGTTAAAAATACTATTCACGATAGAATCGCCTCTGATACATAACATTGCTGCAAACGGGTCCAAAACGGCACTTCACTTTGCAGCAAATGTGACGGAACTAAGTGCATATGTATAACAAAAATTATGCTTTTTGAACTTTTGTTCAAACGTCCATTTATGTCTGGATCCACAAGTCAGGTGTCCACAGTCCGCCGGACTGTTATCGCTAATGTCACTATCCCTTTGAGATGTATTTTTTCTTGTCTCAATAAACATACTTGAACTTGAACTTGAACTTGAATGTCACTATTCAGCCCGTCCTCCTGCCCACAAGATGGGTATGGGGTGCATAATAAATGAATCTCCTAAGGTTGCGTCGTTGTTTGTAAGAGGACAGACAGGTTGCACATCAGTCACCGAAATAGTAGTTTTAACCCGCGAGACCGCTGTTTAGGCCACAGTTACCGTAGATTTAACCACAATGTGAGGTACCTAGACTTTTGCAGTTAATTACTTTATCTATTCCCGTGGTCTAGATCGAGAGGACCATCAAGGCAAATGGTGGTAGCTTCAACAAGCCGCCGGCTTCCTTCCACTAACACTAGTGGCCTCGTCGAGGCCACAAGTGTTAGTGACCCTCGGGTAAATCAGATATATCCTAATTATGTACACAAGGATGACCAGTGTGATTAAGAACTATCCTGCGAGATGGGGATTTTTTACAAGCTATGTAATGTTTATACAGTCTAGGGTAGCTGAAAATATGCATATGTTCTTGTAAACAGAAAAAAAAACTCTGGTTCCAGTTGAAGGAGTTAGCAGAGGCGGCCACTGGGCCCCATTTTGGAGAGGCTGCCGAGGTGATAGGAGTCTCCGAAAGGGGTTGCGCCCGTGCTGGCGTTCATATAAATGACTGGAAAGCCTTTCCATGGTTTCCTTTTCGGCGACCCAAGTCAGAATTAGTTAAGGTAGCTTGCCTACTCTCAGTCCAGTTAGTGGACACAACAGCAGCCACTGAAGTCGGGCCATGTTTGACTTCGTCGGGACTCTATGAACATACTGTGAGAGAGAGTACTCTTTTTGTGTACTTTGGGTAGCCATTGGTGCTTGATACATAGCCTCTTTTATTACACTTTCTAAACATTTGTATTGTCAGACTTCCGGTTGTTTGATTTTACTATATTTAGGACTTTATTTAATACATATAATAAGCTAAATTTTAACTTGTGTAAAAATCATGATTAATTATATACATCAACCACGTATGGCTTGATGGATCTGACCAGTAACTGGATGAGTGACTTCCATCTTGGTTAAGGAGGCTCGAAAAGATAATTCTATTTTATCAACACTTTCTTTACCAAACAAAACTGAATATAAAATATATAAAAAGATATTAAACGCTACTTGCTCACTAACCCAACATGCGATGGTGGTATAGTGGTGAGCATAGCTGCCTTCCAAGCAGTTGACCCGGGTTCGATTCCCGGCCATCGCAAAGTGTTTTTTTAAGTGTAGTTTATCCTCGTTATTGTAATTAATTAACTCAAAATTTTCCACGGTTCCATTTTAGGTTATACCGAGGTCCTCCCCCCCCACCCTCCCAAAGGCCGAACTACTGACTTTAGAAACCAATCTGACTACAAGGTGACTTAACTCCTGGGTAATTATTTAGTACTAGGTGAACGGCAGCATTATATAATAGCATTATATGCCCAACTATTTCTGTTCCACCCGGGACTCGAACCTAAAATTCCCAATTGTGTTGGGAACCCGACTGTACTACCAGGAACCCCCAATACATGAGGATCGAGCACCCTTCTCAGATTCATAATATTGCTGGATATGAGTACAAAACAGGACCCTTCACTTTACAGCCAACGTCATCATAAATGACTAATATAACTCCAGACTTCGTTAAAATTAACACCAACGAACCAACAAGTACAAATTCAAGTATGTTTATTGAGACAAGAAAAAAATACAACTCAAAGGGATAAAGTAGCTTAGGCTATTTCTAACCCAACAACTTCAACTCTCTCCTACTGCCAACTAACTCAACACGTTGGAAGCCATATACAGTTCTGACTGAAACGACTCAGAAAATATCATTGAGCCAGAAAGCAAACATTAACTAAAAAAAAAAGTCAGAGGGAACGTTGTGATTGGGGGATTATTTTCCATTGGCAGGACCCAATGACAAATAATTATTTTACAAACCAGTGTGGGTGAATTAGATTTATTAAAAGACGCAGGGAAATGGGGCCATGGAAATTATTGATTACTCGCCTGATCGTCTAGTGTACTCAAACTGAGGAAGCCAAGGTAAGCAGCCTTGGCAGTGGGCAGTGGTAAGAAGTGGGGAGCCGGTCGGCCGAGCGGACAGCACGCTGGACTTGTGATCCTGTGGTCCTGGGTTCGATCCCAGGCGCCAGCGAGAAACATTGGGCAGAGTTTCTTTCACCCGTAAAATAGGTACCTGGGTGTTAGTCAGCAGCAAAGGCTGCTACCTGGGGGTGGAGGCCTGGTCGAGGACCGGGCCGCGGGGACACTAAAAAGCCCCGAAATCACCTCAAGATAACCAGCAGCAATATGGGCAGCTCACAAGTACACCCAACACTCACACCCTCACTACACCCAACACTCACGCCCTCACTACGCTATGTCCGGCTCCTCTCTGGTGGGCGAAGAGGCAGGGACGCGCCCTTCACGAAAATACACGGGAAAACTTTATACAGTGACAAAAATTCTCTAATATTCAATTTAACATTCTTGCAAATGAATCGTAAAGATTAACTAAAGGAAAACAAACTGATATTTTAACTGAAACATAACAAACATTTAGCTTAATATAGATAAATGCTAGACTTTATATACCAGTTGTTACTGCGTCGACTAACTCGAATTTTCAAGATCACAAATCCTAACCGACCTGCCCTGAAGTTAAATTATAATTCATAGAGTTAGTGAATGCTTTATTAATAATAACTGAAAATTATTAGGGACGCTAGGCTTGTTGAATGTTTATATTGACCGGTAAATGACCGAGGGCGCTAGGCTGCATAAATGTCTGATTTAACATGTCATAGGGATCCGGTAGTATAGTCGGCTTCGTTCTCGACTAACAATTTGTAATTCCGGATTCGAATCCCGGGTGGGAGGGTTACCTTTTATGACCTAATCCCCTTGATCATTTAGCAGTAAATAGGTACTTGGGAGCTTGTTGTGGGGTTGCTTCCTGGGGAGGGTCAGTAATTCGGCCTTAGAGGGGTACCTCCATATAATCCTAACATGTATATACACACTGGCTGCCTGTCCCCGACACAATTAATTATAATTATTATCCTAACTAATGCAAGGACAACTTTGCATAGAGAATGTTGTAAGTGATATGTTATTTATGGTGTTTAACTTGCACAAAAGTTTTACTAGATTCGTGGTCTAAGAACAAGTAATGACTTGAGTGATTCTAGATTGGACGTATTATCACTGCTCCGACAATTATGGCTTGCTCATTGTACCTCGCTAATTATCAACACGTCAACACATAATTACTAAGGAAATAATTTCTTTCAGACTCGCCTGATGTCGGTTGATATTAGACAGCTGAGAATTGTTGTGGTTGGTGATGGAGCCGTGGGTAAGACCAGCTTCCTCAAGGCTTACACTGAGGTGAGACTGTGGTGTTATTTATTATTTGTTATTTACAACCACCCGTAACACCTCTCTCTCTCTCTCTCTCTCTCTCTCTCACACACACACACACACACACACACACACACACACACACACACACACACACACACACACACACACACACACACACACACACACACACATACACAGGTGCTGTGTGTGTGTGTCTAACGGGGCCAGACGGCTGAGTGGACAGCGCTCGGGATTAGTAGTCCTAGGGTCCGGGGAATCGATCCCCGGCAGAGGCGGAAATAAATGGGCAGTTTCTTTCACCCTGATGCACCTGATGTTCACGTAGCTGTAAATAAGTACCTGGGAGTTAGAGAGCTGCTACGGGCTGCTTCCTGGGGTGGCAGGTGTATGCGTGTGTGTGGGAAAAAATAAGTTGATTGATTGACAGTTGAGAGGCGGGCCCAAAGAGCCAGAGTTCAACCCTCGCAAGTATAACTAGGTGAGTACTCAGGGCCTCGCAGCTGAGTGGACAGCGCTCGAGGCTGAGAGGCAGAAACAAATGGGGAAGAGTTTCTTTTGCCTGATGCTTTTGTTCACCTAGTAGTACATATGTACCAAGGAGTTAGACAGATGCTGCGGGTGCATCCTGGGGATGTGTGTGTGTGAGAGTAGTAGATATGAGAGGAAATTAGTTCGAGAGTCAGAACATTATCTAACACAGTGCAGAGTTACAAACCCATTAAGATTTCAACTTAGATTCAACAGAGCAGAAGAAGTTGTTAAACACATGGGACAAAATCTTACTGAAGCGACCATACCAGTCATAAATACTCATACTCCGCCCAACTAAAACAAAAACAAGCAACACTTAGTGGACCAGCCAGAGGCTTATGGTCCACGCAGGAATATCCCTGCAAAAAAAAAAAAAAAAAAAAACAGTACTACAGTAATACAGCCGACTGCTAAGAAGGGTTGTTGTTGTTTAAGATTCGCTACTTGGAACAAAAAGTTCCAAGCAGCACGGGCTATGGTGAGCCCGTAGGTTAGGAAGGGGTCTACGAGCTAACAACTCGATCCTGCAGGCACACACATGAACACAATAAACACAAATAGTAAATACACACTCTCTCGCACACACATACAAATGCAAGATCACTTAAAACATTTTTTTTTAAGAAAACATCATAAAATACCGCACATAGGATGTTAACAAATGTTCTTCAACTTGTGACTAAATATTAATGCTACAAGCTTATAAATAATTAACTGTGCCTTTCTAAATACATGAGAACCCTGTTCTTCCACCAGGGCTCCTTCCCAATGGAGTACATACCTACCATCTTCGATAACTACATAGAATGCTTCCAGAGAAACGAAGAGAATTTTATCATCAATTTCGTAGACACGGCTGGCCAAAGTGACTATGATCAACTACGTCCACTCTCCTACAAGGAGGTAAGTGGCTCACTCCGCCTTCGTTTTATTTATTTATTTATATACAAGAAGGTACATTGGGGGTAACAGAGAACATAGAAATTATGTTGATTTTACATTCTTGTAAAGCCACTAGCACGCATAGCGTTTCGGACAAAAATAAAAAATAAAATATTTTTGTTGATAATGTGCCCTGTGTCCTCAAGCTGCCTTACACACCAGTGTTCACTCGCATTGTAAGTTTTATAAGTCTCTTATTTTTATTACTAATGAACGCGATGACTGTACTTACTGCACTGTTAATAGTCTCGCCACTCACCTCGACCTAACCACTTGGGCTGGACGGTAGAGCGACGGTCTCGCTTCGTGCAGGACGGCGTTCAATCCCCGACCGTTCAAGTGGTTGGGCACCATTCATCCCCGTCCTATCCCAAATTCTTATCCTGACTCCTTCCAAGTGCTATATAGTCGAAATGACTTGGCGCCTTCCCCCTACCCCCTGATAGTTCCCTTCCCTTCGTCACTTACCTCTTGAAGCCTGAGTTGCTAAACCTTGATGCTTAAAGATGGGCTCGCCATAGCCCGTGCTGCTTGCGACTTTTTGTTCCAGTTAGTTTAGTTTAGTTCATTTATTATGCACCCCATACCCATCCCGTGGGTGGTAGTGGAAAGGGTAACAGAGGCACATAATGGGCTCAGGGACTGAACCCCACAATTCATTTAGCTAAGCAAGTTACAATTTTGTTCCAGGTAGCAAATCTTTAACAACAACAACAACAACTTGATGCTTATTAGCTTATTGGATCTTTTATCGTATTCATTTAATAATTACTTACATACTAACTGCTTTTAGATGTTGCTGGAGTTAGTCCAGGAGGGTGAACAGTTTCTTGTAATTTGTTTGTGATTAGTTTCCTCAAGGCAGTTTTTTTTTCACCCATTAATGAATTCATGTAAATGACAATTTTCTTTATTTATGTTGGGAAAGGGATAACGAGTTTATTTGTGTTAACTTTGTTGTCTGCAATGAGTGTTTCGTCATTCTGTTAGCCTTAGGTTCTAAATCAGGTATGTTCTATTATTTATGTATCTTCTGAAATAGCATTGGCATCTTCATGGTTTCCTTAGACTTAGAGCATTCAAAGCTCTAAGTCTAAGTTTAAAACTATTTATATAAAATTTCATTGGCATTTTTAAGTCTTTAAATGACAGATTAATTATGTAAATCACGAATATTAACACGTGATGAAAAATGTGACAATGTCAGACCACAGAGAAAGAATTGAGAGGCATTCATTCCTTCTGAAGATGTATTAATATGCGAAAGTACTTAAAGGAAATTCCTGTTTCAATTCTTCCTCCGTGGTCTGACATTGTGACAGATTAATTGTTGGATTCTATTTTCAGCTTACTTTGTGGACTTCGGTAGCTTTCTAATACTTATAAACCAGTTTTATTTAGTCGTCTAGTTAGTGATGAGAGAAGAAAACGTATTGCTTGCAAATTAGTTCATACCAGAAACGCTAAAGTTTATAATTTTTAAATTTTTGTTCTGCATAAAACTTATATAACACAACCGGATCCTTAACTTTTAAAAGACTTATTCTTCTCATAGTTACTTATAATTTATATTTATTACTAAATATCACTATCACTATTACTAAATAATAAAAATGTTCATATAAAACTCATTATAATTATCATTATCATTTATATCTTATCACTTACACTGTACTTAGTTAACATTATAATCTGATTCCACCACAAGGTTAAATTATACTTGCTAATTGGTCAGTAACCTCTTACCTTGTAATGATTTCGGGATCAACGTCCCCGCGGCTCGGTCCTTGACCAGGCCTCCTAATTATTTTTTGTTAATCTTGTGTTGGTCTTGAAACCCCCCCAGATGCTGGGAGGTCTTAAATCCAACACCAAACTTGTCCCCCCCCCCACAATATGTCACAGTGACCAGTCTTCCCTCCGCTCACAGATCAGTGTGTGTCTTGTCTGCTTCAACGTAAATAGCATTTCAACGTACGAAAACGTCAAAAACAAATGGTTACCTGAGGTACGAAAGCATTGTGGGGACGACTTGCCTATTCTCCTTGTTGGTACGTCACTTCATCTTGTTGAGAGCTTGGAACATTGTCACGAGGTGAGGGAACACTGTGGGAGGTGAGAGAACACTGTGGGAAGTAAACACTGTGGGAGGTAAGGAAACACTGTGGGAGGTGAGGGAACACTGTGGGAGGTGAGGGAACACTGTGGGAAGTGAGGAAACACTGTGGGAGGTGAGGGAACACTGTTGAGAGACAAACTTGTTGGTATGTTTCTTCATGATGTTGGTACATTGTTGTGTGCTTGAAATATTGAGAGGGGGACTTCCCTATTTTTCTACACTGATGGTTCGTTACTTCATGAAACTGACTTTTATTTCAACTAACATTCTTAACTACATCCACATTTATGTTTTGGACTAAAGTACATTTGCTGGCTGGTCAGTATTCAACTGTACAAATATTTGGTTCGCCCCATTTGAAGTATAGAGTCCAAGCATGGAGACATCACCTTCAAAAGGACATGACTGCTTTGGAGAAAGTTCAACACAGCGACAAAAATCATCTCAAAATTAAGTCGACTCTCTTACCATGCACTGCTGGTGGCTGCAGAACCAACAACCACACATGACACGACTGATCTCATCGAGACTCGTAAAATACTCAACAAATTGGAGGATATTGATACAGACAACTTCTTTAAAAGTCAAGTGTAACATATACAAAGGAGAACAAATTCAAGTTCAATACGGCACGATATAGGACAGAAAACTGGTGAACGTTTTCACTCATAGGGTTATAAACCCATGAAACCGCTTAACTGCCAAAGGAGGTAAATGCAGAGATATTACATCAATTCAAGATCCAGTTGGAAAAAAATCCTCAGAAACAATGGGACGACATTTGACAAACCGCTGACTTTCTGGCCCCGTCGAAACCATTAGAGAGATGATGGCCTTCGGATAACGACCTGAATAACCCTCCATGTGTTAAGAAAATTAGTTTTGTCGGAGACAGGTAAAACCAATTTATATACAGGTTAGACCTATATCAAGGTTCCCCCAAGGTCGAACTACTACCCTCCCTAGGATGCCGTTAGATGAACGGATCCATTAGGTGAAAGGAAACATGTCAATCATATCTGTCCCACTTGAGATAAGAATATGGGAATTCCCGATTGTGAGTCAAGATCGAGCCCAACTGCACTATCGAGAACCGCCTTTGTAGATTACTATATGTCAAAATAATGTTATACACACAGTTAAAGTTAAATTAATAAAGAATGATGAGGAAAAGGACTTTGGAGTCAGAATCTACAAATCACTGAAAATTGCACAAGAAATAGGAGCTGCAGTGAAAAAAGCCCACCAAATCCTAGGAACAGTCAGAAGTAACATTGATTTCAGGAAAAAGAAGGTAATTATCCAAGTGTATAAATTCTGATGCGCAAATGTGGATTATTGTATCCAAGCAAGGAGACCACATCCCCAGAAAGACAGATCTGCATTGGAGAAAGTTAAACATTAAACAGTTTGGAGGATGTAGATCCAGACAGCTTTTTCAAAAGGTCAGATGTAATATAAACAAGGATCAACGATTTCAAGTTCAATAATCCACAATGTTAGGCAGGAATCAGATGATGCTTGTTCACTCGTAGGGTTATAAACCCACGTAATTGTCTACCCGCCAAAGCCGTAAATGCCACAGCATTGCTGCAATTTAAGATCCAAATAGATTAAATCATCAGGACAAGTAGAGGAGACTTTTGGCAAGACGCCGGCTTCTTGTCCTCGTCGAGGCGACTAGAGTGCTCGACGGAGTCCACAAACTTAATACAGAACAGGTCTTACGACTTACATTTTGCTTCAGTTAGCCCTAGCTATTAAGACGAAAGTTTTCACTTCTCATAGTCACACAGAAACTATAGAAAACGAATAAATCGAAAAGGATACTAAACTAAAGCTTATCAATCAAAGCCGCTCGAGGAAGATGATTTCCCTTTTCACTACAAAATATTTAATTTAAAATTATCTAATACCAGAAATTTTACCCAAATAAGGTTTATTGTTGGTAGTACAAATAGGTGATTGTAACCTATCCACTAGATGAGTGGAGAGTGCAAGATAGGCAAATTAATATTATATATGATCCACTCTTTATGTTTGGGTCTCTTGAGGTCAGTGCTGCTAGTTTAACAAACCGTGAAAATACTGTCGAGTTATTCATGTTAACAAAATATATAATTAGCTAATTAGTACTGTCTTGCTTAGCTCAGGTAATTGGGGGGGGGGTTCAGTTCCTATATAACCTTTTCCATTACCACCCACAGGATGGATATGGGATGCACAATTAAAAATATATATATATTCCTACCTTCTTAGAAATACATGATTAAACACATTTATTGCAGGTCTGCAGACAGACCTGCGTGCGGCTTCCGCTAAGGACACTGCGGTGAGCAGAGAGGCAGGCCAGAAACTGGCCCACTCTCTGGGACTGGTCAGCTACGTGGAGTGCTCAGCCAAGACCTGCGCAGGCTGTGACCACGTCATAGAGATGGCTATTCAAGCAGCTATATCTCCACAGGCAACATATAAAGGTTGTTGCAGTATTCTCTGAGAATATGCTGACTTTTCACGACGCTGTATAGTGGAAGTGGAGACTTGTGGTGTCTACGTTTTCTATCTTAGAGGATTGCCTTTGCAAGGGATACTTTCTTACTTGCATGTTCTCAGGTTTTTAATTATGTATTTTCCTGGAGAATTGTGATTGGTGGCTTCCTTTCTTGTTAATACTCCCAAAGACGCTCACTGTAAATAATGACTTGTGACAAGTTTGCCGATAAAAGTACCTGTACATAAGTTATAAACTTTTAATTTAAGTGATTGTACTCTTTTTGTCTTTGTTTAGTGTCTGAGTAATATATTTTTGTAAGCTCTGTTATGCTTACAATAAATATAATTCACACACACAAATAATGTATGTATGTGGATTAGATTAGCACTTTAAAAGCACTACAATCACCTTCCGTGGTTCATTGTTCAATTAATCACTGAACTATATGTTTGACAGATCTCTCACCCTGTCCATGGAGGACAGAAGAAATGTATATATGATGGTTAGCATTGTAAGTGTATGGCCACGTCTGTTTTAGAAAATAGTAATAGAAAAATGCATTTACTAGTCTTAAATTTGTTTATCACTTAGGTTAATATACATAATAAATTTGCGATGTGTATTATTGTTTTAGTAAATGCATTAGCATTAGAACGTGGAAAATTTCGGATATTATTACATTTACCTTCAATTCTTATGTGTCATATTTAATTAAAAAAAAATGTAGATTTTAGCTGTATTATGTAGCAATAACAGTGTACATTTCAAGACTTTTTAGTTAAATAATCTCTTCATTCATTAAAGTCGATCGTGCAATTCTCAACTGTGCCATTGACATGACCACTTTAAAGTGGTTTAGTATATACGCTATTGCAAATGGTTTAATGTATGTTCTTCTGCAAGTGGTTCAATATATATAGGATGGCCCAAAAGTACTGTGATGAGGTGTACTGTGATCAGATGTTCTCCGACGAGTTATACAGTGACCAGGTGTACTATAACTGTAACCAAATGTACTGTCAATAGTTGTACTGTGACTAGGTGTACTTGTACAGGTGTGCTGTGACCAGGTGTATTTTGACCTGGTGTATAAATTTTAATGGTATGGTCCACTACTGTGGGGAAAACCTGACTCCAATAACTAATAATTAAATATATATACTTCGATAGCTATGAAGGACCAAAATTTTGTTTTGGGCTCTGCGAACCAGTATAGAATTTAATATTCGTTGTGACTGATCCGGTTCGCTAAGGACCAAAATTTTGTGGGGAAAACCTGACTCCAATAACTAATAATTAAATATATATATATACTTCGATAGCTATGAAGGACCACCACTTTTTGAGAAAAAGTGGAAAACAAAGAGACAATGGAAAAATTGATCCTAAGAACTAGTGTCCTATGGATCTTGGTAAAAACTGTAATCTTATATAAATGGAGTCAAATTAACTTACACAAAATTGGGCGGTTACATGCTAAAAGATTAATACATCCCTAGCATTATTCTGGTGCTGGTTCTTCACCAGAGTAAATCAAATATGAAAGTAAATAAGGTTGAATATATAATATTAATTGGAGGTAAATGCACCTCAATATACTACTGAAATGTTGAACAGCATCAGTAAATCAATGGATTAGTGTAATTGATCTCTTTCGATCACTACGGTAACTATAGTGTTATTGCTACAGATAAAAAATGGACAGCTTAGCTGTAAATCTAATGAGAAGTAATCAGTTGCTACGCTCCACCGACGACGTGTTGCATAGGGCAAATTGTTGCACAGAACGGTGGGGAAGCCTAGCACCTCGGTTGAAGTCGCCTTGGTACCGAAAGGCAATTACATTGTAGAAATCTTCTATATAATAATTAACTACAAATAAATCCTAAATCATGAGGAAAACTGTAGGAAATTTCAGCTAATATCTGAGCAATTTATATTCAAGCACTGTGAAATCTCTTTGGAGAAAATAAACTAATAAATCATCTATTTAGATGGTAAATTTACTAGAGACACGTACGAGACTTTGTTATTTTGCATTCGGCCTAGCGACTGCTAGCCTAAATGTTAATTGTGGCCACATAATAACAAAAGGTAAACCTAGCTGCCGAGCCTCGTGTCGTTGATGTGGAGACTTGAGCAATTCTTCGTCCTCCAGCTGCTGCTTGAAAGACGTTGACTTTGGAGTTGCTCATATACTAGTCTGTGACACGGCTAATGTTATGTCAGATAACCTGGCACCGATCAACTGATCGTGGGAGCGAAATAAGTAGGTCAAAACACAGCTCTGCTACACGCTGTCAATGGCGTCCACGCCGTGCTCTCGTTCACGTGTCAAGTGACGCTCTCCAGTCTTCCTCCTCCTCCTTATTGCGCATGCGCGGCTCTCGATATACATCTCGAGCGTAAATAAATATGTATTTATCGCAATTGACTAAGGAAGAGGTAATAACGAGTATTAATATCACATTAAATTCTTCTGTGATAAAATAGAATTTCTCGTAACATAAATTGGCTTATTAAAGTTGTGCAGCCAATCGAGGAAATTAAAGTAAAATCATTTGCATCAAAGTAATTTCCTCTAGAATGTTTAATATTAACTAAATAAGGGAGCTCCAGTAAGTAGTAGTATACTACGAAATTAAACTTAACTATTTTTAGTAAATGAAATGATAAACTAGATTCTTGTTATAAATCCAACTAAATGTGGAGTTACTGCCTGTTTTTCCTCACGTCGTCACTCTGACTAGGAGGAATTTGGCAATGAATAAATCATGATAATGATTAAATCTATAAGTTAGTAATTTTAGTAACTACTTTGGTTAATACAAAGATTGTATAAATACAATGATGTATAAAACTGTTGGTTATTTCCAACAACTACATCAAACTGGCGATGTACAGAGTGTGAGGACAGTTAAAGCATCTGATGGTATAAACATACAATAATTAGCATAATACGAGGAATTGCTTAGAAGGATGTATATAGAATATCACTAAATTAATATTCTGCCTCATTAGAAGCGTGAAGAATATGTTGCTTCGTTAAAATAAATCTTCAAAATATTTCCTTCACACTCGATATACATACTAACGGAGGGCAAGAGACTAAAGATAATTCTAAAGTGGTGCTACGAAGTCCACAACACCCTAAGTCCCTCTCTCAGTGGAGCCAAGTACGTATTTTCAAAACTAGATTCATTAAAATCTTGAAGCAGCTAGAGATACATTTAGTGATCCATTTTACACAATTTCAATTCAAAATAAACGCCTTAATGGCCGCCATCTTTAGTTCCAGGGGACACAGTGAAGATGTTTAGACTTTATCATACAATATAACACCATACCTTGAGTGCCTGGAACTCGGAGCACAGTTGTCATGTAGGAATGAAACAGAGAGACAACCTTCGTCCTTGCCACAGCATAATTTGCTCTAGAAATGTTGGGCGTTGGCGCAAATGAGGTTGATCACTTTCTTTGTGTATATATGGTACCCAGTTCCCGAATATTTTCTCTCGGCTTACTTCACCCATAGAAAATACTGATTTGTATTTTAGAAAGCACCTGCTAAGTGCTTTCTTATATGGAGAAAGCACTTAGGAGGTACACGAGGACCTGGGATACGAGGTCAGAGCGAAGTACTGTATCTGTACCCAATCACTTGGATCATCGGAGATCGATCAATTGAACTTACAGGATACGAGGCCGTCGCTATACTGACCAGTTCAAGTGGATGGACTAACGATGTTGAGAAATGAAAACAAACCCGTGATTTTGGGAGGTATTGCTGACAGCCACTTGAGCAGGAAACTACTCTTGAGCAGATTGTTAACCATTCTGATTTGTTTATGATTGTACCTGCTGTGGGTGTGGCTGCCAACGAAGCCTAACGTTAGTCTACACGTATTCAGAATCACAAACTTTATTGGGAACAACTTATACAAATTATTATAATTCTGGCTGGACTGAACACGTGTACAGTGGTGTAAACTAAACTTACATTTTTATACATAAATTGAATAACATAACTGCTTAAAATTTGAGTGGTGATATATATTAATAAAACATTGTGTAGGGGTAACGACAACTGCAGTAGCATT
Organism: Procambarus virginalis; assembly: GCA_020271785.1. NCBI lineage: Eukaryota > Metazoa > Arthropoda > Malacostraca > Decapoda > Cambaridae > Procambarus > Procambarus virginalis. The sequence continues at coordinate 24,384,079 of WNGS01165339.1, read as the reverse complement.
AATAATGGTAGTAATATTAACAGTAGTAGCAGTCTAGACGTACATTAACGACCGCTGTTGTTACATCCTTCATGTAATCACCTGGTTGTGTGCTCCTTCACGCGGGGCTCTTCCGTCGCCTGCTTCTTTCTTCTTGTTCGGTAATAATCTTCATCACACATTCAATGTTAGCGATCTTTTGCAGACGTCTCCATGTTTCACTAACCTTCAATTCCAGTCCTCTGGTGCACTCGTGCCTCAAGTTCACGTTCAAGTATGTTTATTGAGACAAGAAAAAATACATCTCAAAAGGATAGAGTAGCTTAGGCTATTTTTTACCCCCCCCCCTACCCGTCGAGCTCATCCACTCAAACCCTGTTCTACTCTCTGGTTTTCAGTCATAGCTTATCCGGCATTATGGTCTTATATTATAGTACACGGGGTCCTGTAGCACAGTGGTATGTGTCTTTAGCTTACACTAAATGGAACCCGGGTTCATTCCCCGGACACGACAGAAACAGTTGGGCACCCAATAAAATAGGTACCCGGGTTTGATGCCACTTTTGTGGGTTGCGTTCTGGAGAAGGTCAGTAATTGGCCTTGAGAGATCCCGTTAAGCCTAAGTACAGGCTTCCATCCCACACCACTTGGGATTATATAAACAACAACTATTAGTGCTTGAAAAACAAAAGTTCGAGTATTCTCCTCAGGTTAAAATGCATTTAACTTCTTGCCAATTATTTCAGCTCTACAAGATTCATTCGAACTTGTCTAGAATTCAGCTCTACACCTCCGGGATAGCTCACACTCTATACAAAATGTCACGTTCTCTGAAAGACAGTTAATATAAACGCAGGTGTGATGCTAGTGTCACTGGCCCTACGTCACAGAGTAGGGCTAGTTCCCGCGCTCTCATCAGTCCACGCTGCCTGCTACTCGTTAAGCCTTAACCAAGAGTTCAACTTTACACGTTACTTTTGTATTCCTTTCCATACCCTCTTGCGTAATAGACTACCACTGATGGTTTTATCATAGCACCTTTCATCACCGGTCTTTCTAAACTACCATTTGAGTTTTACATTAAGTTCACAGATATTTTTCCTTTCGCTAGGTTTGCTGACGGTTGAGTGGGCAACCTCGTGGTTTTTCAATTACCTATTATCAAATTATATATAAAATACTGTGATCGCTGAGCTGCCTTCGATTTCTAGTACGCAGTTACTAGCCTACACATATGATTGCTACTAATGTAGTTGCTGAGTTGCATGCAATTGCTAAAACGCAGCTGGTGATGGACTACATATAGTCTGTGGTAACAAACTCGCAGTCGTACCTGTGGAGGGAGGGACGGGGCCCATGTAGGCGGCATCAGGGAGGTAGGAGGTCATGTTAGCCAGGCGTGCCAATACTAATGACAACCGCGACTCAGAGACCTCCTAACTTGACGACCAGCTCGGCAAACTTCTGCAAAGTAGATTGATTGTTTTTTTATGCGCAACAAATACAATAAAAACTAATAAATATATAAACAATTTGTTATTTTTTCGTTCCTTGGTAAATATTTCATAATATACATGTTAAGAGAATACTTTCAATGTTTAAGATTGT
>WNGS01165339.1:24325145-24350150 GCA_020271785.1 Procambarus virginalis | reverse complement strand
ACAAGTTAGTGCTGTATATAGTTATCTAAGCAAAGACTTTTAAGTTTGTATTCTTTAAGAGAATGGTGTTCCTTGTGCCACCACTGACGTTATGACGTACTTAACCAGCCCAGCAATACTACTTAATGTAAGATATATACTGTGGTGATATTCATCACTTAATACGTAGTTAGGTAATACAAAACTAGTGTTCGTTCTATTGTATTTCGAGTTACTTCACATTGTTGTTCAGTTGCTAGGGAATAACAATCATAAAATGATCTCATAGCCTATTTACCGTTTTTCTGTATTTTCACAAGAACAAATATAATTTTAAGTGCAAGTTCTCTCTAATTATAAGCTGTACCTGTGCATATTATAGAAGGCGGTTATCTTTTGTGCCTTAATTGTACGCCCACCCATTTAATCCTTTTGTGTTCAATTTCCCCAAGATGAAATGGTATCATTTGGAACAAACTCATTGTGTGTTCAGCTAGACCTCACTTGCACATTCTCCTGAGTCTAACGGAACCACAGTCCGAATCGTCTTTACGTTTTGCTCTCTAATGAAACATTGGTGCTTCTGAAGAAACGTTGCTCTCTAATAAGCATTGGTGCTTCTGAAGAAACGTTGCTCTCTAATAAGCATTGGTGCTTCTGAAGAAACGTTGCTCTCTAATAAACATTGGTGCTTCTGAAGAAACGTTGCTCTCTAATAAAGCATTGGTGCTTCTGAAGAAACGTTGCTCTCTAATAAAGCATTGGTGCTTCTGAAGAAACGTTGCTCTCTAATAAAGCATTGGTGCTTCTGAAGAAACGTTGCTGTCTAATAAAGCATTGGTGCTTCTGAAGAAACGTTGCTCTCTAATAAAGCACTGGTGCTTCTGAAGAAACGTTGCTCTCTAATAAAGCATTGGTGCTTCTGAAGAAACGTTGCTCTCTAATAAAGCATTGGTGCTTCTGAAGAAACGTTGCTCTCTAATAGCATTGGTGCTTCTGAAGAAACGTTGTCTCTAATAAAACATTGGTGCTTCTGAAGAAACGTTGCTCTCTAATAAAGCATTGGTGCTCTGAAGAAACGTTGTTCTCTAATAGCATTGGTGCTTCTGAAGAAACGTTGCTCTCTAATAAACATTGGTGCTTCTGAAGAAACGTTGCTCTCTAATAAAGCATTGGTGCTTCTGAAGAAACGTTGTTCTCTAATAGCATTGGTGCTTCTGAAGAAATGTTTCTTTTCCCTCTCAGTTTTGACAGCAAATTTGCCTCATTTGTCTGGAGAATTCACTTCCCATGACAGGCAATATTATGATGACTATCAAGCTAAGGACGTAATGTGATTTATCGTTGCATTGATATGGTAAATTGAATCACATTAGGTTATGTTTTATTTGTTATTACTGTATTGAAATTAACATTTTTGCCATGTTAGATATTTCAGGTGCCATGTTAATTATTCATCATTTTAATAAATGCATCTAGCATATGTAAAGTTTTATGTTAAATTTCTGTACAATATACAAATTTTGAGTGTATTAATGAGTAAATACGTTAAACATTATGTATTAACGGAAATAACAATGACTATACTGTATATACAGTATTGAACATAATTTATGATTTTTTTTAGTTAATTCTGTAATCGAACATATTTGGGTTATTTTGTTCATGTAATGTATAATGAAATGTATTGTTAATTGCATTACAATGTATTTATCCTGCATCAGTGTTAATACTGACTAACAACATAGCCTAATATAACGTTACCTGACCTCATACTTAGCCAAACAGCGCACCCAAACACGTCCTACATAAGGTGGGGATCAAAGGCTCGTCTTGGGCTAGAACCTCGTTCTGGGCTAATCTATCAGGGCCTTGCCCCTGCACCAGGCTATCGAACCTCGTTTTGTGCTAAGCTACCAGACCTTCCTTCTGGACTAGGCTACCAGAACCTCGTCCTAAGCTAGGTTATCACTTCCTCATCCTGGGCTAAGCTACCAGAGCCTTTGTCCTGGGCTCAACTACCAGAGCCTTTGTCCTGGGCTAAGCTACCAGAGCCCTTGTCCTGGGCTCACTACCAGAGCCCTTGTCCTGGCTAAGCTACCAGAGCCCTTGTCCTGGGCTCAACTACCAGAGCCCTTGTCCTAGGCTAAGCTACCAGAGTCCTTGGGCTCAACTACCGAAGCCTCGCCATGAGGTAGGCTGCGAGAACATCGTCTTTGGCTCGGGAGACTTACCGGATATAAACCTACTGCCCCTGACACTGGTATACCACACAATACCAGCTTGCCTTTCGTGAAGCTCACAAAGCTTTCATGATTTTCCGTCACAACCTCCTTCCCTCCTGGTGCTACATAGCTTTCCCGGCTTGGTGTCTTCTTGGATTATTACTTACTTCGCACACACACACCCTTACTGTTGCGCGTTACCCCCCTCTTTTTATTTGATTCTGATAAGGTGGCTTTATTAGTATTATCATTAATAGTAGGAATAGAATTAGTAATATTTGCAGTATTATAAATTATTATTATTAATGAGCCTCATGCCCATTTTGTGGACGGTTGTAATGTAAAATATATAATTGGTCTGATGATACAAGACTGATTTTGATCATTATCTGTCAACATTAATAAAGTCTGATGCAAGAGGATACCATCGGTCGTGTTTTCATTGATTTATTTTACATTTATCAATAAACTAGTTATGCTTTATTATTATTATTTTTTATTTTCACATCCTCTAAGAATTGTAAGTATTAGTGATATTTACACGAGGTTGTCTATTAAGGATTAATAACCCTTGCAAACGTTGATAGACTGAATAACCCTCAAGAGGTTCATAGGTCCTAATAACCCTACAGATGTTAAAAGCCCCTAGTGACCCACTACAAGTTGAGAGTACTTTACCAAACCCTTCAGGAGATTCATAGGTCTTAATAACCCTCAAGAAGTTGAGTGGCCTTTATAACCCTCCAGAGATTGAGTGGTTTAATAACCCTCCAGAGGATGATAGGTCTTAATTACCCTGCAGTGGTTAATGGCCTTAATAAGTCTCCGGAGGTTCATAGGCCTTTATAACCCTTCAGAGCTTAATAATCCTTAATAATCCCCCCTAGAGGTTAAGTGATTTTAATAACCACCTTAATGTTGATAGGCCTTAATAACCTTCTAGATATTGATATGCCCTAATAACCCTCCAAATGTTGATAGGTCTGGCTGGAGAAAGTCAACTTTGTGCTGTGAATTATTATCTCCGAAGTTGAACCTGGGACCAAGTTTCACTATAAGACAAAAGTTACCTACCTGCAATATGGCATAATTTAAGGATTAGTACTTTCTTAAAGAGCTCTGCAGTGCTCAACCTCATCAAAAGTTTAGTAAGAATGCAAAAATTTATCAGATTTTACGTCACTGGCCTGCGATGTATATACAGTACTTCGGAAACGTTCCCTGAACTATAAAACTACCGAGGCTGATGGAGTGTTTTCTTCAGAGGAAACTGAACAAAGTTTACTTGAAAAACACCTGTTCATCCATTCACAGGAGTAGCGACATTACCCGGTGTGGTCCCTGGCGAATACTAGTACACCACACACACTCGCAATCCGTCGGGTTCTTCGCAAACATCTGTATACTCAGACAAGTATAGTCGCACAAATCCTCAAGGGCCGTGACGCAGATTCGAACCTACGTCCGAGATCATCCCAGACGCTGCCTTAATCGACTGAACTACGACATGGTAATATATATTACCATGAGCTATACAACTGGTGTATAGAGTTCAGGAAATAAGTAGATAAAATAAGTATAAGTAAGTATAGATAGAGAATACTTAGAAGTATAGATACTTATAAGAAATAAGTAGAAATAAGCTCCAAAACTACCAGGTACTCACCTAGTTGTGCTTGCGGGGGTTGAGTTTTTTCTCTTTGGTCTAATCAATCAACTGGTGTACAGATTCTTGAACCTGTTGGGCTCTGTAAAATCTGTATCTGAAACTGTGTATGGGGTCCGTCTTCACCACATCACTGCCTAATGCAATTCATTTGTTAACTACCCTGACACTGACAAAATTCTTTGTAATGATTTTGATTTTATGTAGATGATTGGCCTGCTCTTTCTCTGATATAACCATGGGCGAATTATGACTTCCGTAGGCGTTAGGCAACTCAAAGATATGGGGCCTCATTTAACAGCATATTTACTAAAAAAAAAAAACAGGTTAGTACCTACTATTTTGCTTTCGCCTGTGGCCAGAATATGCCTAAATATAATAGTATAGAAAATAAACAAGTAACATGAATAGATACTAACAAGATTAATTAATAGATAAATGGAAAGAAGTACCAGTACCTCGTTATCAATTAATATCACGTAGAAAAACGGGAAGAAACGTTCTCCCTTAATTCTTAGTAGGCACTCACTGTTTCGTAGGCCCTAGGCACTGTGCCTAATGGAGAGTGCGGCACTGGTTCATACAGCTGTGAAAATGGCCAAGCGATCAGAGGAAAATTGTTACCATCATTCTTATTGGTAAAACCAAAATTATTACTGCCATCTGTTAGGAGGCAGGTGAATTACGACGCTAGGCTTAAAACCTGTGTAAGAAATGCATCATACATTATAGGTCATGAGTGAATATGATTATAACCAATCTGATATGATGAGACTACATAAATATATGAAAGGGTGTCAAAGATAATATATATAAGGTGTTTTCTACTCTAGTAACACAGAATGGAACACGCAACAATGAATATAATTTAGAGAAGTTCAAATTCAGGAAAGAACTGGGTAAATACCGGTTTGGAATAAAGGATTAATTTATGGAACAAATTACCGGGTAACAGAATAGACATTATTTCACCAGATTGTTTCAAGTGTTGGCTAGACTTAAATATGAATGAGCTTGGAAGGATATAAAAAAATATATAAATAGGTCTCGTATAGGCTTTATAGTAGGGTGGATATAAAAGAGATATAAATAGGTCTCTTATAGGCCTTCTGCAGTTTCCTTCATTCTTATGTTCTATATCATTTAGGAGAACGAGCTGATATAGCCGCCCAAGTTCAAGTTCAAGTATGTTTATTGAGACAAGGAAAAAGAGAACATCTCAAAGGGATTGAGTAGCTTAGGCTATTTCTCACCCCGCTATAGCCACCAAAACTCATTGATATATTTGTCTAACCTCCGCCACGTCAAACTACGTGCTTACTCATAAACTGAATAACATTCTTATACACTTATGACACTTGTTTACACGAGCGACATGTATGGTAGTATTTCGTTTATATAAGAATTTGATGTAACACGAATCGATCATAAGGGTGGCGTTCAGTGTATACTTCCTCAGTGGCAGGAGTGTATTGTGTTGGTAAGTCTCATGCTGACTGACAGTGTGCTGTGCTGAACATTGTTGTGTAGGAGAAGTACTGTACTGGACAGCTGTTGAGGTGTTTTGCAAAACAGGTGATGTACAGAGTACGTACTGAGCAAGATAAGTGCTGCAACCAGGAGGCCTGGTCGACGACCGGGCCGCGGGGTCGCTGAGCCCCGGAATCACCTCGAGGTAACCTCAAGGTAAGCCACATAATAGGGGAAATACATAGGGTCTGTACATTAAAGGTGCTGTGGACAATAGGTGTTATAGGACAGATACTGTACGATATACGTGGTACACAGAATAGGTGTTAAATGTTTCAGTTACCATTTTTGTTATGATTAGTTTATATATCTTGGTTATCTTGAGATGATTTCGGGGCTTTAGTGTCCCCGCAGCCCGGTCCTCGACCAGGCCTCCACCCCCAGTGACAGCTGACTAACACCCAGGTACCTATTTTACTGCTAGGTAACAGGGGCATAGGGTGAAAGAAACTCTGCCCATTGTTTCTCGCCGGCGCCTGGGATCGAACCCGGGACCACAGGATCACAAGTCCAGCGTGCTGTCCGCTCGGCTGACCGGCTCCCTATAGTGCCACTGAATTAGTGCCATTAGTGCTCCCTATTAGTGCCACTGAATTGAAATTTAAATAAGTGTATCATCAACATACTACCCTTGAAAATTCTGGTGGATAAACATCGGCATATCTTCCTTTACACATGCAGTATGATACCAAACATACACACAAATAATTTTGACTACCCGTAAGTATATAGCCATAAATAGCAATAAAGAGGCTATAAATAGACATTCAGACAAATCAACGAAATATTAAAATCTTAGTGGAAAATTCTTATATCTCTTCCGAATATCATCAATCTTTCCGAGATATTTAGGCTCTTTGTTCAGGAATAGTCCTTATCTCTTCCTACTTTGATAGACGATTGAGCTACTAAAATCATCTTGTTGGTTCTCTTATTAATTCAACGTAGAAGAAATCTTAAGTTAATACTTTGAAATTTCATCAATTTAATAATATAAATTTGATCATATGATCAGTAATAATTTTACGGTCCCTCCCAATTTAGTAAAAGTTTCTATATTGACTTACAAACGCTGGGTGAGAGAGGAGGGAGGTTCCGCCAGAGCTGCTCATTGTGACTCAACAAGCCGGGCTCTCTTCAAAATCAATTCTAGGCTATTTCCGCCGCACTTTGAAGTTCTTCTTCTTCATAGCAGGTGCAGGGTTGCATGAAGGGTTTGTCCTTCCGATGACTGCACCAGTACACATGTTGGGAGACGCGTGATGATGAGGATGATGATAAGAGTTTCACAAGTGCTTGTTGCGTTGTGGTGTAGAGATAGAGGAGCGGCGACTAAAACAGAGGTGTGTGTGTTGTAGGGAGACTTGCCGCACCGTTGGGCACCGTAGGGCACCGTAGGGCGTGGTGTTGTGTATATGGCGTCCGCTGATCCATGGTGCTGCGACGAGGCATTTGTGTTCTGTGTTTAGCTGTTGGTGGCGCCAGGTATAAATGTGGCACGGGTCAGATGTGGGCCCATTGATACAACTATAAATCAATCAAAATGTTTGTAACTCTGCATCTATGTATGTACTTTTCCTAAATAAAATATTATTATTATTATAAATATTATTATAATGGCTCCAAAAAGCCTCCACTTACAGGCTCACCATAGCCCGTGCTATTGGAACTTCTTGTTTTGACTAATCTAAATTAAAGATGTGGCCCAATTTGTTGGTCGACTGGAGATATTTACCCAGTGCTTTGACTATTTGGTATTTTTCCTGTGACGAGAGGTCACCTCCTAATATGATCGATGGTAAAGGGTATTTTAAGTGCGATAAATTCTTGTTTGAAATTTACTCTGGCACTGTGATGTCTGAAGTAGTGAAGGAGATAGTGTTCGATTGTTTCAGACACCTGACAGTGGATGCAGAGTTCGTTGATGTCTGTTCTGTACTTGTGTGCTGCCAGTTTGGTGTGTCCCAACCTTAATCTGGTCATCGTTACATCAATTTCTCTGCTTTTTATATCTGACATGTTTCCAAGTTTCCCATTTCTTTTTAATGGACCCATAGTACAAAGGTGGGCATGATGTTTTCCATTTCGTCGCAAAATCTTGGGTGATGGTATTTTTGAAGGCTCCTTTACGTGCAACATGGGGAATTGGATGACGGGTAATGTGAGGCGTGTTGTGCATCGCTTTGGCTAGTTGACCTACAAGTTCATTATGGAGAAAAGCACAATGTTCTGGGCAGTTAGCAGTCCATATCAACACAAGCGCTGTTCAGACCCATGCTTATACGTATTCCTGTTCTCCCAGTGCTTGATTATATCCAGGCCTGATTATAGATAGGCCTAGGGAGAGGTTGGGCCGGTTATGAGCGGGGAACCCCCAAACACAGTGTAAGGAGTTAGTTATAAATATTAATCAATTATTCATTGAATAAATTAGGAGTGTTGTTATATAATAATTGAATGCTTCCCCAAATTAATAAAGTATAGGCCGACAGGAGGAATTAGTACCAGGACATGTTCTCTGGAGGTGGCCATTAATCACAATAACCCCAAGCACTTCTTGATTAATGGTGCAAGATAAGGAGGTAAGGAACAAGATTAAAAGAGATAACCTATATTAAAGGAGATAAGGAACACCACGTGTTCGTTATCTCCTCTGGGTTACTGATGATCGTAGAAGTTACTCTACATCTTAAGAAGTTGTAACAGCTAGAAATTCAGTTCTATTATCATTCAGATCGCACAGTATAATCATTTAATAAAATTAATATATTAATATTAATTATGACCTAGAGTTTGTTCCTCTGGCAATGGGCATGTGGTCGTATGTCTTGTCTCTTCATGTTATAAGAATATGGTTATATATATATATATATATATATATATATATATATATATATATATATATATATATAGATATATGATAGATATTATATAGTATATTATATATATATATATATATATATATATATATCACAAAGAACTCCATGACCCGATCAGGATTCAAACTTGCATTACCATGCTTACCCCACTGGCATACCAACCCGTCCTCCCACTAGGCTGGTTAAAGCAGCGTCCGTACTCCCCAGACGCATTCATCAGTTTTAATACCGTGTATTAAAAAATACTTTCTTCTCATATAAATAAATATTACATAATATTAAAATTCTCTGTATATTTAGGCGTAGGTTAGGTTAGTTTAGTTGTTCGGGTTCTGTTAGCGATTATTTGTATTTGAAGTACGTTGGTGACGCATTTCTAGAATTGTGGTTCGAACGTAGGACGTCAGTGAAGCACTTAGAGAAATGTTCCAACGTTATTAGTTGTAAGTCGAATGTGAACCGCTTTTCATTCATAAACAGGGGGTTTGACGGCTGGATTAACGAGCTTGGGCCTGTGTTTATGAGGACGGGCTGGGCATACACAGTACCAATACCATTTCACTAGCGATTGCCTATAACGATTAGTTGGTCCTGGTGCCAACGAATGAGCTCCATCATCAAGCAAACTCCGGCAACACTCAAGGTACAATTTGAGCACAGTTTTATATACAATCCTGTTGCATGCACGGATCGCGCTAAGATGGTCGAAGATCAATGTCCACAGCGGCCCGGTCTCCAACCAATCCTCGTAGTTGGTAATCAGGTTAATTCGGCTTTTGTAGGTTTGAACGCTTTTGTACGGTAAAAGCGTTCATATTTGACGATTGTCATGTATTTAATTTCCCTTATGTTTCATATTATTAAGAGGTAATTTGCATGGTAATGTAAATTCTTAATGTTGCTCAAATGAATCCTCACAGTTCATCTCAAAGAACGAACGGTTCAACATGAAGGTACTCATGGGAACTTTCGTTCATTCTACGCCCGAATCTCCAATGGTCGTCCTCACAGACAGGGTCATGGGAGTCCTAGGCACTAAGGTAAGCTTGCAGACGGGGTTCTGAGTAACTGATATCCCAAAGTCCTTTTAGTTCTAGGCCCAAGGATGAACTCTTATGGTCGTAGAAGCTCTAGGCAATATAGTTAACTCTGAAACAGGTGCTTGGAGTCCTCGACAAGTTTGCAGACTTACAGAGGTGGGTTTTGGGAGAAAAAGACATTACGTTCGGTAAATAACCAGATCCTAATCATATAAGCTTACATATACTTACATTAATTTGGGAACTGTATGTACTATAATAAACTTAGACTAGGCTCCGAAAGTTCTAGGAATCAAGTTATCATTTAAGTTAAATTTAGAGACAGGTCTATTAGCGTGGAGATACTGAGCTGGTATCCACACTTTGATGGGTTATTTCAAAGATCTGTTCCGGAATCTCAAATTAATTCAATGCTCTATACGACTCCTAAAGACGCACGTGTTTCCAAGCAAGCAAATGAACATATGCCTATCAAGAATGAACAAACCCACACGGGCCGTGACGAGGATTCGAACCTACGACCGAGATCATCCCAGACGCTGCCTTAATCGACTGAGCTACGAGCCTATCAAGTTCAAAAATAAATAAAAGCAGGCAACATGGAGCAACAGTCTCTCAGACTAGCGTCGATCAACGCATAATACTATTATAAATTAATGTAAGGTTTAGAAAATTAGAACAACTGAGTAGGGAGACGAATTCTAAAACTACCAAGTGTGACAAAAAAATCTCCATTGAAGCTGCTCAGAAAGTATTAGATAGATCAACACCAACGATGTTTTTAAGACAATGTGCGAAGTTGAAGCCCCTGTCTTCTTATCTAATAAAGCTTTTTTCTTTAATATACGTTTAAGATTGTGTTCCTGGAGGAAGGAAAACATCTGGAACAGTTGAAGGCCAAACATGGCTTCAGGGATTCTTGTATCTCCTTCATGACTCCGAGGTATGTAGTGATGTATTTGTATGTTGAAATAGAAATTGAAATATGTTTATTGAGGTAAAATATACTCAGAGGGATGAGGTAGCTCAAGCTATTCTCATTCCGTTCAGTACAACGTGTTCATACAAAGATAGACACATCACAATAAACATATTACCGAACATTCTGAGTGATAAACATATACATTTCTTCCTTTACACATGCAGTATGTTACCAGACGTACACACAAATACTTTTATGACTAGGTACATAGACAATTTGCAATAGACATTCAGACAATTCAACAAAGTTACAATCTTGGGGCAAAATTCTTATACCTCTCCAGAATATCATCAATCTTTCCGTTGTGACACATCCAGGCTATTTGTTCAGGAACAGTCCTTATCTCCGTGTTTCTATATACATTAATCGACGGGCAATCAAGAACATAATGGGTGACGGTGTGAGACCTTAACATACCACATAATTTACACTTCATGTCATTATCATGAACAACTATTCCATATTCCCAGTAATATTTTGTACCCAAGCTTGAGCCGCATGTGCACAGAGTCACTCCAAGCATTTCTCCTTTTCCCATAAGTGAAATGAGTGTTTTGACTCGCATACATGTAGTGTTGTATGGTTTGGCTTCCTCGCCACTTCTGCCTGTGACTGAATATTTCTGATTTTGCTTCTTATTTGTCTCATTGTGAAAACACATTCAATGTCAACTTGTGGTCTTGATGTGGCACGTTTGGTCAAGTTATTCACCACCTCGTTGAGCACTATTCCAACCTGAGATGGAATCCACATGAATTTCATTTTGTGGTTTTCCAGCTGTATCTCATTAATCCCTTTCTTACAATCCTCAACTATGGACTTGAAGACTGGGTGTCGACTGTTTAAGGAATCAAGTGCTCCTCGGCTATCGACAAATACAAAAACATCTTTGTCGTCTTGACGTACTTTCTCCAAACCAGCCAGAATGACCTGCAGTTCAGCTTATGTGGATGATATATAATTACCAAGTCGAAGTTCAGTCTTCCTGTCCACAGTTCCAAACTCAGTATATTACCTTATTAGGACTCCACACCCCTGCCCTGCCATCCTCCGAATGCCCTGGTATGTGGTGATGCCCTAGTGTGTGGTGATGTCGTAATATGTGGTGATGTCCTGGTATGTGGTGATGTCCTGGTATGTGATGATGCCCAGGTATGTGGTGATGTCCTGTTATGTGATGATGCCCTGGTATATGGTGATGTCCTGGTATGTGTTGATTCCCTGGTATGTGGTGACCTAGATCAACTGTGATGTTTACCTGTGTACGTTCTCCAAGGTGTATTATGATCATCAGAAACATGTTGCCTCTCAAGTTATGGTCTATGATACCGAGGTACCGTATAATCCCCGGTATGTTGTGACCATTACGTGTATATTGACTCCAGGTAGCCAACATGGAAAACCTAGTAGTTATAATCCCAGGTCACCATATGTATGTAGGTTAATAGGTAAACATTTGACTAGGTTAACTAGGTAAACATTTGACTAGGTTAACTAGGTAAACTTTTCCAAAACCGAAGTAATGCCCCCTTAATTAAAATGGGTCTTTTTCCAGAGTTTTTATTCTCACGAAGCCTAACCTTAGACGAGGCTTCGAGGTGTCGCTAAATTAAGAAATACTTACCTCGAATATATTTAAGTATGAATAATACTAGAGTTAGTCATTTCTATAACTAGAATTTAAACATTTCAGTCAGTTTGTGATGCCTGGGCTGGTGGATACTCACACCCATGCTCCTCAGTTCCCAAATAATGGACTCAAATTGGATCGCGAGCTGTTTGGATGGGTCTACAAGTACACCCTTCCCTTGGAAGCCACGTTCTCCTGCGAGAAGGTAGCCAGAGACGTCTTCAACAAAGTCGTGGTTAGTATTATTTATCAGATAATATGTAAGATGTAACTAGGTGACAAGGCGTTACCTAATTATATTTTTATGGACTTGAACCGAAACTAGAAAGTCTCGGTTTCGAGGAAATGAGATCAGAGTAGAGTAATCAGGGACGATTTATATTTTCCCATTTAGTGCCTAGCAATATGTTACATCATTCAGTTCTTGATCTATATGTTCAATACCATTATCAACGGTGGCACCAGAGGAGGGTAAGGCCACTTTGAGACACGACCACTCCCCTATATCGTCTTGTCTGGCAGTAAACCAGCCCGAGTAAACTGCACCTTTAAGTCATATTGATTTTCCATTCAAACGATCACTTAACTAAATAACATTTCTGAAGTCAGTCGATACCTTAAAGAGTCCAAGATGGCAAGGGGGAAAGTCCGAGATGGGAAACTGATAGCTTCATTACAGAACAGCAGCGAAGAGAGAGGGTACAGGTCGCCGGCATTTCTTCCTAAGCTGTGGTAAATTTTCGCAACTAGTGTACAAAAGTCATTGTATTCCCTAACTAAACTGTGGTAGGTGGGTTTGCAGATACTGTAATACTGGATAACACGACGATGCTGATGTGGTAATGTGCCCTATTCTAATGCTGACATTCCCCAGGCTTCTATCTCCAGCTGGGACAGAAACACATGATGCCTGACTTTTAACAGACAGATACTCCCGGACAAGTTATTAGTGCAAATAACACCTAATGGATAAATATTAATTACCGGTTTCCCATTATGCATGGGGATTTATCTGCCGTGTTCAACTAACTTCACTTCACCGGTTTACTGTTACATATTTGTATTTTCCATGTGCAGAATCGCCTGTTATGCAATGGTACCACCACGGCGGTGTACCACGCCGGTCTCTACTTGACGGCCGCCAAGATCCTGGTAGACGAGGTGCACGCCAAGGGTCAGCGGGCTCTTGTGGGAAAGGATAACATGATACTCAACTTACCCGAGTATTACTGTGAGGCCGGAGTCGAGGCGTCTCTCAGGGAGACCGAGGACTTCATCCAGTACGTCATGGAGCTAAAGGTGAGGCGTGGATGTGCCAATGTTTATATTGCGCACAAGGATCTGGAGTAAATAAACTGAACGGGTTGTATTGGATACAGGTTATTCATGGCGGTAAACTATTTTCATCTTGTGTGTTAACGGGGGAACCAGCTTTACGTTTTCTCGAATTTCTTTTATATGGATACCTTCACACATAAATATAATCCATCATAATGAGACAGACATTGCAGCCAAATTAGCGTGCAACAAAGATGAAGTTGAATTAGATCTAGATATCCCCATCTCTACTGTCAAAACTGTATTGGTTCAAACACTCAGATCTGATAGGAAAGAAATTACTGACTCCCAACGACCTGAAAGTACTAGCTATGATTTGTTCAGATCTGAAACCTATATCTATGGGCAGTACAAAACGTCCACCAGACTGTGAGACACAGTGGTTGCAAGGATCAGGCTGGGTTACCGTTACCTGTGGCAGGTGGCTACAGGTGACGGATCTCCCAATCCTGAGCACTCCAGGTGCAAACTCTGTGAGCAGGAACTGCGGCATGATCTCCCACACTACATCACCGAATGCCCAGTTATTAGATCTTTCAGACCAGTTGGCATGAGGTACCTGGAGCTTTGCAATTACTTTATTCACACTCGTATTCTTGAGGCTATCCTCATATTGCACCCAAAATTTGCCAGTGCAGGCTACTAAACACATGGCCCTGTATGACTAATCATCCTGCGAGATGGGGACTTTTATTACCACTGCTACCTTATTCACTCTTGTGTTGATGATATCCTCGAAATGCATCCGGAGTCTGCCAGTGCAGACTGCCTATCACATGCCTCTGTATGACTAACCATCCTGTGTGATGGGGATTTTTTAGCATCACCTAGTTGGCTTTTTTTGACACACTGTACTCCATTTCATATAGTCTAAAGTAGCTGCACAAATGCAGTTGTACCTCATGTATTAATAAAAAAATCAGATAGCAAACTCATGGAAACAATATTTTGAGACCACATAGTGCCACATTTAAAGTCACCACCTTGTATGTCTAAGACATTCTTATCATTAGAAATAAAAAAAATCGTAGAAATCATTATTTTTACATCTTTTTTGTTTTATACAAAACATTAATATTGTCAACCAAAGCAAGGCGTAGAAATTATATATCTGAACTTTCAGAAACCATTCCGATAGTTTCTCGCCGAAAAACTACTTTAAAAATATTTGCACATAGTCTCTAGACTCTATTTTCTAGATTCTCGACTTCTAGAGTCTACTGTAGACAGTTACGTATTAAGTTATCTTGACGCAAAAAAAGTGTTGTTAGGTTGGATATACGTCACAAGTGGAGTCCCACAGGGGTCAGTCTTGCACATTTCCTGTGTCAGGTAAAATACGACGGGCTCACCATAAATCGTGCTGCCTGGAACTTTTTCTTCCTAGTAGGTGAATCTAAAACAACAACAAGGGGCCAGTCTCGGAATCATATCTTTTCTTGATTTATATAAATGACATCGAAAATGGTTTTTATTGTATAATATAAAAAAATTACCGACGACACTAAGCTAGGAAAGCAAGTTTACAACATCATTTTTTTTAATTATTACATTAGGTACATCTGCATTAGTGCAGCTACCCTAGACTATATGAAGTGGAGTACAGTGTGTCAAGAAAGCTAACTAGTTGATGCTAAGAAATCCCCATCACACAGGATGGTTAGTCATACAGAGGCATGTGATAAGCAGTCTGCACTGGCAGACTCCGGATGCATTTTGAGGATATCATCAACACAAGATTGAATAAGGTAGCAGTGGTAATAAAGGTCCCCCATCTCGCAGGATGGTTAGTCATACAGGGCCATATGTTCAGTAGCCTGCACTGGCAAATTTTGGGTACACTGTGAGGATATCTTCAAGAATACGAGAGTGAATAAAATAATTGCAAAGCTCCAGGTACCTCATGCCAACTGGTCTGAAAGGTCTAATAATTGGGCATTCAGTGATGTAGTGCGGGAGATCATGCCGTAGTTCCTGCTCACAGAGTTTGCAACTGGAGTGCTCAGGATTGGGAGATCCGTCACCTGCAGCCACCTGCCACAGGTAACGGTAACCCAACCTGATCCTTGCAACCACTGTGTCGCACAGTCTAATGGACGTTTTGTGCTGCCCATAGATGTAGGTTTCAGATCTGAACAAATCATAGCTTTTTATACTAGTACTTTCAGGTCGTTGGGAGTCAGTAAGTTCTTTCGACCTGAATGTACTAGTATAAAAAGCTATGACACAACATCAGTAGAACGACAGATTACTAGCAAATTTAAACATATTATTAAATTGGTCGAACGAATGACAGATGAATTTTAATGCTGATAAATATAAATTAACATATAATGGAAACAGAAATGAAAGGGCAAGCTACTGGATAAACAACACAGAGTTAAAGAAGCAGGTAAAGAAAGAGACGTGGGAGTGATAGATCAGGGTCGAGGCTGAAAAGAAAGTATTATTTTTATTAACATCTTTATTGACAAAATTAATTACAATTTTGCCTAATCTGAGGATTTCGATTAAGTCTTATTAAAGTGAGGATAATGCTGGTTGAAAAGAAAGGCGATAAAATATTTGGCTTCGTCAGAAGATTTTGTTGTGTTTCGTCCAGGGAAATACATTCTCACTGTACAGTTCACTAGCACATCCTAAACTGGGATATTGCGTGTAGTTTTGGCCACCGGGCTTGAGAGAGGATATCAGAGAGTACTGAGCTCCGAGTAATAAAAATTGTAAGACTTGGAAATAAATAATAAGAAGCCCATTTCGAAGTTAAAATCTATTTTGTTTTGAAAGGATAATACTGAGAAATAATTGAATATGCGGAAAAACCACATGTGAAAAATAGAGAATGCTAAACGCGTTTTCGGCTTAATTCATGTTCATCAGAGCATTTTAGAAACTAAACTTTGAGCCGAAAACGCGTTTAGTATTCTTTATTTTTCACGTGTTCTTTTTCCGTATACTTGGATCAGTGTTTTTGTGATCGTTGTTGCATAATTGAATATAAGTATTTGAGACCATTAAATGGGCATGGCAATCTTGACCCAGAATAATACTTGAATGTTTCATTGTCTAATATCACTTGAAACAATGTCTTTAAAATTTAACCAAACTTTTTACTCATATAAAGCAAAATAAGTTTTGCTTTAACAAATAGTAAATATGAGACATCTCAACCAATGATATAGCTACGTGTCATACCCTGTATACATTCAAAAATAGAATTGACAGAGACTTTTCAAATCCACACCTTGCATTGTATTCACCTCCATAAGCATTTTAATGAACAAACAACTATTTGAATAGATTTTTAATTATTATGGTCCCTGGTATGTGATCTACTGGTTATGTGATTCTTGTCTTGGGTACAACCATTTTTCGTCAGTATGAAGGTCAGATCGCCTCCTACAGTTGTCAATAGTATGAAGGTCACTTCAGCTCTTATACGTTGTCACAGGCATCAAGATATCTTCACCACTTATACATTAGGCACTTATTACATCAACCGGATCTTTTATCGATCTTAAGTTACGTCCCTTGCCTGACCTAAGTTATATACATATTTCGAAGTTGTGTATATGAAGAAATGCTTTGTCCAGTGTTCACAATGTCTGCTGCAACGCACACTGCATTGTTTCACAGGCAAGCGGGATTCAATCGAGCGTTCCCTGAGAGACAGGCGTGGATATGAATTTTGTTGAAGTTTGACACAACAATTACACAACGATATTTTTCGCAGCCTTGATGAACGTCTTTAAAGGAGATAGGCTTTATGGACTGTATGGGCCTGGATAAGCCTGGACTGTATGGGTCTCGAACCCCTTGCGTGTGAGGCCGTAGCACTATCAACAATATAGTTATCTAGTGTACACCAGCTGTAACAATGTACCTTTAGAGTACATGTTACAGCTGCTGGTGCTTGCCTAACTTATTCGTGAATATTATAAGAGGAAAACTTGGCACATCTGCTGGGTATCAAGGTTGATCTTGCAAGCACTGAATGAGTAAGGTTAATATGATCACTATAGACTTGTGCTAATGGGTCATTATAAACCTCATCAGAATCAATAGTTATCAATATTTACAGTATCTTGGGATAAGTGTAATTCTGCTTTAAGAGAGAAAATTATAAATTTATTAATGTGCTCCAACTTTTTTCTCTTGTGCATTACATATACTTATAATGAAGTAGTTAACAGGCCCAGTCAGTTTTTCCTAATCATGCGGAATGGACTTGTCCAATTTTAACAAACGCTAATCTTAAAATTTTGTTTTTTGTCACCCAGTCGCCTATCGTGGAAGCCATCCTCACTCCCAGGTTTGGTCCTGGTTGCCCAAGGGACCAGCTGGAAGGTCTAGGCAAGCTGGCGGGCAAGTACAACCTTCATGTCCAGTCCCACTTGGCCGAGATCAATAATAGACCCCCCAATGTGGAACATGGATTTCATAGCACAATGGACATCCTCAATGACTTCAAAAAAGTTGGACTTTTGGGGAATAAGGTAAGAAATAATGAGTCCTGAAAATGTTACGTGTAATATCCATCTTAATTAAAATGAGCACGATAATTGTTATTAGTAGTGATTTAATAATGGCAATCTTTTAAGACTTTGATGGCTCACTGCGTCTGGCTGAAGGAGGAGGAGCTGGAGCAGCTAGCGAGGGCCCAAGCCGGCGTTGCTCACTGTCCGAACTCCAATCTCTCCCTGCGCTCCGGCCTTTGTGATGTCAGGAGGTTTCTGAACCGTGGAATCAAAGTTGGACTTGGGACAGGTGAGTTCTTGCGTCTTAGATGGAAGTGAATCAAGAGGAATATCCTACTTGACAAAATTTTTGCTAAAAGGTTCATTTTTGCCCTGGAGTTGAAAATTGCATGCCTCATTGTGCCTCTTCCAGGTGGGGTTCAATTCATTGTAAGGCAGTCAATGATCGAGTAGTCTGATGATCAAGGCCATTGCGTCGTTTAGGACGGGTTGATCGTTCCGAAGTGTCATTAGTGTGAATATTTCGTAGTGATGTGGTCTTGTACGCTAAGATATCACTAGCCAGATGAGATTCCATCTGATGCTAATGTTTTCAGACATCGGCAAGATTAGGACCCTTGTGCCATTCACAAATCTAGGCTAGGATTCATTAGATATTTACACAACTACTTATGAAACCTGTGCACCTTTCCTCAATCATAGAGGCTTTGTTTACATTTATTAAACCGCTTATGAGCTTCGAAAGTTCTTAACCGAAGGTTACTGCAAAGCCACGTTGAGTTTTGAATAATGTACAGGTTTCGTAAGTAGTTGTGTAAATGCATGACGTATCTTGGTCCTAGGCTTCATGCAAATTGATCCTTGCGAGGTACCAAATCCTATTCTAATATTTATAATAATCCCACAGACTGTTCGGCCGGCCACTGTCCGTCAATACTGGATGCCATTCGGCAGGCGCTTCAAGTATCCAACACCCTGGCCATACTCAAGCCTGGCTACCAGTTTCTTTCAATACAAGAGGCCTTCCGTCTCGCCACCCTCGGAGGCGCTGAGCGTAAGTGCAGCTGTTCTTCATCCACACGCAGAGTTTTTTCATCCACACGCAGAGTTTTTTCATCCACACGCAGAGTTTTTTCATCCACACTCAGAGTTTCTTCATCCACATGCAGAGTTTCTTTATTCACACGTAAGAGCTATCAACATTGTTTCAGTAGAAGATGAAATGCAGACCACTAGAAAACTTTAAATTAAATTTTATTTCAACCCAATTATTATATACGTTATTAAAAGTTATATTATTAATATTATCATTATTGCAGTTATTATCATTATTTTTATTATGTAATTATATAAATCATTATTGATGTTATTGAATTATATTATTTTTCATATTATTCATATAAATTGTTTAATAATTATCACAGCCCTTATAATTGCCGTTTTACAACAGCATGCCAGTGTTTGTATATACTCATAACAATGCTAACCCTTGCAGTAAACATTAGTTGATTATATCGTTGATAGTAATTGGTTGCTGCAATTGCATGGTGCACTCATTAGCGAGGTTCCGATGGTTGCTACTGGGTAGCAGGAGCGTTCTGTTATTTTTCTCTTGTTGAAGGTTTGGAGAAGAGTCAGTTAATCAGTCAGCCATCGTCCGTCCTGAAAGGAGGATGAGAAGGATCCATTCTGACGTATTTGCCTTAAAAACCCCCCTCAGCTCCTGTGAGTGCTATCAGTGATAATTTAAACCTTTCCCTTGATTTGCAACAATATGCAAAATACGGGATATTAAAACGCACCTAACCAACGTTAGGTGGAAACGTTGTGGAAACGCATAGAAAACGTGGCTGTTTGAGTGCCGCAACTTTATATAGTTCCCCTTTGTTTTGTACGTTTGGGACCATAGCGTATCCAATGAGGCGCATTAGTTGAGAGGCCAGGTTGGATTATTACTCTTCAAGCAGCAGCACCTCAGCTACGTTTGTTTTGTTGGATATCGTGCAGCCTGTATGTGAATAGTTTTGCTGGAAAAGTTTACATTTTCTTTGTAGATTAATTCAGCCCATCCTCCAAAAATGGGGAGGTAAATGTAATAGCACAAATAAGTGCAATTATGTACTATTCATAGCAGTCAGGAATTGTACTTATTTTCACTTAGTATTAAATCGTACTGTCAAATATATTGTGAATATTTGAGTTTACTTGAAAAACTGAATAGAAAACCACAACCTCACCTAACCGTCTTAGTTTTTGAAGATAATAATTTTATTGCTTCTTAATTACAATCAGTACTTAACCTATAGCTATATTGATATTACAGTTTTATAAAACTAATAAAACAAAACTAAAATATATCAATAAATTGTAAAGTAACTTAGGATATTCCAAATTTTGTATAAAATGTCTATTGTTTAATAAGCCTGAAAAGGAAATTCCTGATATTTAAAACTTGTGCAAAGCAAATTGAAAACTTTGTCCTAAAATTCTGAATATATTAACAGAAACAAAAGATAATGAGTGGGGAGGTAAATGTAACAGCCCCATAAATGCAATTATGCACTGTTTATGACATTAAGAATATGTGCTTATTACACTTAGTATTAAATCGTACTGTCAATTCGGAGGATGGGTTGATTAATAATCTATAAATCTATTATTGTGACGTGATAACGGGACTGCGGCTATACAGGCAGATGGAATAAGGCACACTCACACACTTCTCTTTAAATAAATAAATATAAACGCATTGGCCTTTGCAGTGTGAAAATTGCATAGGAGTGAAGGAATACTCAAACAAAATAAATATGACAATTTACTCTAATATTAAAATGAACAAATAACATAAGAAAAATACACGAAAGCCCTGATTGACAAACTTGGCTAAACACCAAAAGCAATAATAATACAAATACACGTGCAAACTTACGTTAGCACAAAAGTAAGGACAACACTGAAAATATTTACACATCTTTAGGTTATCTTGAGATGATTTCGGGGCTTAGTGTCCCCGCGGCCCGTCCTCGACCAGGCCTCCACCCCAGGAAGCAGCCCGTGACAGCTGACTAACACCCAGGTACCTATTTTACTGCTAGGTAACAGGGGCATAGGGTGAAAGAAACTCTGCCCATTTGTTTCTCGCCGGCGCCGGGATCAAATCCGCAACCCGTCCTCGACTCAAGTCCATTACATCCAGCAGTCAACCCCACAGACGCATTCATAAATTTTAACATGCCGTTCATTCAAACGGGAATTTTCTCAAATATAAATTAATTTATAATATATTAGCATATTGTGTATATATAGGCATAGGATAGGTTAGGTAGGTGTTTAGGTTCTGTTGGCGATATTTGTATTTATAGTACGTGGGTGAAGCATTTATAGCGCTGTGATTCGACAAAATTCGTCAGTGAAGCACTTGTTCCGGATATGTTCGAACGTCAGCAGTTGTGAGTCGTGTGTAAACCGCTTTTCATTCATAAACAGGGGGTTGGCGGGTGCATGGAATCACTTTTGGATCTTTGTTTGGAGGACGGGCTGCAAATCCGGGACACAGGATCACAAGTCCAGCGTGCTGTCCGCTCGGCCGACCGGCTCCGCATAATTACAATCTGAACACGAAGCGAAGCGACTGGAGGGAAGCGTCGTATTGAGACCGTAATGTCGATTCCCTGAGCACTGACAGAAGGGACCGAGGTCATAGGTGTTTATACTCTTGATGGTGACGTCAAGGCCTTTGTCACCGAAACTTGGAATTAGGAACCAGGGGACAAAACAGGTAGTTCAGATGTAACGAGGATCCGGGCCAGTCGGAGGCGAACACCTGCCTGGGGCTCTTGGGCTGGGTGGAGGAAGTACTGGTGTTCAGACATCAGTCTGCGACTGGGTTGAACTCCATACCGGTCGTATTACGAGGTATGTAGAGTGGTGAATAACGAATGGAAGAGGCAGTTTCCTCTGCTATGCTGGGGAATTATGTGACAATTATTAATCTATTAATAAATAGATTGGATCTGGTTTACTTCAGCCAGTGGTGTAAATTCCTAAGAGACTTGTAGCATAAGCCTAACGGTAACACGTTAGAAGTCTGTTGACACGATAACTCGCATATGTGGATATTCCTACATAGTATTGTGGTGATTGACAAAGTAGTCAATTAGGTGGGTCAATAAAACCTCGATATTAGTTTTACGATAACTTGCTATCATGACGGGGTAATGTTGTCTACCGCCCTGCCACACCGATGAGGTGGCGTCACAACTCTTCTGTTATGTAAACTCACAAGATACCACAACTACTACCATACACTCAACCCAGCATCCAGAGATGCCGTCGGTACTCAGCTTGTTCCAGCACAGAGCAACACAACAAATGACGCTCCACGATGCCTCCCGTGCACCCACGATTCACTTGTAACTTCCTTTACCCAACTATTTATTATATAACATCTTGTTACATGTTTGTTTACTATATTAATCCTAAACTGCTGTTATTCTTCTTCATACTCAAAACTCTTTGTATAACCGTTCTACACTCTACACGGGCCTGCAACAGTGCTAAACATGGAAAACCGAATCGGAAATTTTGAAGTTGGTAAAGACTTCGATGCCTTGTTGGTTGATGTTGACGCCCCACGGACACCTGTGGATACCTTCAGTAATGTGAGGAATGCTACTTTCCCAACTTGTTTTCTAATGGAAATAAATACCGTGTAATTTTGTGTGATATAAATGAGAAATATGAGATATGATTTAAGACGTGCAATTTTTTTTTTAGTATTGGGAAACTTCTTCCTTCCCGAATCGGCGTAAGTGTGGGGTAAAGTGTCCGCTAAAGTGAAGTACTGAGTGTTATGATTAGTCACCTGAATATCCTCCTCCCTGTGTTTCCCAGGATACTGCAGAGGACAAGGTACAGAGGTTTCTCTACAATGGTGATGACCGAAACATTGTGCAGGTGTTTGTGGCTGGTTCCTGTGTTGTTGACCACACCGCAGCCACGACCCTCTGATCACGCGGCAAAGGACCCTCTGTTCAGGCCGCAAAGGACCCCTCTTATCAGGCCGCAAAGGACCCGCTGATCAGGCCGCAAAGGACCCGCTGATCAGGCGGCAAAGGACCCCTCTTATCAGGCCGCAAAGGACCCGCTGATCAGGCCGCAAAGGACCCGCTGATCAGGCCGCAAAGGACCCGCTGACCAGATCACAGCACGACCCACTGACCAGACCACAGCACGACCCACTGACCAGACCACAGCACGACCCACTGACCAGACCACAGCACGACCCACTGACCAGACCACAGCACGACCCACTGACCAGACCACAGCACGACCCACTGACCAGACCACAGCACGACCCAATGACCAGACCGCAGCACGACCCACTGACCAGACCGCAGCACGACCCACTGACCAGACCACAGCACGACCCACTGACCAGACCGCAGCACGACCCACTGACCAGACCGCAGCACGACCCACTGACCAGACCACAGCACGACCCACTGACCAGACCACAGCCATATATTAAATTAATAATTTTGACAATAATTGATGCGAGAGGTCAGCCTAGTGGATGGAAAGGCTGTCATGAACGGTATTGATTATTACATGTATAATACCCACCGTGTTGATGTTTACTTACAAAGCACTATAATGTGGATATGTTGGGAGATGCTTGATTATTATTGTGATTTGCTATTGCAGGGTTATTGTCTTCATGTGGGTGTCAGGTGCATCATGTGCACTCTCAGGGTAATAGATATGTTATCAGAAGTGCATTGTGTGTTTCCTTATGCTCCTGAGCGATTAAAACTAAAATCCACACACAATGTTGTGAAAGATATATTCAGGGGCCCTGCCATTGTTGGCTATACTGTGGAGACACTACACGTGTGTGCGTGGGTGTACAGCTGTTGTCTGTGTTCAGACAACAGCTGTACAGCTGCTCCTGTAGGGAGAACAGCTACCTGTTCTCTATGGACTATGTTTATTACTCATGTACTCTTGTGAAGGAGTATACAGCTGTTCTCCAGGATTGTAATTATGTGCTGCCAATTACACAAACAACGTTTGTATACATACCGCAAATTTCGTATCTATAAATTACTGATATAGGCAGACAGCACTGACAAAATTTCAGCGACTTTATGATTTCTTGGGGGAGTACATCATGAAAGAAAGAGAGAGAAGAAGGCAAGGACATAGTCATGTATGCATTCCTTACCGCTTAGAATGCTTTGATGCATCATTACATGAAAACATTGTGTAGCTCAATGTTGGTATTGTGGTGTAACTATTCCGCTTCAGAACACATCACTAAACGTTCTGTAATCCAAATTTCCTCAGCCTCGCCAAGGTTTGAGTTACTCAAAAACAAGCTTCACAAATTTAACCAGTATTTACCACATCATAACCTAACCTAACCTAACCTAACCTAACCTAACCTAACTAACCTAACCAGTATTTACCACATCAAAAGATGTCGCTCATAACCTTTATATGTGTAGATAAACAGTATGGAAAGTAGCCTTGGGGTAGCCCTTGACCAACTAAACATTGTCTGTGTGTGTGTGTGTGTGTGTACTAACCTAGTTGTACGCACTTAGGTGTGCTTGCTGGCGTTGAGTTTCGGCTGTTTGGTCCTGCCTCTCAACTGCCAACTGGCTTTCAGATTCTGGAGCCTACTGGTCTCTATCAAATCTACATTTGAAACTGTGTATGGAGTCAGCCTCCACCACGTCACTGCCTAATGCATTCTATTTGTTAACTACTCTAAAACTGAAGAAATTATTTGTAATGTCTCTGTGGCTCATTTAAGTACAAAGTTTCCACCTGTTTCCTCTTCTTCGTGTTCTACCAATGCGAAATAGTTTGTCTTTGTCCACCCTGTCAATTCCCCTGAGAATTTTGTAGGTGGTTATCATGTATCTCCATAATCTTCTGTTTTCCATTTTTTTTTTTTTTTTTTTTTTGGGAGTAAAGAGGAAGGAGAGGCATAGGTGAAGTGAAGTATAGAAGTGGGAAGTACAGTGAGAGGTATGAAAGCAGGCGGGCTGTCCGCCTTGCTGACACGATGTGTGGGTGTTGGCAGCTAAGCTAAGCTGGCTCCCTCTTGTCAGGGAGCTGTGTGTGTGTGAGAGGTTCTTCACATGTGTTTCACCATATGGATGTCTATAGATGAATACTGAGTAGCATTCATATATACACACTCCGATGCTTCCACACATGTTGTTCTGTTTAAGGCTCTTTGTTTAAT
>WNGS01165339.1:24311006-24321125 GCA_020271785.1 Procambarus virginalis | reverse complement strand
AGAGGCAGTAGAGGATGTCCCTCCTTGATTAAGAAAATGTGTGAAGTATGGGAAGAACTGCAAAGTTTTGTTGAAAAAACTCACCCAGATAAAGCTGTAGCAGGCCGTTGCATTGACCTTTTAAATGATAATGTGATGTCTTACTACAGACAAGTGTTAAAATGTAGGGAAAAACCAGTGTCTTTAGAGAAATTCTTAGTAAGACAAGCAAGTCCTAGTGGTATGCAGGCAAAATGTGCCAGTGTGTGCATACCAGTGAAGTCCTCACTGCCTGATGTGATAATGGAAAGGGACTCCCCTTCCAAACAGTAACTCCTCTCCTCCTCCCCCTCCTCACCATCTTCCATACGCCTACAGCATTCAAGAGCAAGGTAAGTAATAACTTGAACATAGTTTTGTAGGTTTATTTAGATGAATTAGGTATAAAAATTTAGTTTGATATGGGGTTTTTGGGGTAGTCAGGAACGGATTAATTCATTTCCCATTATTTCTTATGGGGAAATTAGCTTCAGAATACGAGTTTTTCGGAATAAGAGCTGTCTCCAGGAACGAATTAAACTCTTAAACTGAGGTACCACTGTATATATATATATATATATATATATATATATATATATATATATATATATATATATATATATATATGCACACACAAAATTATGAGCACGAAAATACTATTCTAACAACGACTATTGCTTGACTTGTTTGGCATCTTCACTTGCAGTTTCACCAGATCCCTACACTGTTGCTGATCGACTGCTCGGAGTTGGAGCTGGGCAGGAACTTAGGCAGGAGAGAGAACCGTCTTGATGACAACGTGGCAGCAGCGCGTAGACGGCTTGCCATCTACAGGGAGGTGACTCTTCCCATGTTGAAGGCCTTTGATGAGAAGAATAGGCTGAAAATTGTGAGTACCTGTATTACCTGGGGGGGATATATATATATATATATATATATATATATATATATATATATATATATATATATATATATATATATATATATATATATCATTTAGTTATGACAACTACTTATAAAACTGAACTCTAATTTCTTATAAAGTTGTGGACTGATTTCTATAACCAGTTCATAAAAGTTTGGCCCTCTTAGACCTTTATGACAGCTCACTAACCTGTGCTTGTCATGACCCTCTTTGACCTTGATGACATCTCAGTGACCTGTGGTTATCATGACCCTCTTTATATAGCCTTTTATGATATGCATTATATATCTACCCTGTGAAAACTTCAGCAAGATTCAGTGTTTTCAACCATTCAAGTCTCAGTGAATCCCTAAGAGGTTGTAAAGCATACTTTCCAAGGAACAATATGCAGCCTACAATAGCTCTCGTGTTTTAGCAGTTATCGTTCAGGTGTCTGCTGGAAAACGAGAGTTTAGCAAGCAATTATAACTGCCCTCTTGACCCCTAATGTATTTAAAAATTTATTGTGCGGTTCCAAAGTCAACACCGCCCACGGGATGGGTATGGGGGGGGTGCATAATAATAAAGGAATGTGAATCTGAATCCAAAAGTCAGATCAATTGATTGAAATCTAAATCTTTACTTTTGCTAACAGATTGACGGGGATGCAGACTGGGAGCAAGTGGAAAGGGAAGTGAAGCGCGCGATCTACGTCGAGACGCAGAGCCTGGGTCGACGAGTCCACAGGTCGGCCACCCACACGCCCACACCCTCCTTGCGGGAGACCTCTTCCCCACGCCCTGCCAGTCCTTGCTTGTCTGCCGCTACGCACCTCAGGTTCACGCTCTGTGTTGTCGCACTCACTCCTCACTCACCCTTGTCCACTCATTAAAAACATGCTTGACAACTCTTAACTAATCCTTTGGCCACGCACCCTGACTTACCAGCAAGTGCTTCCTGGACATGTCCACGTTTGATCCATTAGTAATACACATGAAAGCCAATGTCAGCGTATTCACACTCCCTATTCACCATCCTGCACGGCAGCTTGTTCATTCATACTTCCAAATCAGCACCATACCTATCCATCCACTAGTTTTAATTACTTTACTTTATCTACTATGTACCCTCGCTGTCCATCCCGGCAGCGGTGGTGGAGAGTTACAGAGGCACATAATGGGCTCAGGAACTAAACCCCCAATATTTATTTGGTTAAGCAAGTTACAACATTGATTAATCAATTACAGTCTTTTTTAACTTGCAAATCAACAATCAACCCAGTTAGTGTTGCCTGGAAACACGGCTATTTGTACCCATTTAGTGGTTGATCTCAGTACCTTCCAGCCCACAGGAACCAACTTGTCCTTTTTACACACCTGAGAGATTTTACACACCTGAGAGATTTTACACACCTGAGAGATTTTACACACCTGAGAGATTTTACACACCTAAGAGATTTTACACATCTGAGAGATATTCTTCAACTGAGGGATATTTATAAACTGAGAGATATTCTACATCTGAGAGATATTCCCACATCTGAGAGATATGCCACACCTGAGATATATTTCATACATGATAAAGATTCCGCACCTGAAAGCTATTGCTCACCTGAGAGGTATTCCTCACCTGAGAGGTATTTCATACCTGAGAGATATTCCACACCTGCAAGATATCCCACGTCTGCGACATATTCCAAACCAGAGAGTTATTTCACACCAAAAGAGATATTCTACACCTGTAAGGTATTCCACACCTGAGAGATATTCCACACCTGAGACATAACACACATAAGATATAGAACACGCCTGAGAAATGGCATACATACAAAAGATATTAAAATCTTTGAAAATGTCCCTCATACAGACATTGAGAGTAGTGCACTCTACATACATTTATTAACTTGATCAAATATATAATATTGCTATATTAGAATACAATAGTTTTAAAAATAATAATGATCTCTTTAGGTTATTAATTAAATATATATGTAGTTATTATTTTTTTCTACCAATAGTTATGATTAACAGAGTTCTTAACTTTCTATTGCAGAGACCCGTCAGATGAAGACACGAGTCAGGATCATGTCAACAGTAATATTCTGGCACTCCCTAGCCTTGATCACAATGTTCTGGCACTCCCTACCCATGGCCACAATGTCTTGGCATCCCCTAGCATTGACCACAAAGTTCTGGCATCCCCTAGCCATGGCCGCAATGTCTTGGCATCCCCTAGAATTGACCACAAAGTGCTGGCATCCCCTAGTATTGACCACAAAGTGCTGGCATCCCCTAGTATTGACCACAAAGTGCTGGCATCCCCTAGTATTAACATAAAGCGTGCTGGCATCCCCTAGTATTGACCACAAAGCGCTGCTGGCATCCCCTAGTATTGACCACAAAGTGCTGGCATCCCCTAGCCATGACCCCAAAATTCAAGCACCCTCTAGCCAAGGCCTCAAGGTCTTAGCGCCCCCTAGCCATGCCATATGGACACCAGATCAATATCGCAACATGATATTGATGATTTGGATGTCATAGAAACAACACCCAAGAACT
This sequence comes from Procambarus virginalis, assembly GCA_020271785.1. Lineage (NCBI taxonomy): Eukaryota > Metazoa > Arthropoda > Malacostraca > Decapoda > Cambaridae > Procambarus > Procambarus virginalis. The sequence continues at coordinate 24,317,645 of WNGS01165339.1, read as the reverse complement.
CTAGGAATGCAAGGGGGTCTGACATCCGAAGGAGTTACACATAGTTTGGCGAAACAGGTCTCTGCTAATGCACTCTTCCATTAGAAACAAGGTTGACGACCCTGAAAGACATCTGAGCAGCACTTCGACCTGTTTCAGTTGTTTTCGAGCTTCTAGGAAGCAGGATGGTTGGCGGTGTGTTGACACAACCCGTATTCTTGTTCTGCTTCCTCATGTGGGTTATATTGTCTAGTAACAGTCCTACTTTGTGATCCGGAGGCCGACTAGAGGGTGTATGTCTCTCTCTATGTATATTGTTTTCTATACACATTATGTCTCTTGCTAGATTATTAATATTAGAGCATTATAATACTGAATAATTAATCATAAGTGCGAAATATGTTATTAAACAATAACTTAAGAGCGACAAAATTAACGGAGTAACAATATTCTTAGTAAATGTTTTCTTAGGCTTACGTTATGCATTGCAATTTTAAGCGAATTATCCCATTATCATCTCTGTAGTAAGGAATTCATACAAACAGTAAATAATTCTCCAATTGCTAGTAATCGGCAAATATCTTCACTGAATGGGGATAATACAAACTTCATTTTCTGAAGAATTTACACATTAGATCTCAGGAAGTAATGGTTGGACTACGTTCATTCAGATCTAAAACCTCTTTGAGCTAGTGACCTTAATATGCTCAGTGATAAACAACATGTTTCGTCATGACATGTAGCATAGGAAATAGTAGACAACAGTAGTGATTTTATAACGTATTTGAAACATTAAATGGTGAATATTATCAAATCAGTCATATTGCCTTCACTGGAGGGCATAATACCTGAAACTTGTTGTTAAATAGAATATGTAAGCATGCAGAAATTCACTAAAAGCTGGGTTTGTTAGCAGTGCTAATGTATATATAGTTGTAAATACAGGAAGGTTGGCTTCAGTATTCACGGTAAGATACTCATAGTCAGTCATTATTGAACAGTTTTTAGGTTTTGTTAAACGCATTTGTATATATTTACAAGACTGAATTCCAGTGATGTTCAAATAATTTTCAAAATGCATTTGTTCACTAATGTTAAGCTTCAGATAGACAGGTCATGAGGACATTAGTTTCCACTACACTATTGGAACAAATAACAATAGTTTCCACTTACACTATTGGAACAAAGAGAACAGAATGTAGTGCCTTGGGACTGACTTGTCAACAATAAAAAACCACTACTGAAACATTGCAAAAAGAATATTATCCTTAACAAGTTACTTTCGAGGGATATGCTGCTCATGAACGGCACCACATTTCTTAGGAACTGTGAAATAGAACAAATATTTTATTTTTTTCGTAGGAATAACCTGTTATAGAGGATATAAACTATGTTTTTAAAAACATTGGTCAGGAAGAAAACATCTCGAAAGATTTATGTAGTACAATCACGTGTGGCAGGGAAAAGCACAGACAAATCCGAAAGAGTTCAGACAAATCCAAAATTTGGTTCAAGAGTTACCACTGAAGGTCAGTATAATTATAGTTCTAGTTTCAAGGTTTCAGCCCTTAAATCTCTTACATGGGATCTAGCCAAGAGTTACACTTACCCAGAATGTATCCCAGGGTCATATTATCTCTAGCGCATTCAAGCGTTCAGCAGGTTAAGTACCGTTGGAGCTGGCCAGTAACAGGATGAGTGACTCTGCGGAAAGCCTCGCCCTTATCTTGGGAAAACTGTCGATGAACCTGTCTGGGTAAAACACACTAAGTTTAACTATTAAAACTAAAGAAGTAAAACAAGTTAGTGCTGTATATAGTTATCTAAGCAAAGACTTTTAAGTTTGTATTCTTTAAGAGAATGGTGTTCCTTGTGCCACCACTGACGTTATGACGTACTTAACCAGCCCAGCAATACTACTTAATGTAAGATATATACTGTGGTGATATTCATCACTTAATACGTAGTTAGGTAATACAAAACTAGTGTTCGTTCTATTGTATTTCGAGTTACTTCACATTGTTGTTCAGTTGCTAGGGAATAACAATCATAAAATGATCTCATAGCCTATTTACCGTTTTTCTGTATTTTCACAAGAACAAATATAATTTTAAGTGCAAGTTCTCTCTAATTATAAGCTGTACCTGTGCATATTATAGAAGGCGGTTATCTTTTGTGCCTTAATTGTACGCCCACCCACATTTAATCCTTTTGTGTTCAATTTCCCCAAGATGAAATGGTATCATTTGGAACACTCATTGTGTGTTCAGCTAGACCTCACTTGCACATTCTCCTGAGTCTAACGGAACCACAGTCCGAATCGTCTTTACGTTTTGCTCTCTAATGAAACATTGGTGCTTCTGAAGAAACGTTGCTCTCTAATAAAGCATTGGTGCTTCTGAAGAAACGTTGCTCTCTAATAAAGCATTGGTGCTTCTGAAGAAACGTTGCTCTCTAATAAAGCATTGGTGCTTCTGAAGAAACGTTGCTCTCTAATGAAGCATTGGTGCTTCTGAAGAAACGTTGCTCTCTAATAAAGCATTGGTGCTTCTGAAGAAACGTTGCTCTCTAATAAAGCACTGGTGCTTCTGAAGAAACGTTGCTGTCTAATAAAGCATTGGTGCTTCTGAAGAAACGTTGCTCTCTAATAAAGCACTGGTGCTTCTGAAGAAACGTTGCTCTCTAATAAAGCACTGGTGCTTCTGAAGAAACGTTGCTCTCTAATAAAGCATTGGTGCTTCTGAAGAAACGTTGCTCTCTAATAAAGCATTGGTGCTTCTGAAGAAACGTTGTTCTCTAATAGCATTGGTGCTTCTGAAGAAACGTTGTTCTCTAATAAAACATTGGTGCTTCTGAAGAAACGTTGCTCTCTAATAAAACATTGGTGCTTCTGAAGAAACGTTGTTCTCTAATAGCATTGGTGCTTCTGAAGAAATGTTTCTTTTCCCTCTCAGTTTTGACAGCAAATTTGCCTCATTTGTCTGGAGAATTCACTTCCCATGACAGGCAATATTATGATGACTATCAAGCTAAGGACGTAATGTGATTTATCGTTGCATTGATATGGTAAATTGAATCACATTAGGTTATGTTTTATTTGTTATTACTGTATTGAAATTAAAATTTTGCCATGTTAGATATTTCAGGTGCCATGTTAATTATTCATCATTTTAAAAAAATGCATCTAGCATATGTAAAGTTTTATGTTAAATTTCTGTACAATATACAAATTTTGAGTGTATTAATGAGTAAATACGTTAAACATTATGTATTAACGGAAATAACAATGACTATACTGTATATACAGTATTGAACATAATTTATGATTTTTTTTAGTTAATTCTGTAATCGAACATATTTGGGTTATTTTGTTCATGTAATGTATAATGAAATGTATTGCATTACAATGTATTTATCCTGCATCAGTGTTAATACTGACTAACAACATAGCCTAATATAACGTTACCTGACCTCATACTTAGCCAAACAGCGCACCCAAACACGTCCTACATAAGGTGGGGATCAAAGGCTCGTCTTGGGCTAGAACCTCGTTCTGGGCTAATCTATCAGGGCCTTGCCCCTGCACCAGGCTATCGACCTCGTTTTGTGCTAAGCTACCAGACCTTCCTTCTGGACTAGGCTACCAGAACCTCGTCCTAAGCTAGGTTATCACTTCCTCATCCTGGGCTAAGCTACCAGAGCCTTTGTCCTGGGCTCAACTACCAGAGCCTTTGTCCTGGGCTAAGCTACCAGAGCCCTTGTCCTGGGCTCAACTACCAGAGCCCTTGTCCTGGGCTAAGCTACCAGAGCCCTTGTCCTGGGCTCAACTACCAGAGCCCTTGTCCTAGGCTAAGCTACCAGAGTCCTTGGGCTCAACTACCGAAGCCTCGCCATGAGGTAGGCTGCGAGAACATCGTCTTTGGCTCGGGAGACTTACCGGGATATAAACCTACTGCCCCTGACACTGGTATACCACACAATACCAGCTTGCCTTTCGTGAAGCTCACAAAGCTTTCATGATTTTCCGTCACAACCTCCTCCCCTCCTGGTGCTACATAGCTTTCCCGGCTTGGTCTTCTTGGATTATTACTTACTTCGCACACACACACCCCTATACTGTTGCGCGTTACCCCCTCTTTTTATTTGATTCTGATAAGGTGGCTTTATTAGTATTATCATTAATAGTAGGAATAGAAGTAGTAATATTTGCAGTATTATAAATTATTATTATTAATGAGCCTCATGCCCATTTTGTGGACGGTTGTAATGTAAAAATATATAATTGGTCTGATGATACAAGACTGATTTGATCATTATCTGTCAACATTAATAAAGTCTGATGCAAGAGGATACCATACGGTCGTGTTTTCATTGATTTATTTTACATTTATCAATAAACTAGTTTGCTTTATTATTATATATTTTATTTTCACATCCTCTACGAATTGTAAGTATTAAGTGATATTTACACGAGGTTGTCTTATAAGGATTAATAAAACCTTGCAACGTTGATAGACTGATAACCCTCAAGAGGTTCATAGGTCCTAATAACCCTACAGATGTTAAAAGCCCCTAGTGACTCACTAGAAGTTGAGAGTACTTTTACAAACCCTTCAGGAGATTCATAGGTCTTAATAACCCTCAAGAAGTTGAGTGGCCTTTATAACCCTCCAGAAGATGAGTGGTTTAATAACCCTCCAGAGGATGATAGGTCTTTAATTACCCTGCAGTGGTTAATGGCCTTAATAAGTCTCCGGAGGTTCATAGGCCTTTATAACCCTTCAGAGCTTATAATCCTTAATAATCCCCCCTAGAGGTTAAGTGATTTTAATAACCACCTTAATGTTGATAGGCCTTAATAACCTCTAGATATTGATATGCCCTAATAACCCTCCAAATGTTGATAGGTCTGGCTGGAGAAAGTCAACTTTGTGCTGTGAATTATTATCTCCGAAGTTGAACCTGGGACCAAGTTTCACTATAAGACAAAAGTTACCTACCTGCAATATGGCATAATTTAGGATTAGTACTTTCTAAAGAGCTCTGCAGTGCTAAACCTCATCAAAAGTTTAGTAAGAATACAAAAATTTATCAGATTTTACGTCACTGGCCTGCGATGTATATACAGTACTTCGGAAACGTTCCCTGAACTATAAAACTTCCGAGGCTGATGGAGTGTTTTCTCAGAGGAAACTGAACAAAGTTTACTTGAAAAACACCTGTTCATCCATTCACAGGAGTAGCGACATTACCCGGTGTGGTCCCTGGCGAATACTAGTACACCACACACACTCGCAATCCGTCGGGTTCTTCGCAAACATCTGTATACTCAGACAAGTATAGTCGCACAAATCCACAAGGGCCGTGACGCAGATTCGAACCTACGTCCGAGATCATCCCAGACGCTGCCTTAATCGACTGAGCTACGACATGGTAATATATTACCATGAGCTATACAACTGGTGTATAGAGTTCAGGAAATAAGTAGATAAAATAAGTATAAGTAAGTATAGATAGAGAATACTTAGAAGTATAGATACTATACTTATAAGAAATAAGTAGAAATAAGCTCCAAAACTACCAGGTACTCACCTAGTTGTGCTTGCGGGGGTTGAGTTTTTCTCTTTGGTCTAATCAATCACTGGTGTACAGATTCTTGAACCTGTTGGGCTCTGTAAAATCTACATCTGAAACTGTGTAGGGGGTCCGTCTTCACCACATCACTGCCTAATGCAATCTATTTGTTAACTACCCTGACACTGACAAATTCTTTGTAATGTTTTTGATTTTATGTAGATGATTGGCCTGCTCTTTCTCTGATAAACCATGGGCGAATTATGACTTCCGTAGGCGTTAGGCAACTCAAAGATATGGGGCCACATTTAACAGCATATTTACTTAAAAAAACAGGTTAGTACCTACTATTTTGCTTTCGTTTGTGGCCAGAATATGCCTAAAATAATAGTATAGAAAATAAACAAGTAACATGAATAGATACTAACAAGATTAATTAATAGATAAATGGAAAGAAGTACCAGTACCTCGTTATCAAAATATCACGTAGAAAAACGGGAAGAAACGTTCTCCCTTTATTCTTAGTAGGCACTCACTGTTCGTAGGCCCTAGGCACTGTGCCTAATGGAGAGTGCGGCACTGGTTCATACAGCTGTGAAAATGGCCAAGCGATCAGAGGAAAATTGTTACCATCATTCTTATTGGTAAAACCAAAATTATTACTGCCATCTGTTAGGAGCAGGTGAATTACGACGCTAGGCTTAAAACCTGTGTAAGAAATGCATNTAATAATTGGTCAGGTATTCAATAAGTAGTCAGGTGGTAAATAAGTGCTCTAAATTTACAAATACCAGACCACTTATATTACGAGCCCTATTACGAACATTTATGCATTGATTTTTTTGGTATTAATTCTTACTAATCATAACTCTCAGATTCCTTTCGCAATTCGACGTCGCAATCTCAACACTATCTAGCTCGTATCTTGTAACTCTATCATCATTACCTAGCCTCAAACCTTACATTTGTCAGCATTAAGCTGCCTCTGACAATCTTTTGATCATTTCAAAACCCCATTTAGATCGTTGATGATAGCGAGTCTTTTTCCATATTTATTTTCCTCACGATGTTCCCTCCCGTCCCGAA
>WNGS01165339.1:24258566-24301257 GCA_020271785.1 Procambarus virginalis | reverse complement strand
ATAAATCTTTTACACACTTTCTTGAACATTTGTCAGAGAGCTGTTTTCGGAGTACGTCACAGCAGACACACTACCAGATGTACTTGAAAAAAAATACAATTTGATGATCATTTACGTTTATCATAATATTACCGATATATACAGTTAAAAAATGAAAATCATGATGTGTGCGAACCGTCTGTGTACTTTTGACCACACCACGAGAAAAAAACAAAACAAAATCAATCTGAGCAAGGTATTAAAATAAAAACCACAGCTACCATAGGCCTTTCATAGGCACTAATTAATAGTGTATAGTATTAGATATATATATATATATATAATTATATATATATATATTAATATATATTATATATATATATTATATATATATATATATATATATATATATATTGTGTGTGTAAGGTCATCAGAAGACTTAATCGAGGATAAACACACCCTATGTTGTTAGGTAATCCCTCACAATGATATATCACATTAACTATTAGTGCTTTTAGCTTATAACTAAACCCTGAACAAATCCACAAGGGCCGGGACGAGGATTTAAGGCAGCGTCTGGAGATGCTCTCGGACGCAGGTTCGAATCCTCGTCACGGCCCTTGTGGATTTGTTCAATTTGATGATCACGCAATTGGATTTCTGCGTGTTACAACACTAATTTTGAAATTATTTACTTAAATTTAACCACTGGGGGATTTAAGTAAATGTAGGGTTCCTTAATTGATTATTGTACATTCTTATTTGGACAACGACCTGTTACCGTAAATGATCCTGGAATAAGAGCTAGCTCTTTGGAATAGGTTCAGCTGTTAGAGCCAGAGATGGGCATACTGTCATCCCGTTCGACTCTTGGAAATAGGTTCAGGACATTCTCCTGGAATATTTGAGAGTTCATTCCTCTGACAGAGGTAATTCATAGTTCATAAATTCATGAGCAAAGTAACCAGGCATATCATCATCAGGAATTTTGTAAAGATCACACATCAAAACTGATTAATTTAAATCAGAGTTATTGAAAATTGTTTATTTGTAACAAATCCCTGGAATTAGGTAGTACAGCTGTAATGAGAATTCGCTATCATTTCATCAGGGGGAAGTAGGATGTATATTACCTTATGTATTTACCGAGTTGTAATTATAATTCATAAGCTGAGGTGGTCCAGGAGGGAAAAATATTGCCCAGCAGTTAGAGAGCCGTGCGCTCTAAGCTCATGCGAGCCCCTAACTGTTCGTGTTATCGGCTCGCCAGTAAGCTAAAGAGTCTGACGAAATCGGCTAATCTGCTAATAAATCAGTCGTAATATTAATAGTTTCCAAAGAATTAAGGTAGTGAATGTTACAAGTTATTATGAGAACTGTCACCGTCCTGTTATCTCCACAGCGACACAGCCTCGGAAGAAAGTCGTCAGTAAAAGAGGAAAAAGATTCCCTTTCCGCAAGGTGAAGAGTGAGACCACTGAGGAAGTGGTTATAGAAGGTAGTTCACTCGCTCAATTTTGTCGCCAACTGGGTAAGGGTTCATCGAGCACTTAATGTGTCCACTTACGATATCTGGACATCCCTGTCATGGCGGCATAGTCCAGATTTACTAAACAGTTTACGAGCTCCAGGGCGCTACCAGGTCATCCATAACAATAATAACCTTGGGTAGAGGCCCATCTCGTAGCGCTTTGGAGGTCGTAAACTGTTTAATAAATACCGATTAAGTTGTTATGATTGAAGTAAGAGGTACAGATCTCATATGGGGAGCTTTAAGTGCTTTGTGAGCCCTGACCCTGACTTTTGTTGCATCCACGTTATATGTGGTGACCTAATGTGACCTAGTGACTTGCCACGGAGTGACCAGGTCATACTGAGGTCTTACTTGGCCACATTGGTATGCTACCCAGGTGACCTGACCATTTCAGTGACTCGGCCAGGCCATTGGACCAGCTTGATCGGTAATCAGAACTGATTGGTGATCTAACCTGGCTGGTGACCTGGTCAGTTTGGTGTCTTGAACAAGCTGGCGACCTGACTTGGCTGGTGATCCAGCCAGGCTATGGCCAAGCCAAATTGGTGATCTGACCTGAATGATACCCTAGCCAGGTTAGTAACTTGCACTGGTGACTTATTCAGGTTGATGATCAGGCCAGAGTGCTGTGCAGCCTGGTCGATGACCCAGTACCACTGGTAAACCCAGTCAGGCTGTAACCTGGCCAGCCTGTTAGACTTGGCCAAGCTGGTAACATGGTCCGGTTGGTGACCCGGCCAAGTTGATGACCTACCCTGATTAGTGACTAGTCAGACTGATCTGAGCCTCAATCGCAGCTGCAGTATCCAGCATTTGAGACGCCGGCAGCTGCTCCACGCCCTGGTTTTTTTTACCCATGTTCGTGATCCACATTTGTGCATTCTCTCTTATTTTTTAAATAATAGGAAGTTAAATATTTAGTTCAGAAATTTATCGAGAAATGAAATTCAAAGATTACATGAAATTGTGTTTGCACGTAATTATTGTACAACCACAATTTCATGCAATCTTTCATGTTCATTTCCCACTATTATATTGAAACATTTAAATTGGTCAGTACTGTATTAGTTACAGGAATGCCATTAACATTTGTAATGTTATTACGACACACAGGTATAAAAGATTCACCCACTTTTTAGAGGATATTTAGCTTCCTATCTATTACTTAAAAATACTGGTGTGTACTGATCAATTGTCAGGGATGGAGCCATAAAGAACACTTCCTCTCCCTTCGCCTCATGGTGGAATTACAGAGAATGGCTTTGTAACATAACTCTTATTCAGTATATATATATACTGTGTAAATTGTAGATTGTTTTGCTGTACAATGCAAATTATGCAGAACAAAAAGAATTCTGGACATCATTATCACCTGCCTTTATTATATATATATCCTGTTTACTCTTAAATTTTCCTCATAAACTGCAGTTTAAATGACTGTGTGATTATCTCTTCTGGTATTTATCACCAATTTATCTGTATGCAATATTTTTGTTTTTTTGACTACTTAAAAGGCAAAAACAAAACAAAAAAAATCGTAGGATATCGAAACGTCTGGCTATCCAGCGTAGCTCCTCAGTACGTTTGGTTTCCATGTACATAAATTCACCGCAAAAATAAATAAATCTCCTATTATGACGAAGATTGTTTTTGTAGAAAGCATTTTCTTCTCTGCTTATTTATATTGGTAGGTGAGTATAAATTTGTTGCTATAATAGAGTATTAGTGTAATCTGATCACAGTGGCGCACCTTGTATATTTTACACAGTGTGAGAAATTGTGTATTGGGACATGACAGCTGATTGAATCTTTCGTTCCTTAGTTATGAGGCTTATTCCAAGGCTAGGCAGCATGAGCAGCTCACGTTTTTACTTGAACAAAATCTCGTATTTTAAATTGGTCTACAAAAAAATCTCTCTCTCTCTCTCTCTCTTTCTCTCTCTATATATATATATGGTTTTTCTCGTCATATATATAGTATATATATATATATATATATATATATATATATATATATATATATATATATATATATATATATATATTTATTAATAATATATATATATATATATATATATATATATATATGAGAATTTCTTGTTTCTTGCACATCCAGATAACTCATGTCCCAATGCACAGAGTTTTTTTTTGGATACACACTTATCATTAATGTTTACAAATTAAAATGTACATTGAAGTTTTTGAGAATAACGGAGGAATATTGTGAATGAATAAGATGTAGGAGGTAAGTTCTTATATATATATATATATATATATATATATATATATATATATATATATATATATATATATATATATATATATGCTCTGTGTTCCCTTCTCTGAGGCTGTGGGTCCCTATAATTGCACCAGAGGTGGTACCCTATATATATATATATATATATATATATATATATATATATATATATATATATATATATATATATATATATATATATATATATATATATATATATATATATATATATATATATATATATATATATATATATATATATATATATATATATATATATATATATATATATATATATGTCGTACCTAGTAGCCAGAACGCACTTCTCAGCCTACTATGCAAGGCCCGATTTGCCTAATAAGCCAAGTTTTCATGAATTAATTGTTTTCCGACTACCTAACCTACCTAACCTAACCGAACCTAACTTTTTCGGCTACCTAACCTAACCTAACCTATAAAGATAGGTTAGGTTAGGTAGGGTTGGTTAGGTTCGGTCATATATCTACGTTAATTTTAACTCAAATAAAAAAAATTGACCTCATACATAATGAAATGGGTAGCTTTATCATTTCATAAGAAAAAAATTAGAGAAAATATATTAATTCATGAAAACTTGGATTATTAGGCAAATCGGGCCTTGCATAGTAGGCTGAGAAGTGCGTTCTGGCTACTAGGTACGACATATATATATATATATATATATATATATATATATATATATATATATATATATATATATATATATATATATATATATATGTATGTTATTCGAATTCCCTAAGCGGAATATGAGAGATACAAAGGTACGTTTGTGTACGAAGTAGCTTCACCTGTGATCCCTTATAACCAACACCCCCCCCCCCCACCAGTGTTCTTAATTGATAATCAGCCGCCTGAATTTTCGTCTCGACAGACCTTGGGTCGCCTTAGTCCATCTCAGCGACTATCGCCTTGGCTCTGCTGGCGCGAGAGATGCATCTCACTCAACGCTGCAAAGGATACTTAGTGTCCGGTTACCCGCGGCATATGGAGGATGTTCTCCACTACAACGATAAGGTGAGAGGCGATCATCCACTATCATAACCCTTTCACTACAGTTCCTTATCCTGTGATGTTATTTGTTCCATATACAGTGGCACTACTTGTCCCTTAACTTACACAATGATATTACTTGTCCCTTAACTTACACAATGATATTACTTGTGCCTTAACTTTCGCAATGATATTACTTGTTCCTTAACTTAGGCAATGATATTACTTGTTCCTTAACTTACACAATGATATTACTTGTTCCTTAACTTACAATGATATTACTTGTTCCTTAACTTTGGCAATGATATTACTTGTTCCTTAACTTAGGCAATGATATTACTTGTTCCTTAACTTAGGCAGTGATACTACTTGTTCCTTAACTTAGGCAATGATATTACTTGTTCCTTAACTTACACAATGATATTACTTGTTCCTTAACTTACACAATGATATTACTTGTTCCTTAACTTAGGCAATGATATTACTTGTTCCTTAACTTAGGCAGTGATATTACTTGTTCCTTAACTTAGGCAATGATATTACTTGTTCCTTAACTTAGGCAATGATATTACTTGTTCCTTAACTTAGGCAATGATATTACTTGTTCCTTAACTTAGGCAGTGATATTACTTGTTCCTTAACTTAGGCAATGATATTACTTGTTCCTTAACTTTGGCAATGATATTACTTGTTCCTTAACTTAGGCAATGATATTACTTGTTCCTTAACTTAGGCAATGATATTACTTGTTCCTTAACTTAGGCAATGATATTACTTGTTCCTTAACTTAGGCAATGATATTACTTGTTCCTTAACTTAGGCAATGATATTACTTGTTCCTTAACTTAGGCAATGATATTACTTGTTCCTTAACTTAGGCAGTGATATTACTTGTTCCTTAACTTAGGCAGTGATATTACTTGTTCCTTAACTTAGGCAATGATATTACTTGTTCCTTAACTTAGGCAATGATATTACTTGTTCCTTAACTTAGGCAATGATATTACTTGTTCCTTAACTTAGGCAATGATATTACTTGTTCCTTAACTTAGGCAGTGATATTACTTGTTCCTTAACTTAGGCAATGATATTACTTGTTCCTTAACTTACACAATGATATTATTTGTTCCTTAACTTTCATAATGATATTACTTGTTCCTTACCTTACACAATGATATTACTTGTTCCTTAACTTACACAATGATATTACTTGTTCCTTAACTTACACAATGATATTACTTGTTCCTTAACTTACACAATGATATTACTTGTTCCTTAACTTAGGCAGTGATATTACTTGTGCCTTAACTTACGCAATGATATTACTTGTTCCTTAGCCAATGATATGAAGCTACTTGTTCCTTATCCATTGATAATTAGGTATCCATACCCCTATCGGCTCTTCCAGAAAATCATTACATTCAGCTAATTCAATTATTATTCCCATTCTTTTTACTAAAGTAGACCATCAGTGGCTACATCAACTCCTGGTATTCTTAGGCATACTCTTCGTTATAATTTGATAATGGGTGTTTTCTTAAAAATCTAATATGAGCACTGCCTTTTCTTTTTATGTAGTTATTATGATAATCTGCCTTTGCCATCATATCTTCTCCAAATACAATTATATATATATATATATATATATATATATATATATATATATATATATATATATATATATATATATATATTGGTGTATACTGGCAGCAGGTTTTCTTTTAAACATGTCTCATTGAATATGACCGCATATTCTGTATTTACTATTTTCTGATTTAGGGCTTCTATCCCTCTAACTATTTTCTTAGCATCAGGGCTTAGCTGAATAGGAGTTCTCCAAAACTCATTTTCGTAATTTCAGGGTGAAGAAAAGAGGTGAATTACTATAGAATGTATTACACTTATTTATACAATTTGCACAACGTTTCGAACCTCCATGGTTCATTCTCAAGTGAAGAGTTTTTACAATGCTGGTTCATTTTATACCCGCACTGGGTCAGGTGATAAGACAATAAAGGTGAAAACATAGGGGATACATGTGGGGTGAAACATAAGAACATAAGAATAGAGTACTGCAGAAGCCTTCTGCAAATCAGAAAATAGTAAAATCAGAAAATAGTAAATACAGAATATGCGGTCATATTCAATGAGACATATATATATATATATATATATATATATATATATATAATATATTATATATAATATATATATATATATATATATATATATATATATATATATATATATGTCGTACCTAGTAGCCAGAACGCACTTCTCAGCCTACTATGCAGGCCCGATTTGCTTAATAAGCCAAGTTTTCATGAATTAATATATTTTCTCAAATTTTTTTCTTATGAAATGATAAAGCTACCCATTTCATTATGTATGAGGTCAATTTTTTTTATTGGAGTTAAAATTAACGTAGTTATATGACCGAACCTAACCAACCCTACCTAACCTAACCTAACCTATCTTTATAGGTTAGGTTAGGTTAGGTAGCTGAAAAAGTTAGGTTAGGTTAGGTTAGGTAGGTTAGGTAGTCGAAAACCAATTAATTCATGAAAACTTGGCTTATTAGGCAAATCGGGCCTTGCATAGTAGGCTGAGAAGTGCGTTCTGGCTACTAGGTACGACATATATATATATATATATATATATATATATATATATATATATATATATATATATATATATATATATATATATATATATTATATATAATATATATATATATATATAGATAATATATAAATATATAGATTATAAGTATATATATATATAATATATAGATAATCTATATATATATATATATATATATATATATATATATATATATATATATATATATATATATATATATATATATATAACTTACTTTAAGCAGTACGAGTGTACACAATCAACAGTTTTGTATGGATATATGTTCCAGAAAGCAACTGCATGCTAATTTCCTCGTCAGTATTTTTTATGTTGAAACGAAATAGTTGAGCTAAATTATACTCAGTGATTTCAGTAATATTGCTAATGTGTGCAAATTTGAAAGTTAGTTTTGAATAGAAAACTAGCACTTTAGTTGCATTTATCAACAACAAATTTGTTTTATTTAAATCAGGATAATTATATCAAATCAAATGTTTATTCAAATGTTTATAAAGGTAAAGTATATACATACAAGGTGAGATACAAACATTCATGGATATATAGATTGAGCTAGTACATACAATGCCTAAAGCCACTATTACGCAAAGCGTTTCGGGCAGATATATTTCAAATCTATTAAAGAAACTAATATTCGTGCTAAACTTGTATATCCAGCTGGATAAAATCATCAGGGCACCTTTGCCCTGATGATTTTGAGGGGTATCTTTGACAAGTCACCGGCTTCCTGCCCCTCGTCGAGGCCACTAGTGACATGTTAACCCTCAGGTAAATCAGGTAAATCTGAAGTGGCATCTGCCACACCAAGAACATTACTGTGACTCGCTCTCTGCTGGAGATGCTGGGCATACCATTGCCTGCATTAAATATACATTGTATATAACTATTGATTTCACCACTTTTATCATGTTATGTATATATTTAAATTAAATTACAGTATTATAAAACTGTACCGGTAACAAACGATACCTAAATAATAATAATAATAATAATAATAATAATAATAATAATAATAATAATAATAATAATATAATAATAATAATAATAATAATAATAATAATAATAATAATAATGAGATTAAATAGGCTTATCATTAATGAAAAGTCAAAACAGGCATAAGACATATTATCCTCCCCCCTTACTCTCTACTACATGAAACAAAAAAAACAGATAAGCCTACGTCTTATCTTTGCTTCACTTGTCTCTGTAATCTTGTACCATCAGACCGAACTTTAATTGTCGTTTGCTTTCTTTTTAAATTCATTCGATTTTTCACCATTTCCATCGTGATCGAATAGGAATGTTCATCACTGCTGGTTACACTGAATTGTTTTCTTGTTTATTAAACGTCCAGAGGGGAACATGTGTATGTGATCTCTGTGTATAATGAAGTAAGGGCGAAGAGGGAGAACGGCCTATTGACATAGCTCGAGTGCAGGGGGGAGTTGTGTAAAACCCTGGTTTGTGTCTCGGAGAGGCTGCGGGATCCAGTAAGTTCAGTTGAACTTCGGTTTCAACTCCTTTTGACCATGTCGTAGCTCAGTCGATTAAGGCAGCGTCTGGGATGCTCTCGGACGCAGGTTCGAATCCTCGTCACGGCCCTTGTGGATTTGTTCATTTGAAGCATCACGTTAGTGTGACTTTTGTGTGTAATGTTTATGTGGCGTCGATAAGCACATAACAAATCAGAAGTGATGCAGCGATGATTTGTCACTGGTCCGAATTGTACCTAGATGGGGTTCTGGGAGTTGTTCTTCCCTTTAAACCCGGCCCGAGGCCAGGCTTGACTTGTGACAGCTTGGTCCAACAGACTGTTGCTTGGAGCGGCCCGCAGGCCCACAAATCCACAACAGCCCGGTTGGTCCGGCTTTTCTTTATTAGCAGAAAACTATCCACGTTCTTCTTGAAGTGTTTGGATTTTGTTCCGGCAATATGTCTTATACTTACTGAGAAGTTACTGAACAACTGTGATCTTCGTAATGTTCAGACGGTGTTCTCTTATTGTGCATATGGCACCTCGGGCCAGATTCACGAAGCAGTTACGCCAGCACTTACGAACGTGTACATCTTTCCTCAATATTTGACGGCTTTGGTTACATTTATTAAACAGTTTACAAGCATGACAACTTGTCAATCAACTGTTGTTATTGTTATAAACAGCCTCCTGGTGCTTCGGAGCTCATTAACTGTTTAATAATTGTAAACAAAGCCGCCAAAGATTGAGAAAAGATGTACAAGTTCGTAAGTGCTTGCGTAACTGCTTCGTGAATCTGGCCCCTCATCTCTTTACTGGCCGGATTCACACGTAGGCTCCTTACAAGAAAAATCTAAAGTAGTTTATATCATAGTAGAGTTATTAAATGCAACTAGCGAGTTTTATTTAACAATATTTAAAATAAATAGTTCTAGTCTAAAGAAAGCATTTTTAGAGAGAGAAGGTATTGTTAATATTAGATTATACTCGTTACATGCTTTCTTAACAACAAGTTACAGAAAACGTTCCCTCCTGCAACATAGACTTGCAAAATTACTTATATGTGGTTCTAATAATTTAATTCCTTTTCGTCGGTGACAAGAAGCCTGTACTAAAGTTGTATCGAGATCCTTCATAAGTCGAACTACTGACCTTGCAAAAGTTGTAACCCTCAACAGTTGCTTAACTCCCGGGTACATATTTACTGCTGGGTGAACAAAGTCATCAAGTGACAGGAAACTTGTCCATTTCTGTTTCGCCTGGAGCTTCAACCCGAGATCCCTTGATTGTGAGTCGAGGACGTAGACTACTGTACTATAGGACCCATCTTTAGGAATTATATGAAAAGAATCAGATTATTGTGTACTCTTTACGTTGCTGTGTCGTGTTAAAATCTCTGTGCCTAATAACACTTTATTTAGTAATGTCTTCTTATGTGTTATATTTATAAAATTTGCTTATACAGTAGTTTTGCTGCCTAAGTTAATGTGATAATCATTCAAGGTCTATACACCGAATGAGTCATTCAGGTTCTCCTTGCATGTAGACTATATTTTAATCCTGAATTATTTTAAGAACTAAAGATTGCTGGTTGATCTCTTAGATCACTCAACTTAGGTAGTTCTTGTCAGGGGATATGTACCCCAAGAGGTGTATCCCGCTTCTCAGTGTACAGTATATGCACTCAAGAGTTTACCCGTAGTCCTGGACTATGTTCAAGACTAAAGTATACTTGCTGCTTGGTCAGTAAACAATTGTGGTGGCCTTAATAGCCCTCCAGAGGTTGATAGGCGTTAAGCCCAACACGAAATCTGTTAGTTATTGTCATGGCCTTAATAACACCTGCAGAGGTTGACGAGGCTGAAGCCCAGCAACGAATAAATACGATGACGAATTTTCTGGTAAAATTATGATGTAAACTGGTAAAATAAATATTCATAAGTGTTATTGGTTGTGAAGGGGGTGTAACAACCAGTTGTGACTAAGGTGAAATAACCAAATGTGCTTGTGGCAAGGGGCTATTTGAGCACCTGGTTGTGTCTTAATTATGGTGGGTAATTAGTCGACGTTACTAAGTGGTAAGGAGGCTGAACAATCCGTTAACTGTGCTGAATGAGATGGGCGTGGTGATCAGTCGACTGTACTGAGTGAGATGGGTGTGGTGATCAGTCGACTATACTTAGTTCGAGTGAAGTGGATGTGGTAATCAAATGTCTCACATTCCACCAGCTTGGCCGACCCACTGGGGCTATCTTGCTGGAATGGGACCGTGGAACTCTCATCAGGAATATTGAGGTACTTCCTCTCTTATCTCTACTACTTCTCTCCCCCTCCACCTTTTCCTCCTCCTCTTGCCTGATTTTTGCAGCTAATCCCATCTATATTTTCGCAACTACAGCCCGATATTTAGAATGTACCCAAACATACAACCAATTACTTGCAACCTAATTTGTCACAAAGTTCCATGCATGCAATGAAAGCCTTCTACAGTTGTAGGCTTTTCCGCGCCAACTGTTCAAGTGATTGGTCAGTATATGGGCACAAGCCTAAAGTTGGTTGAAAGGTGTTTCATTTCATCTTTATTTTCTCTATCAATCACCCAGCCTTGGCTAGAACAATCTGGGCATATTCTCTTTGCGTTACCTGCTGCTCCAGACGCCCCTCTATGCAACACCACCCAGAGATATAGACGCTATATATATTTTTTTGGTCTTGGTGACGCTGCCGCTTCCTCGGGGGTAATGACTCTTAATTTCCAGTGTGCATGATGCTGTCCCTTGCGAGTAATAGCTGACAGACTATTTATACCCGAGTTGCACCTCTCTGGTCTGCTGGTCTGCTAGTTGGGGTAATGGCAGAGAGAGAAAGGGCAAGCTGGTCGAGTTGGTGGCTATGGAAGTGATGCTAGTTGCCCAGCCTTTTATTCTGCATGACTATATAATTCACCTAGCTTGGAAAATATCATTCACCCATCTTGGAAGATATTATTCACCCGGCTTGGAAGATTTTAAGTAGATACAAAACATTGTTGATGCATGACAAAATATGTTTTTTGCGTTATTATTTTCAGAAAAAAAGACTAATCCGCTTTTGTTCCATACAAAACTAATGCTCAGATTTCACATTAAATAACATTTGTAAAATAATTAATATTTGCGTGTGATTCTGAAATCATTATAAATAAAGAACAACATAAGAAATGTGGACTAGACTGGATGTAATATAATCTAGAATATAATGCCAGAGTATACTGACCATGCCATTATTTCACCTCACTTTTATTCTTGTGCAATCAATGTTCTCAGGCAGATTTGTAATGTTGAAGTTTTTTTTAATGATGAACAGTAAACACGTGTATGATGTTATGCTCCCATATATAGATCCTAGAGTAGAGGAGGCATATTCTCTCTTTAACTGGCGAGTAATATGGGCAAACCTTCATGTTGAATTTATTACCCCAAAACAACGTGAACTATTATATCGCTATATTTATGAGACCCTCCCTACTACTGATAGGTTGTTGATGTTGGGCATTAAGGACAACAATAGGTGTGACCCAGTGTACTGAAATTGAGAATAATAGACATATATTTTATTTTTGTAAGCAGAAAGTTGTTCTTGTAAACTGGATTACAGACACTCTTAAAGCTTTATGTGGACCAATTATTAGAGTTGATTTAATGAGGGTTTTTAATGTTTCATATTGACATAAAACGCAAGAAAATTAAGAATACAATAATTATGCTACTTTCTGATTACATTTTTTTGTGTGTGTGGATAGGCAGACAGGAAGGTTACTCAGTAGGCAAAATATTGAAGTTCTTACGAGGCAGGATCAAGTATAACATTTGGGGTTTACGGTTCATGCTCGGTGATATGAAAAATTGGTTTACTGAGAATTATATAAATGTAGTGTTTTCCATTATAAATTTATGTAAATGTGATCTTTATATTGTATATTATAAAAACTTAGCGATCATATACAATATGATCGCTAAGGCTGTCCATCTTTGCCGGACAGTCTGGTGTCTTAGTGCATACAAGTAGTGACTGTTTGGCTAGTGTACGGTATTTGAAAAAATTTGAATGGTCTGTTTTGGTGAACAAAAATTCTCCTCAAAAAGGCAAGTTTACATATAACTTTTTTTTTAATATAAGTACTGTACAATGTGAAAAATAAAGCTGCGTTTAGAATTAAGTGAAATTCGTTATACAAAATGACAGTCCATGATGTAAATAAAAAAAGAGATGCAAATAAATAAAACTTTATCAAATTTTCGTCACATTTCTGAAATGTAGTGAAAGATGAAGATCAACCTTAATAGGCTCATACTCCTACTCCAGGTTTTGGCACGAATGGTTTTGTTCCCTGTCGAATTTGCCTCAATTTGTCTTGTAGCACCTCGTATATGACTGTAACGTATTATTATTATTAACATCTTTATTGACAAAATTTAATTACAATCTGAGTTAATCAAAATTTAATCAAACAATTACAAATTTAATTACAATTGCCTAATCTGAGGAATTAAATTAAGTTATTAAGTGAGGATAATACTGGTATTCACTCTCACACAGGAACGAGGATCATACACAAGACAATAGGTCTGAACTGTAGGCTGAGGTGACTATGACTGCATATTCTTAACTTATACAATATAATGTAATTTATGACGAACTCCCACAGGGGCTTCCTCTGGCACCACAGAAATTCACAGTAGCCTCAGTTATAGAAGTGTATTCAGTTGTTATGGTTATATCTTAATTCATAGTAACATGCCTTAGAGTTATGCAACATGTGTATACAACGTTTAGTTGCTATACATTAATTCACAGTTCTGTACCTCAGGTGTATAGATGAGATGTGGTCGGGTTTTGTGGTTATTCCGTAATTCAGGGTATTGCCTAATATATCCGGACTTAATTCCGCTACCTCAATCGTTTACTTAACATTTTTCATTACTGAGAAGCTTATATGTCTTTTGCATCTCAAGCTGCTGCTCTTTAGAGACCTTGTAAGGGACTTAACATGGAACCTGGCCGAACTAATTTCACCGTTTTCTATCTGTAGGATTCTGGTGCCCTTCATATTTTTAAAGTTCTGTATGCAAGAAGATCTATGATTCTAATCTTGACCATCTAGCACTATTTTTCCTTTGTATTCTTCTTGTGTTGTGTTCTGAATCCTTTATATAAAATAGTCATACAATTACTTTTTACTGCATTACAAAGCTCTCTTGTATTATTGTTATATAATATATAAGAATGTGTACAATAGTTTAAAAAATACAGTTAAAACGCTATAATTCTAAAATTTAGGGAATTAATGAATCCAGAGTCAAATAAATACAAAATAATTTAACGAAGAAAGAATTGTTTTTCATGGTTTAATTTATTTGCAAGCTATATTATTTCAAGCGTTGAATTGATTTACTGACAGTCATATTCACTATTTTTTCCTCCCCCCCCCCTGAAAAGTTGAGAATGAGAGAGTATTGTTTGAGTCAGAGCAGCAAGCTGAGGAGTGCTGGTCGCATGGTAAGTCACATTTGACCCCCTCCAGTGATGTGTCAGTAGCACTGGGTTGTGTTCGCCCCTCCTCTCCTTGAACATGATCACATGATGTTTTGGTGACTGTCTAATACCATCCCCTGTAATCAGTGTGAAGTTTTATCATTTTGGTGTGTAGTCCTTGTCCGAATGTGCTGCCGCTACGGAGGTGTTGTAGAAAAGTCATATATATATCTCTCTCTCTAAGCATTCCAACTTCTGGGATACCAGTAGTTATCCCACCTGATTTCTCCCCCAAGCATCCCAATTTCTGAGGCACCAGTAGTTATCCCAAGAACTCTCTTACCATGCATCCCAACTTATGGGACACCAGTAGGTTTAGTTATCCCCACTAGGCTCCTCCCAGCCTAGTGTGTTAGGCTACCCCTTTGGACGAACTAATTACCATTGTTGCACTCTCTTGTGACTCACTTTAATGTATATGGTACATTACCCTTGCTTCTTCAGTTCCAGGTGGACGTTGGCAGCATACACAACCGACTATTCCATAACTGCACACTAGTATCAATAAAATATAGATACTGTATATCTATAGCTATAGATATACAGCATATCTATATTTTTCATAATATAATTATCCTATCAATGTTTAATCACTCACCACCATTTCAATCCCCAAGCACTATATCCTGGGATTATGGTATTTTTTCACTGATGTTCTTCTGTTGTATAATAACGTTGAAGTGCTCGTAAATCCCTAACTCTCCATGCTATTCTCCCAGATCAGTCCATGGGAGATGTGCCTTCAGTGAAATATTACTGCATATTTTGGTATCATAAATGTCTATACTCTAGCCAACAATTACACTTGTAATCTCTCTGATTTTTTTTTCATGTCGCTGCTTGATTTATATACTGTATTTAAACCTTACCTCTGCAGAGCTGGATGACGATTTCAAACAGTAATTGCTATACATGTGTGTTTTCTGTGAACTGTAACACGATGTAATACAAGAAATAAAATCAATAAATCACACTGTAGAAAGTAACACAAAAGAAAGGGTGATTGGAGAAGAAAATACTCAAGTATTCAGGGAGAATCTGCAAGGTCTTCACCGAATACCATCTATTCACTTCTCCAAGGTTATAGAGAAGAGAATATAGGGTTTTCAGTATATTTGCTCTGCAATTGCACCAGAGGTGGTACACATATATAATATAATCATTATTTCAGTTTCTTGATAGCCCTCTTACTTGGAACTTTGTAGCTTTTGTTCGTAGTTCTCTTGGTACACTGTAACTGTTTGTTGGTAGTTCTCTTGGTACACTGTAACTGTCTGTTGGTAGTTCTCTTGGTACACTGTAACTGTTTGTTGGTAGTTCTCTTGGTACACTGTAACTGTTTGTTGGTAGTTCTGTTGGTACAGTGTAACTGTTTGTTGGTAGTTCTCTTGGTACACTGTAGCTGTTTGTTGGTAGTTCTCTTGGTACACTGTAACTGTTTGTTAGTAGTTCTCTTGGTACACTGTAACTGTTTGTTGGTAGTTCTGTTGGTACACTGTAACTGTTTGTTGGTAGTTCTCTTGGTACACTGTAACTGTTTGTTAGTAGTTCTCTTGGTACACTGTAACTGTTTGTTGGTAGTTCTCTTGGTACACTGTAACTGTTTGTTGGTAGTTCTCTTGGTACGCTAACTGTTCGTTGGTAGTTCTCTTGGTACACTGTAGCAGGTTTGTTGGTAGTTCTCTTGGTACACTAACTGTTTGTTGGTAGCTCTCTTTCTTGGTACACTGTAGCTGTTTTCTCTGAATTTGAAGTTATATAAAGTAATCAAGTTTCAGAATTTTTCTTTTAATATATATATATATTACCATATATATATATATGTATATATATATATATATATATAATATATATATATATATATATATATGTCGTACCTAGTAGCCAGAACGCACTTCTCAGCCTACTATGCAAGGCTCGATTTGCCTAATAAGCCAAGTTTTCATGAATTAATATATTTTCTCTATTTTTTTTCTTATGAATGATAAACCTACACATTTCATTATGTATGAGGTAATTTTTTTTTATTGGAGTTAAAATTAACGTAGTTAGATAACCAAACTTAACCAACCCTACCTAACCTAACCTAATCTATCTTTATAGGTTAGGTTAGGTTAGGTAGCCAAAAAAGTTAGGTTAGGTTAGGTTAGGTAGGTTAGGTAGTCGAAAAACAATTAATTCATGAAAACTTGTTTATTAGGCAACTCGGGCCTTGCATAGTAGCTGAGAAGTGTGTTCTGGCTACTAGGTACGACATATATATATATATATATATATATATATATATATATATATATATATATATATATATATATACGTATATATCAACATATATATACGTATTTATTAAACATGATAAAGCTTGCTATTTTTTTTTATTTGAGATCGTTGGGTTGTGATATTTGGTATTTGACATACTTTATGAGTTTGAGAAGTTGATCCTTTTATAGTCGAACTTGCAGTAGTATCCGTAAAGAAAAATGACGGTAGCTGGTGTCGTACTTATTGCTTATGATGAATTTTAAGAAATCCTGCTGGTAGTTGTGATGTAGTTTTCCCTTTGCCAGGGCCAGAAAGCCTGTTAGGTTCATCGAGATCTTCCATAGGTCAACTGCTGACCATCCCCAGGATTCAACCCTCAATAGTAGCTTAATTTCCGGGTACCTTTTTCTGCTAGGTGATCAGGTGCATTAGATATAAGGAAACAACTGTACCTGCCGTCTTGGAAAAAGAGGAAATTGAAATTGCTGAGGCTTCTGATAGCGTTGGGAAGATACAGACTTAACATTAACTCGTTAAAATTATTAACATATCCTGCAGGAGGCAAAAGTACCTGTTTAGCCTTTTTCTGTGGTATTATATTCGATTGAAACAAGCCGTGGAGGAAGTTACTGTAAATATGCTAATGAGATGGGTAATTTATACATAACATAGCTAAGTTGATAGGCTGATTGAAACGCTAATGATTTGAACGCTTAAGCGCATATTTCAAATATGTTGAATAAATTCAGTTCATAATTTGTTTGCATAATATCCATAACATATTAAAGGTTCGAGTATACGTGTATGTAACACAAATAACTTTGGTAATTCGTTACATACATGTTCGAGTATACGTGTTTGTAACACGAATAACTTTGGTAATTCGGTCCATAATACCAAGAAATTGACAGTGTAGGCATACTACTTATACGGCTGAATAATTTAGGTTCCTAATATTAAAAGTTGGATAATTTTACGCTGCTTCTGGAAACTTTCCTTATTAAGACTCCTCGATAGCTCGGTCGATCGAGCTTCGGCCTTAGACACGTGGGGTCCACGGTTCGACTCTCTTAGAGCCCAGGGGAATGGAATCACTAAGGAAGCTTAATACCAACAAAACTGAGGAAATAATGTTTAGAAAATATGATTTTAATTTTGCTTTGTTTAATGATAAATTTGGAACACTTATTCCCCCAAACAAGGAAAAAGTTATTTGCTGCTTAATTAACGAGTTAATTAATTAAAAGTTAATTAACGTGATATATATATATATATATATATATATATATATATATATATATGTGAATCTAATATATATGTAATCATATTCAGTCTAACAATATTTAAACTAATTACATATGATGCTGTGAGGATACAAGCAGAAGACACAAACCTATTGCTCATAAAATACTGCAATGAGGATAGGAAGAAAACTTAGTTAAAAAAAATAAAACATGGTGTATTGCTGTCACATACCACCTCTATAATTTAGTATGATTTTAGAATTATACAATAATTATGACATACAGTACCTTGTTTAACCTTTCACTGGTGCCAAGCATTGTACACACTCGACTTGCAAACTTGTACATAAGTGTGTGTGTGAAGATACAGGTAATTTCGTACATAAGACGTTTCGCTTATCCCAACTTGGTTTAACTTAATCTACCCTAAGCCAATCCAACTTAATCTAACCAAAATAACCTAACTTAGGTAATCCAACCTTACATTTCATCATTTTTTTTAACAATTATAAACCGAGCAATATACGAAACATCTATATACGATTTGACCGCACCCTTGTTTGATATCACTGTTATCAACACTTTGTTTAAACCAGTAAGAGCACTCGACTGACCAAACTCCTTAACACCTTCACAGGAAGACCCACAAGCAATTTGAGACACTTTCTGCATGACATCAACGCCACAAAATTCAGGCATTTACAAGCTTTTGAATATAATTAGGAAACAGAACTCAATCTCCCTGAAAGCATACAAATGTCCAGGAAGCTACACAGCAGCCATCCCACATTATGTTACACATTTGCAGCTAGGTAACGTTGATGGGGCCATCCTGCTGGACTGGAGGGAGTCCACACTGCTCAGTAACCTGGAGGCTGGAGCGAGGATGGGTACCCTTATGCTGGACGCTGCCAGGAAGGATCTCTCAGAGTTCCACAGCAAGGTGCTGCCTGTGTGCGAACACTTCGACAACCACGGCCTTCTCTATGTGGTGGGTGATATCATTTAATATTGGTGTTGGGCTTAGGCACTGAGCCTCCGGCGGGTTATCAAGACTCCCCACAATTCCTTCCGGACCAACTATCAAGTATAGTTTAGTCCTGAACATAGTCCTGGGGGCCAGATTCACGAAAGCACTTACGCAAGCACTTACGAACCTGTACATCTTTTCTCAATCTTTGGCGGCTTCGTTTCCAATTATTAAACAGTTAATGAGCTCCGAAGCACCAGGAGGCTGTTTATAACAATAACAACAGTTGATTGGGAGGTTTTCATGCTTGTAAACTGTTTAATAGTTGGAAACAAAGCCGCCAAATATTGAGAAAAGATTTACAGGTTCGTAAGTGCTTGCGTAAGTGCTTTCGTGAATCTGGCACCAGGACTACAGTAAACTCTCAGTGTATGCCTTGGTGCTATAAATCACCTTAAAACATATACATAATACAGTATGTACAAATTTTTGCTGTATATTAGGACGTAATGGTCATTTGTTTTTGTTTTTTAAACTAAAAAGTAAAATATAAATTTAACAATATTGGCGCTTACAGATGTACAATATACGTACAATATAAATATTTGTAGTTGAGGAAATCCCTTAATTATTCTGATAGCTATTTTGTTCTATATTGATAGATACATTCAGTTTAGCATTTATAACATGCATTTTGTATCGTTTTTTTTAACAAAACTAACCTATGTAAATTAGGTAGATTATTCCTTAGTACTTTCTAACTTAAATATAAATCGACAGATTTCATATAATAACATATTTGATTACAGGCTCTTAAAAATGTTAATTTTATAGTATTTTTGTGTATTGAACAACTTAAAGAAAAGGTGTAGGAGTCCACCCAATGAATATGAGGTAGTTTGATACCGTGAAACCAATGCTTCGTTACAGGTGTCTGGGGAGAGGAGTCAGGAGGAGGTGTTTAGAGACGTCCAGAGAGCACATGACAAAATTATGAGGCCTTCCCCTCTGCCTCCTCCCTCACGGGCCTCTGTGGGTCTGTATCATTGAGTAACTTCTCATCTCTATATATTACTTGGAAATATTTGTGAGTCATTGAGCTCCCAATACATGTGCTTTGTTGTCTGGCTTGACAGGTGTCCAATTATCATAATTTATGTCTTATTGCCTGTCTTGACTTGTGTTCCGTTATCCTGATTTGCGTCTTATTACCTTTCTTGACCTGTGTACCAGTACCATTCACTATAATCTCACCATCATGATTTTCTTCCCATTACCATGACTTGTGCTTCACCATTCATCTTAGAGTTGCGTCCTGCTATGGTGTTCACTATACATCCCAACACTGATGCCTGTTCACCATGATCAGTGTCACATCACCATAGCCTAAGTCCCGGCACAGTGAGCAATCTCTACGGCCCTGCATCTTTGTCCCACCTCCACAGCCCACATGTTGTATCATGTAACAGCCCATCCTCCTGTTATAATAGTACTTATAGGAAGGATGAGCACCATAGTACATATACCGACGTACAAAGCTGTTAGAAAGTAAAAATCGGTAGTATTGAATTTGGAAAAACCGGAAAAGATTTTCTACTTATGTTGCAAAGACAAAACAAACAAACTTAACCTAACCTCCCTAGGCCTAATACACGCTAACTGAGGCCTAATATAGTACATATATGTGCTATACTAGGCCTAGGAATATTTAAGTTTGTTATTAGTTTAAATTTTTTCAGACTATAAATTGAATAGTACAAAATTCCACTATTTAATTGCTTAGTACGTCAATGTTTGTACTGTGGTGCACATAGTTACAAAAACTATTATCTAAACAGCAGGGTGAGTTGGGAACCACTGACTAAGGTCTAAGACCTGAGAAAATACATCCAACGCAACCTATCCTAACCTAACCTAACCTAACCTAACCTAACCAACCTATCCTAGCCTATCCTAACCTAACGTAACCAAAATAAGAGATAAAAGTTTGTTTTATAATTAAAATTAATAGATAATTAGACAATTATTATTATATGGAATGAACACGGTGTATGACGTCACGGTGACTGTGATCATTTTATTCCGGCATTGGGTCTGGATCCTTCTGTGAGCATGACTGCCTTAGCCATGTTCTAATATCACGATCCATTCTATGTTGCATAGGGTCGTACCGCGAGTACCGCAACATGACGGCATCTGTGAGGAATCAACCGCTCTCCACCTCAATCATTAACGTCAACTCGGAAGATGCCATCTTTCCTCCTTGCCTCTTCTTCATGGGTAAGTGTTTTTGTTTTTCACCTTTTTTTTATGATAGTCAGCCTTCTGACTGTTCTCCGTGGGAAACGCAATGTTTTCTCGCCTGTACCTATGTGACTTACTAGAAGCGCGTGCCTAGTCTACTGGGTTACATTAGTTAGCGTGATTGATCTTTTTTAAGCTACTCTGCCCCCTTTTCTGTAATAATTATCTTTCAAAAGTGTCTTCCGAGGTTACAGTCCCACTGGCACAGGTGATAATATTATTTTTAGCATTGGGAACAGGTATCATTCCTTCTCTCTCTTCCCCCCCCCCTCCTCTCCCTTGGCCAGCTCCTTGTATCCCTGCCATGTGTTATATAGTCATGGTGGTTTATTGCTTTCTCATTATTCCCTTTCCTTTCTGAGGTCTACAGTAGTAATCCTCCTTGCCGCCTCCTGGCGAGGCTGTTGCCTCTCCTTCCTCGGAATGCAGAATTTGGCTTCTTTGTTGATAGGCTTTTTTGCTTCACGATACTAATTCTTAGTTCTTCACTCAGCTGACCATCGGTATACTAAGTACAGGCTTCCTGTCCCCAATTAGGTGGGGGGGGGGGGGAATGTGAACCAAATCTTTAAATGTCTTTGTGGTTGTGGCCGTGTTCTCACGGCAGTCGTTGATGACCAAGACTCCTTCACGGGTTTGTCTTATCTTGAGTCGTTCTTGCTCTTTGCCTTTCACTGAGAGGTATTTCATTCCATTCTCCTTATCTACGAGAAAGTATTCCATTCCACGGGATCGAACCTGCACTCCTGAACTCTTCATATACACGCACTATACCGACTCAACCATGATGGGCTCTAACAAGTACACTCTCACTCATGAGTGCTACTTTATTTCATAGTTATATTACGTTCTTGTGATGGTTCATATCTATATTATTAATCCTTAATTCGTGTAGTGGAGGATGAGTGCACAGCTCGATCACTCAGGTTAATCGTCGATGGGTGAGGCAAGTAATTGGATGGGTAACCAGATGCTGCAGCCTAGCCCTTAGCTAGGAGGACGTTGACAAGACAGCTTTGGCCGTCCTTTTCCAGTATAGTCTACGTATACTCAGAACTCGCTTTTCAACTCCGCAAAATAATGTTTTTCCTCGTTTAAAAATATAATTCCTTCACAATAATAGTGTTCATACCTTTACTTGAACAAGTGATCACACCTTTTACTTTACCTTCATAAGTGTTCAAACTCCATTGATAAGTGTTCAGGCTACATTGATAAGTGTTCAGATTCCATTGATAAGTGTTCAGACTCCATTCATAAGTGTTTAGACTCCATTCATAAGTGTTCAAATTCCATTGATAAGTGTTTAGTCTCCATTCATAAGTGTTCAGACTCCATTGATAAGTGTTCAGACTCCATTGATAAGTGTTCATATCTATTCCTAAGTGATATCACACGCTTCTTATCATTTAATGTTCGGTTTTACACATAATTTTATATTCCTCTAATCGTTCCTTCGGGGGATGAGCTTCAGCTCTTTAATCCCATCTCCAGTTCTTTGATCCCGTCTCCAGTTCTTTGATCCCGTCTCCAGTTCTTTGATCCCGTCTCCAGTTCTTTGATCCCGTCTCCAGTTCTTTGATCCCGTCTCCAGTTCTTTGATCCCGTCTCCAGTTCTTTGATCCCGTCTCCAGTTCTTTGATCCCGTCTCCAGCTCTTTGATCCCGTCTCCAGTTCTTTGATCCCGTCTCCAGTTCTTTGATCCCGTCTCCAGTTCTTTAATCCCGTCTCCAGTTCTTTAATCCCGTCTCCAGTTCTTTGATCCCGTCTCCAGTTCTTTGATCCCGTCTCCAGTTCTTTAATCCCGTCTCTCGGCTGCTTCCTGCTTATCTAGATTCTGGATCTCTGTATGAACAGTTGTCAAAACTTACATTGTAACCAAATGTTCAAACTGTTATTAGTTAGTGTTAGGCACTCGCTAGTCCTTTACGAAGCTTCAATACCAAACTACTTATACTTATAACTTATGATAAATGAACTCATATTTCCCATAAACTATTCATACTTATTCTACTTATATTGAAGGATTTAAGTTAATTCATAGTTAATTTATCTGAAATTGTGAATTTAAATTTACCCTAACTGTGTGGTTCGAAGCAGTAAAATTTACGTTTCAAGTGGACATTAATTATATGGCCATACTTCTTCGTAATCGATTTGTAGAGTGGTTGGAACCCAGATTTCTTTATCTAGAGCTTCTCGAGTCTTTGTGAGTGAATGTCTCAACTTATCAAATTTGTCTTCAAGAGTAACAAGGCCATGTGAGGCGAGCTGTAGCAGTGACGTTAAGAACGATGTAATTTACACTCTTTTACTCAAATTAAATACCTTTATGACTTTTTTATAATGGCACGATTCAGTTTCCCATTGTCGGAGTTGAGAACCTATTGGGCTTATCAAGCTTACCGTAGGTAATCATCCCCTAAGATGCAACCCACAACAGTCGACTAACTCCAGGCATCTATTAACTTAAGCTGATTATAATTAAAAGTGTGTAGGCTGAGAAAACGTACTCAAACGTCTGGCACTGCCTGGGGTAACGAACCCATGACGGTTGCGAGACGTCTGCGCTAAGGAACATTCAGTAGAGTGCGTGACACTCAATGTTGACACATGTGGCTCTTGTCATCACAGGTGGCCCTGGGAGTGACAAGTGGCGGCTGATGAGCGGCATCACGTACCTGTACCCAGGGTGGGCGTGTGTGTGTGTCGGCCAGATGCTCCGTGACCACGTTGCTTGCTGGAGGGAGGACCCGGAGACCTACACGGCGCTGCCCAGCGAGAAGGTCGTCATGATACAGAATCTTATGCGCAAAGGCGAGCTGGTGCCCCAGGTGAGGCAGGTGGGAGTGTTGATCAGGTGAGGCAGGTGGATATGATGATACTGATGAGGGGGGGGGGGACGAGCCAGTGCCCAAGGTAAGGGAGGGGTGATCTAGTATCCCAGGCGAGGCAGCAGCAAAGGGTACAGGTGAGGGAGTCATGAGATGGTTTCCCATGGTCAGGGACAGGTAAACTGTACGGGCTTATCGAAGTCTCCCCCCCCCCCGCTCCCCTAGTCCGACTACTGAACTTCCCCACGATTCAACCCACAACAGTTACATAATCCTTGGATACCATTTCATGCTAGATGAACAGAAGCATCAGATGTAAGGAAACGAGCCATAACATCTTGTCCTTCAAGTTAAGGAAAAAGAGGATGAAGACCTAGGCGAAGGAGGCACCATCGTTGTAATATAGGAGAGAGGATGGCAAAGGCGAAGAAGTATAAGGTGGTGCTGAAGATGTGGAAGGAGGCTTGGTGGCAGGACGGAGGGATGGTGAGGAATGTGGAGGCTCTACAGCATTGCTGCAGCATATAAGTAACGCCACTAACAAGAAGCCAGATTCACGAAGCAGTTACGCAAGCACTTACGAACTGTACATCTTTTCTCAATCTTTGGCGGCTTTGTTTACAATTATTAAACAGTTAATGAGCTCCGAAGCACCAGGAGGCTGTTTATAACAATAACAACAGTTGATTGGCAAGTTTTCATGCTTGTAAACTGTTTAATAAATGTAACCAAAACCGTCAAAGATTGAGGAAAGATGTACGCGTTCGTAAGTACTTGCGTAACTGCTTCCTGAATCTGGCCCAAAAAATGGATGGTTGCTGCAAGTGAGGAAAGTGCTTCAGCTTTACTCAGTACAAGGGTCCGTGGCGTGGCACATTTTTGTTGCAGATTTTTGTTTGGAGCAAATTGATTATATATTACCATGAGCTGAATTTTGCTTTGCGCTTTAAAACGGTGCAATCAGATGTTCAACACGACCATTCAGTTGGTTTCCAACCGATTTATTCTAGGTTTGATCCCAGGTTTGGACGAGACGTTTGGGCACGTTTCCTTACACCTTATGAATCTGTTCACCAAGCAGTAAATAGGCACCAGGGATTTAGGTGATGTTGGATCGCATCGTTGTAAGTCTGTAGCTGACTGAAGCCTGTTTAAGACGACTTCAATACGTCTTAAACAGGCTTCCTTTCTCCGATAACCGGAACCCAGTTAACTCTTTTGAACCTCTCCAACCGTACCCAAATACAATTATCTGTATTCACGCTCCCTGTTAATTAGACACGGTATTTATTGTGACATTTTTGCACCAGGTGAAAAAGGGTGAATGTAAACTATGTAACGAAAGTAAAACCAATAGCAGGGGAAAATTTTTCTTGTTTTATTAAATATTGTACAGTATTTACAGTACAACATTGAATATTGCATATGTTGTACAGTAAACATTTCTCTACAAGATGCCAATAGAAGCATATCTACAGCAATTATAGTTTGCTGAATGATAATGTTCAGAATAAGGTTAACATCACCAAACAAGGAATAAGGTTAACATCACCAAACAAAGAATAAGGTTAACATCACCAAACAAGGAATAAGGTTAACATCACCAAACAAAGAATAAGGTTAACATCACCAAACAAAGAATAAGGTTAACATCACCAAACAAAGAATAAGGTTAACATCACCAAACAAAGA
Organism: Procambarus virginalis; assembly: GCA_020271785.1. Lineage (NCBI taxonomy): Eukaryota > Metazoa > Arthropoda > Malacostraca > Decapoda > Cambaridae > Procambarus > Procambarus virginalis. The sequence goes on along the minus strand of WNGS01165339.1, from coordinate 24,275,440 downwards.
ATAAGGTTAACATCACCAAACAAGGAATAAGGTTAACATCACCAAACAAAGAATAAGGTTAACATCACCAAACAAGGAATAAGGTTAACATCACCAAACAAAGAATAAGGTTAACATCACCAAACAAAGAATAAGGTTAACATCACCAAACAAAGAATAAGGTTAACATCACCAAACAAAGAATAAGGTTAACATCACCAAAATCACTACAAAGTAAATATTTATAGTCAGCTAATATGAATAATAATTTAAATTAACAACAAATAAAAAAATATTTTTTAGATACTTTTGTACCTTTAATTACTTATCAACATTGTAACGATATATATATTATTTTAGAGCCAAGTTAGATAAATTCAAGGTATGTCGATTTATCAGCGGCGTGATGGTGCCATACAGGGGATCATGGCGCCGCCTCCATAAGATGGTAACAGTTGCCCAAACAGTACGGCCCGCCTCCAGTCTCACGTCCGTGNATGTTGCCTCCATTTTGCCTGTATGTTGCCTCCATTTTTGCCTGTATGTTGTTTGATATGTTGCCAGTACGCATTGCTTGGTCTAACCTGCATCATACTAATTACCAAACCCAATATAAACAAAGCGTTTAATCCCCTTTTCCGTATCATCACCGCATTTCTCAACGCATTAGTAAGCATGAAGTATAATTATATAACCACGCACGGAGTCAAGTATGCGGACGTCAGTTATACACGCGCAATGAATGTACAAATGTACTCACGTGTGTGTATAAGAGTACACATGTGTGTGTGTGTGTTTATGTACTCATACGAAGAGGGTATATATATATATATAGTCATGCGTCCAAGCGCAGTCTGGTGTGTGTATAACAAAAAAGGATACATGCAAGCAGCTATTCAGCAGCATTAAAATTAATATACACATTAGAGGAGTAATTCATACATTTATGTATTCCTTTGAGCTTGTAGTCATACTTAGTAAAGATATCCAGCAGTGCTTCACTTAAATCAGTAAGTTAGCTATATTCACACATTACAATGTGTGAACATAGCCATAGGTAAATACAAGAGCATGAACAAATACAGATGCAGTGGCAAGTACAGGCGCAGTGACAAATACTCGTGCAGGGAACAAATACAGATGTAGAGGCATTTGTTGAAACAAAATCAGACGCAGAAATAAATACAGGTCCTAGTATTAATTTTGCTAGACATTTAGACGATATATTTGATTTTAAAAGGGGGAAGGACAGGGGATTCTGTTGACCCAAACCTGTTATGCTCTCGTCTAAAGACAAACCACAGGGTTTGTCTTTAGGGTGGCTTTGATCTTCAAAGGGGGCGAGGGCTGGGAAGGGGGTGGAGGGAGGCTCGTGATTGACCGCCGGCAACGTCCATTAAGTTTGGGGTCCTTCCACTGTGAGTCAACAATGAGTACACGCCACCTGCGGTGAGTCAGACTCTTTGAGTAACTAGTAAGCCAAGCTCTGTGAGTGGCCAGTAAGGCAAGGTCTCTGAGTGGGCAGTAAGCCAAGCTCTCTGAGTGGCCAGTAAGGCAAGGTCTCTGAGTGGCCAGTAAGCCAAGCTCTCTGAGTGGCCAGTAAGGCAAGGTCACTGAGTGGACAGTAAGCCAAGCTCTCTGAGTGGCCAGTAAGGCAAGGTCACTGAGTGGGCAGTAAGCCAAGCTCTCTGAGTGGCCAGTAAGGCAAGGTCTCTGAGTGGGCAGTAAGCCAAGCTCTCTGAGTGGCCAGTAAGGCAAGGTCACTGAGTGGGCAGTAAGTCAAGCTCTCTGAGTGGCCAGTTAGGCAAGGTCTCTGAGTGGCCAGTAAGCCAAGCTCTCTGAGTGGCTAGTTAGGCAAGGTCTTTGAGTGGCCAGTAAGCCAAGGTCTCTGAGTGGCCAGTAAACCAAGCTCTCTGAGTGGCCAGTAAAGCAAGGCCTCTTGAGTGGCCAGGAATTGAAGCCTAACTTATCCTAGGGGAAAAAAACGTATCTTAATGCTTATGTGGACTAATTAGGTCGAGAATACATATGCCTTGTTTTCCAAATTTGATTACGTGAAATTTGAAAAAAAAAATCCATTATATAACAGTGTCAGAACAGTCCATTTTGGTATATAAACTTTTCTATTGCTATATGAGCTGCCTCATTGTAGGTTGGGTTGCTTTGATTTATTCCTTAATATAATCAGTATCATATTGTTTACATCACAGTATGTAATTACCAAAAGGAACAAAAAATTATCAGAGCTTATAAATTGCGCATTGCAAGCAAATAATATTAATGCCTATAACAGCAGCCTCAAGTATGGGGTTTCTGATGCTAGACAAAATACATATAAGCTGCATTGCGTCATTTTTAACCGTATTATGAATTATCCGACCGTCTTGAGCATGCAATGAAGGGAACTATCAGGAGAAAGCGCCAAGCCATTAAAACTATAGTTCACTTCGAAGAGATCAGGATAAGGATTTGGAATGGGACGGGGAAAAAAAAGGAAGGATACCCAACCACCTGGACGGTCGAGGATTGAACGAAGACCTGCATGAAGCGAGACCGTCGCTCTACCGTCCAACCCTGGCGGTTGGGCGAGCATGCAATGATTTATACTATGCAAGTGCATAATGCACATAATTAGCTAAACCAACTTCTTGTGCACGTAATAAACTATAAAAAGAATTGAAAATTCTAAATGTTATTTTTAGAGTTTTGAAATTATGTCTTTAAGAATTCTAGAAGACATTCCAGTTTTTAGCTGGAAAATTTTGAAATTACAAAATCTGAATACGAAAGAGATCTGGGTGTCATTATGATCACTAGGAATCGTATGTAAAGAAATCACCTTGTTGTTCTTGTTAAGATTTGCTACTTGGAACAAAAAGTTCCAAGTAGCACGGGCTATGGTGAGCCCGTGGAAGAAATCACCGTTAGCAAGTGTTAGTAATTAGATTTCTAATGTTATTCTCCAGATTCATATTACCCTTGTTAAGATCCTTTAGGTTATGCAGTTCAGTTTTGGGCATCATACTATAGAACGGACAATATTTTGTCTTAGAAAATATACAGAAGAATGACATAATTAATTTGAGGGATTAGAAACTCTCTTATGAAGAGAGATTATGAAATCTTAATTTATATTCTCTAGACATTTAGATAGTAAGGAAAGACATGTTTGAAGTTTACGAATTTACGAAAAGGTATAACAAGGAGGAGATTAGTAAGGTGTGTAATATATCAATACAAAACAACGGACACAAATTGGAAAAATTTAGACTCTGAAAAGACCTCGGTGAGTAGTGGTTTGGAAATTGGGTCGTTGATGTATGGAACAAATTTTCGGGTTACATATGGAACGTTCTTATCTAATATAACTATATATCTAATAATGAATTCAATAGCAATAATTGTAATAACTGTAATAATAATTAAAGACTGATTACGAAAACTGCAACAATAATGTATTTTATAATGATAATCATAAATTATGATGATAACAGCAGTGCCACGGAGACACATCATGCGCGCTCGACCAAATAATTTCTTAAACGCCATATTTGTTGGGGAAATTCTAGACTAGAATTAATTTCTAGTTGAACTTCTCTAGTATTCACACGAATAATTAAAATATAAATATATAATTAAGGCAAGAATTAATTTTACGTGAAATGGAATGACTTACCTTGTAAGAAGTCTTGCGATGACGAATGGAGACCAAGAACGTGAACACATTTGCAATGAGAATTTGTAGTATTTAATCTCGCCTGAAGGTAGTGAGCTGCATCCCGTATCCTGCAAGAATCAACCACATCACTAATTTAATAACTGACCCCTATGCAGCGATAGATCACTGTTAAATTGTCAATATTTAGACAAGATTACACATTTTAAATTATACAAGACTCAAGAAAAACTAAAATATCAGCAAAGATTTTTTAGTCCTCTTTGATTACGCTGTCTTACGTCTTAACTAGGGTTATGTTGAGGTTATCTTGAGATGATTTCGAGGCTTAGCGTCCCCGCGGCCCGGTCCTCGACCAGGCCTCCTTTTTGTTACACACACCCCAGGAAGCAGCCCGTAGCAGCTGTCTAAATCCCAGGTACCTACTTACTGCTAGGTAACAGGGGCATCAAGGTGAAAGAAACATTTTGCCCATTTGTCTCCGCCTCCACCGGGGATCGAACCTGGAACGTCAGGACTACGAATCGGAAGCGCTGTCCACCCAGCTGTTAGGCGCGTTACTATATGCTACCTATAATCTTGACTCTAAACGTTATTTATTCACTGAACTTTCATTTAATAGTAGCAATGTGCCTCCTCGGAATCTTATGCTTTCACAATGAAACACGTCATTTGAACACAACCTGATCAAACGGTGGCAATGTTAAACTACATACGCGTCAATTTTAATTATAAAAATTTATTACCTTTATTTAAAGAACAGAATTCAAGTTTAATCAGTATAAACTCTACTAGAATGTTCTAGTTGCAGTTACAGTTATACTGTATTATAAATTATTTTAATGTGATTTTGTGACGAATAGATGGGATATAAATTTTCATAATTTATGAAACTGACTTATAATAACTTATAATGTCACGTGAATTCGTGTATTTTCCTACCTAGTAAAATCAAACCAATTAATTAATAAATTAACTCAATAGTATTAATAATTAATTAAATGAAATATTATAATGTTACAGGAATACATTTTTCACCATATTAACTTTACTTGCACAATGAAATGTATCAATCATGAAATCAGTATCCTCATCTATGGCTCATACTGCTTTCTCATTGTTGGCAAAGTAACATCAAGTTTATTAGGCTTGAGCTTAAGTCTTTTAGTGGCTCATCCAACTTGTTTACGTTATCCTACAACTCGCTTACGTTATCCTACAACTCGTTTATTTTAACAAGAACTCGAATATGAATCCAGAAAAACTTTTTAACTTCTTTATTATCAATAATTACTATAGGTATCTTCAGTTATAACTTGGACAACTGACCAAGCCACTGCTTAAACTGTCTCGTGAATAATAAGTCGTTAATTAGTACAACCAAGAAACATTCGGATATATGTAAACAAAACCTTAGAATAGGCTATAACTTGGTATGGTATATTTTAGGCTGCAAACTTGTATGTATCAATATGTCACGGGGACTTGTTAATTTGTATACCAGGACAATCACGAACCCGATGAATGAGAAGACCTGATAACGTATCAACACAACCTTTGTTAGCTTCTTCACCCGGACAAGTCACGATTGCCGCACCGAATATCCCCAGTATCATGTTGTTTTCGTGTCAGGTACAGAAGCTTCCTCCTCCGACAGACGTCGTCGCCACGAAAGCACGCAAGTGAAGCACGCGAGGCAGGTCGCCCTCTGACCTTCACGGAGGAGGTCACCCTCCTCTAAGCCACGCCGAGAAAGACAAACCATGCGAGAAAGCTCACCCTTCTATGAGCTACGCGAAGCAGGTCGCCCTCCTGTGAGCCACGCGAAGCATGTCACCCTCCTTTGAGCCAGGACTGTTAGGTCACTGGCTCTATGGGTCACTATGAGCTATGGAAACCAGGTCACTGTGAGCCACGCGGACAATTCACTCTCTGCGCCAACTTTATAACACCAGGTGGGTACTCCTCCAGCCCCAGGCCGGGCTAAATGTCATACCACCGGTAGCTGCAGCAGGCTGGAAACATATAGCCCAGTGGTTTGTCACACACAAGAGACCTTTCACGTCCTGTAATTGGTCCTTCATTCTGGGAGGTAAGAGCACCCAAGGCGCAGTATCTGCATAATCTACGAGTCGGTATTAGCGGTGACGCAAGGCAGCAGTCGTAAAAAAAGATGTGGGTTATGGCACAGGTTGGAAAGTCGACGGTTCAACATTAGCGGCGCAGGAGACGCCAGTAACTGTAGTGTCCCACGGTGAATAACGTTTCGTATCAATGTTAGTTGAAAAAAGCTGCATGATGCTATTGTTGTTTTAGATTCAACTACCTGGAACAAAAAGTTTCAAGCAGCAAGGGCTATGGTGAGTCCGTCGAGCTGCAGGATGTTTGTTGTTAAAGATTCGCTACCTGGAACAAAAAGTTCCAAGTAACACGGGCTATGGTGAGCCCGTAGTGCCTGAGAGAGAGCTGCAGGAGTATGGCTTCAATTATGCAAAAGTATTACTGCAAAGATGTACTTTAAAAGATGTAATTAGTTTTCAAAGACGATATGTACCAAGGTAAAGAATACTTAATATCTGTGTAAGTTTTCAAGTTTCTCATCTGGTATCATATTTTGCAGTGATGTTTGATAATCTGTACCTGAATAGGTTTTATTGAAAAAATTGATAATTCCATATTTTTTCAATTACTTATAGAAAACGTTGATAGATAACGAAATACCTCAATACAACATAATAAACTCCAAAAATATTAAAATTTTCTGAGACAATTCATGGATATAATCCTGATGTCATAAAATCAATTACAATTGTATGAATAGAATTCATTTGAAAGCACAACACGTTTCTAAGTTCTCGGAAGTTTAGTCACCGTCTCGATCGATCGTACAATCTTAACCTTAGCGAATCACCTTTATTGGCACTAATGACAAGACTTCTACTGTTCTTACAAGGTCTGCTGACGCCTGTGAATCATAGAGGGACAGCTCGTGAATTCTAATTTAATTTAAATTTTCCTGAAACATCTTTGCCCAACTTGCCCAATTAGCGAATTGTCAATGCGCTAAATAATCGCATATGATGAATTCGTTTAGCATGAAACCTTGATGAATTTGTTCCTTTTTACGTCAGGTAATAATATATTTCTGGCGAAGGTTAACTTCCCTCAGATAATAATAATCAAAATATGGTTACGGTAACTGATTTATGGAACAAATTGCCGGGTAATATTATAAGCACCGGATCACTGTATTGTTTCAATTGTAGGTTAGACACGTATATAAATGAATTGGGTGGATATAAATGGGCGTTGCCTCATTTGGCCCAATAGGCCTTTTGCAGTTTCACTTACGCTTATGTTCTTATAAATTAATTTTAATGACACTACAACATTTGTAGGTAAGCTTACGGCATTAGGCTGCGTGCAAGATATGCAGTAAGTTTTTATTAGTTAGTTCCCACAGCTGCGAATGCACCACAACCTACGGGAAATTTAGAATATGCATCTCTGAAAGATGAACTTCTTTCATATCTTAATTTGTTTGCAGGAGTAAACAGCCAGACAGGTTATTCACTGGGGGTATAAAAGTCACAATACATTCTTCGTTGAAGCAGGTACAGGTAACTTCATATATATACGACAGTTTGTCACCAGATTTTGTCGTTATATAAGATCCTTCTAGCATAATCCAATCCAACCTAACCTAATGATATAATTTTCAGTACTTAGACAAAATATTGCGTTGTGCGAGGCAGGATCAAGTATAAGATTTGGGGTTTACGGCTCATGTAGATGATGATATGGAAAATTGGTTTACATGGAATTATATAAAATATATATGTAGTNATATATATATATATATATATATATATATTGTGACGGTAACGAGTTGGAAATGGTGGTCGGCAGTCTTCCAACTAGCAGGTGTCAGTGCTGGGCCACATATAATATATAAGAAAAAGAAAAGGAAAAAAAGAAAAAAAAAGAATGACTGCGTGATTGGTAATCTGTGGTAAGGTCAGAAATATAAAAGACAATAATAAAAAAATGGATTTTAATAACAATAAAAAAAAACACAAATTGAAACAAATGCAAAATCTTGGCTTACTGGTAAAAAATGTCAAGTGGAAAAAATACATAAATATGAAAATAGGTTACGTTAATGGGGAGGAGAATTGACATACAAAAGTAAATAAAATATGAATGCTGGAATATATGCACTAACTATAAACCTCTATTTGACCACACAAGGTGAGTCACTTAGGTGTTCATAGCTTGAGAGCACACGATATTCTGGCTGGCAGAAACGCAAGGGACTCCAACAATAACTGGCGAGGTCTTGTGATTGGCGAGGAACCGGAGTGGAGTGTTGGTTGGCGGCCAATGAGGAAGCTGGATGGCCGCAAGTTGCTAGTTAGGCAGTTGAAGGGTTCGGCGCGTCGATCAGGTGCGTACAGCAGGTGCTGGAGTGGGGGGAGGAGGGAGTTGCTGGTACGTGTGGCTATCTTAATATATACTTTTAGCTACTACAAAACGTATCTTGTATATTGATGAGGACGGGATGAGACACAGAAATAGCAGGCTAAATCTCTGATAAGAGATTATCGTCACAATATATATATATATATATATATATATATATATATATATATATATATATGTAAACCACGTGATACTATACTGGTTTCTGTAGATGCTAGTGGAACGCTAGTTACGCTGCCACAGTGTACGAACAGCTTGCTTAGTTTAGCTGACACAAAGCATATTTGTGTCAGCTAACAATAAAACTATTGCAGCAGAAGCTAAATATCTCACCAACATTTTCAGCTTAGATTAGAGCTTCATTCTCTTCAACACAAGTTACATAAAGATAAAAAAAAACTACAGTTTGAGGATCTCACGATATCCTCAAACTATATTGTGTAAATTACGATTGATATGGCGACGAAAATATTGTTTATGGACGCTGTAATGATTATCAGAGAGAGGGAGGATTGACGGGATAGAAGAGGGGTAGATTGAGAAAGGAGAGACGCGAAGGATGGAAGGGGGTGGGTGAAGGAGGTGGATGGGTCTCAGCAATATATAAGTAGCTTGTGGTAGAAGAAACTTCATCTTGGTGTTAATCGCTGTTACCTTCTTATCCCCACAGGACAACGCTCCGAGACACTCAGCCTCCACGACCTAGATGAAGGTGATGCAGGATACTCTTCCTCTTATCTCTTGCTTCCGGCTTCCGCTCTTCCGTCAGCTTGCTTCCTTGTCTGCATCTATAGCTGCTTGCCAACTTTCTGTTCTTTGTCACTCTGCTGTCCCTTCTTCTTTCTCTCTCTCTCTCTCTCCTCGACTCTGCCTCTGTCCTTCAGTTTACTGCAAGTACCACTGCTTTGTTGCTACTCTATATTCCATTACTCCTGATCCTGCTTGAAGTGCCTTTTGTGCTCTCTCCTTCATTCCACCTTCGGTCTCCTCCTCCTCCTCTTGTCCGTCCTCCTCCTCCTCCTCTTGTCCGTCCTCCTCCTCCTCCTCTTGTCCGTCCTCCTCCTCCTCCTCTTGTCCGTCCTCCTCCTCCTCCTCTTGTCCGTCTTCCTCCAGCCCTTGCAACATCTCATCGCACCCTGATGATGCCTCCCTCCTCCTGTTCATCACCCTCCATGAGCACAGCATCTTGTTTTGTACGCTTGGGCTCTGTTCTATCCTCAGCCATGGTAGCTGTGGCTCCCTCTGCTCACCACAGCGTAGTGGTGTGTTGGGGCGTAGTGGCCTGCTGAGTGTGGAGCTGTGGTAGTGCATCCATCCCCCCCCCCCCCGCTCTCCTAACTCTATTGCATATTTGCAACAATAAACTTGGACTTTAGTTCTTGGATTTGCACGTTTAATATTTTCCAAGTTCCTCCCGATACAGAAGGTGATGAGAGCGCAATAAAAGCCTAGTTTAGGCTGGTATATAAAAAAAAACACTAGCTACCTGCGGGCGCATTAGCTATACACCAGCTAGTCAGTGCGCCTGACAGCTGGGTGGACAGCGCTTCGCATTCCCAGTCCTGAGGTTCCGGGTTCGATCCCCGGTGGAGGCGGAGACAAATGGACAAAATGTTTCTTTCACTCCTGATGCCGCTGTTACCTAGCAGTAAATTAGGTACCTGGGAGTTAGACAGCTGCTACGGGCTGCTTCCTGGGAGTGTGTAACAAAAAAGAGGCTCTGGTCGAGGACCGGGCCGCACGGACGCTAAGCTCCGAAATCATCTCAAGATAACCTCAAGATACCTGTAAATAAGAACGAGGTGGTTCGGAGACTATAGTGGCAGATGCTAACATTCATAGTTGTATAAGACACGTATCTCTACAACGAGACTGTGGCTAGCGGGTAGTTAGTCCCACCTTACCACTAACCTGCTCACCTTAAACCCTTCACGTAGGGTTTAGACAGGTCAGAAAAGCCTTGTTTCAACCGTACTTCTTCCATTCACCATAGTTTACTTGTACCTCCAGGTTTACCAAGTAGTCCGGACAGTAGTACGGGTAGTACCGGTTACGGATAGTAGTACACATGGTTTTACATACTGTACAAATAATAGTACAGACTTTGAGGTTATCTTGAGATGATTTCAGGGGTTTAGCACCCCTCCCCCCCCCAGGAAACAGGCCGTAGCAGCTGTCTGTCTCCCAGGTACCTATTTACTGCTAGGTAACAGGGGCATCAAAGAAACATTTTGCCCATTTGTCTCCGCCTCCACCGGGGATCGAACACGGAACCTCAGGACTGGGAATCCGAAGCGCTGTCCACTCAGCTGTCAGGCGCCCAGATAGTTTTACATATAGTACATTTAATAGTGCAGACAGTAGTTCGGACAGTAGTACAGACAGTAGAACGGACAGGAAGCGTCTTAGAGCATCTGAGAGCATCAAGATGATCTTAGATCTTAGAGATGATCTTAGAGCATCAAGATAGCATCTTAGAGTATCTTAGATCTTAGAGATGATCTTAGAGCATCAAGATATCATCTTAGATCTTAGAGATGATCTTAGAGCATTAAGATAGCATCTTAGAGCATCAAGATGATCTTAGAGTATCTTAGATACTAGAGATGATCTTAGAGCATCAAGATAGCATCTTAGATCCTCGCATGTAACCTAACGGCAGGGAGACATTCCGTATAACATTCCCCACAAATAAACCAAATGTGTTTGGTTCCGTGCCTGTAGTTGGTCATTACAAAAATGAAAACAAATCATTTATCAAATAAAAAAAAAGAAATCTAGTTTCTCTTTTTTTTATTTTTACAGAGAAATATCATTAAGAACAGGGCAAACTTTAGACTGACTGGTTTACCAGTCATGAAATATTCCTCTATTCAGTTCCGTTATCTGCTTGAGACAGTCACTCCTGATGCAATATTGGGTAAACAAAGGCATTATAGGGGGTTATCTTGAGGTTATCTTGAGATGATTTCGGGGCTTTAGTGTCCCCGCGGCCCGGTCCTCGACCAGACCTCCACCCCCAGGAAGCAGCCCGTGACAGCTGACTAACACCCAGGTACCTATTTTACTGCTAGGTAACAGGGGCATAGGGTGAAAGAAACTCTGCCCATTGTTTCTCGCCGGCGCCTGGGATCGAACCCAGGACTACAGGATCACAAGTCCCGCGTGCTGTCCGCTCGGCCGACCGGCTCCGACCGGACAATATTTATTTCATAGAGGTAGTCCAGGAGCAATATCTGCTTGACACACCCTGGAAACACAAACCGTAACTGTTTCTATTTTTCGCTTGTTACAACTTGTAATAAAGTTGTTACATCTTGGCTTAACGTGTTTATGACGTATTAGAACGTTGTTACAACTTGCTATATTGGTTGTTATAACTGGTTAGGAGGTGTTAAAACTTGTTTGAACGTTGTACCAACGTCGTAGTTTCGGTGTGTGTTTGGCGGGTAGGCACATCAGGGGTAATATCCAGCTAACAGACGCACCCAAGGAGCAATATTTGACGAACAATTACTCCAGGAGCAATTTCTGACTGACCTTCAAAACAGCTTCCTGGTTTGCCATAGAGGAGTTGTGAAGACGCTAGCTGGTAGTCTCTAACAACAACAACAACAACCTGGGGCACGAGAACAACCTCGCAGCGTTTCCAAGTTTCGCAAATTGTTTAATAAATAAACACCAATTAAGCCGTAACGGACGAAGAGAGATGTACGGGTTTCGCAAGTCGATACGTCCTGGAGGCGGCTAGTTTCACGTGTGCATCGTCGTGAACATTTTCATACGACTTTATATATCAAAACAGTACTGATCTTAGGGGGAGGAGGAGGAGGTGGGAGGTCACAGCCCTTTTCCACTCCCCACCCAAAAAAAATTCTCCAGTTCATTTAGATTCTTTGTGATAGTGGCACTGCCCTAATAGGCACTGCTCTAATAGGGAAAGTTGGTGATACTTTCGCGGCTCCCGGTGGCACTGGCATCCCGAGCCTTCCCTCGCCTGCTGCCATCAGCTGAGAATGAAAATCTTGCAAGATCAAGGAGTTGAACTGCTTATAAATTATTAATTCTTTCATCACTGGCTCATGTACAGTACATGTCTCAAAGTAGGCATGTTGTTATTACCTCAGTAGAGGACACTGGCAACCTTGCCACAGTAGAGGACACTGGCTACCTTGCCACAGTAGATGACACTGGCAACCTTGCCACAGTAGAGGACACTGGCAACCTTGCCACAGTAGAGGACACTGGTAACCTTGCCACAGTAGAGGACACTGGCAACCTTGCCACAGTAGAGGACACTGGCAACCTTGCCACAGTAGAGGACACTGGCAACCTTGCCACAGTAGAGGACACTGGCAACCTTGCCACAGTAGAGGACACTGGCAACCTTGCCACAGTAGAGGACACTGGCAACCTTGCCACAGTAGAGGACACTGGCAACCTTGCCACAGTAGAGGACACTGGCAACCTTGCCACAGTAGAGGACACTGGCAACCTTGCCACAGTAGAGGCACCACAATGCAATCAGACACATACATCTGGCACCACAGTGTAAACAAAAACATACATCTGGCACCACAGTGTAAACAAAAACACACATCTGGCACCACAATGTAAACAATATATAAAACAGACTCAAGCAAGAAGCACAATGAAGAAATACAAAGTGCTCGCAGGGTGGGGGAGCCGAGGAGGAAGTTATTACCAGATGCAGATTTGTGTGCTGGATCCCTGTTAGTTACTGCACACACACACACACACACACACACACACCACACACACACACCACACACACACACACACACACACACACACACACACACACACACACACACATAAAATAAAATAAATTATATCCATGCTAAAAAAAAGGAAGGTCTATAGAGTTATTACATCAGAGGACCGGTAGTATAAAGTCGGGAGACCAGGAATTATTACGGAAAAAGCGCCAAGTCATTAAGACTTGGAAGGGGTCAGGATAAAGATTTGAGATGGACGGTGGGGGGGGGGTGAGGAATGGTGCCCAACCACTTGTACGGTCGGGGATTGAACGCCGACCTGCGTGAAGCGAGACCGTCGCTCTACCGTCCAGCCCAAGTGGGTCAGTGTTTGAGCTCGGTTCATGCATGAGAACACAAGCACTCTCTAGACCTAGAGAACACACTGTGCTGGCAAGTGATCACAGATACAGTGTGTTCTTATCTGTGGTCAAGGAGATACCACCGATCGTGTACAGGTGTTCAGGGCCAGACAACCCTTGTGTACAGGTGTTCAGGGTCAAACAACCCATCCTACATGACCGCTGCAGTGAACGAGAAAATATCTTTGTTTAGCGTGAGAAATGGGAGTAAGGGGGTCGGTCCCCCCTACAGTGAGGGGTCGGTCCCCCCTACAGTGAGGGGGGTCGGTCCCCCCTGCTGCCATCATCAGTGCAGTAGTGACCTTTCCCCCACCACCACCCCTCTTGCGCTGACCTCTGGAGCCTCACTGACTATACTGCAGCGGGAGACCTCAATATTATAGCGTCGTGCTTACATTCATGTCCTTGCCTACAGTTGTGTCTATGGAGAGCGAGACTCAGCTCTGAAGACCCGCCTCTTAGTGACTGTACCTGGTGCATTTATACTTTCCACCTACACACTGTTATTGTTATTCTTGAAAACTGTAAATGGAGGTTTCTTCCACCGCCTGTGTTTCAAGTTCATTCCACTTGTTCACCACTCACTGCATGAGCCTTTCCTTACATTTCTCTGCTTTCCAACTTCTATCTGCGCCCCCTCGTCCTATTGGCTTTCACCTGGGGAACAACTGCTTGTTTACATTATCTGTTCTCCCCAGTATCGTGCATATTGTGATCATATCATTCCTTGTCCTCCTTTCTTCCAGTGAAGTTAGATTTGTTCTCTTAGCTTGTTCTCATTCTTTCTTATCTCTGGTCAATCACGTTATACATCTTAGGGTTTGGCTAGTAGCTGGATGGATGACCATACGAACTAAAGTCTACAATTAATAGCCTCCTGTCACCGTTAGGGTCGAGAATCGTACCTGTTGTGAAGGTCAGCGCCGCCTTCAGTCGCGTGAGAACGACACCCTCACGGCTCGAGGGACATCTTCCGGACACAGGCCACAGAAGGACTTGGAAGGCTTTCTTCCGTAATAATACTCTGTCAGCCCTAGCGGCCATAACGCACACAGTGCCAAACGAGGCACCACACGCTACCTATGACTCACTGGCACTGACCCCCCGCCCCCAATCACATAGTTCCTTCCCTCCCTGAGCCAAACAAGCCCCCCCCCTCTTCTCCCTCTACTACAGTTGTTGTTGTTATAGATTCAGCTACTCAGAACAAATTCGAAGTAGCACGGGCTATGGTGAGCCCGTAGTAGACTTACAAAAAGGAAAGAGAATATATTCTCTACTAGAGATGCAGCCGTCCTCATATGGACCACCTAACCTTCTAACTCATCTCTCCTTCACCTGCTACTCCCATCTTCCCACACACACCCTCACAGTCCCTAATCCCCCCCCCTTCCCCCACTCCCATAACCCCAATCCATACCCCTCATCCCTCTCCAAGCCCCCTCACCCACACCCGCCCCCGCTGCTGCAACACCAGGTAGATAAACTAAAAAAAATCACCCTCGCGTGATTTTTATGTCATCCACCATCACGCATCCCGTCTCTGGTCACGGAAGAGGCAGTACCTTATCCGCATCAGCTCCTTCTAACGCGATAAACACAAGGTTTTGTGTTGTATTGATAATATCACTTGTGTTGACCCTCTCACGTGGATCGATAACCACGTCACTTAACTCTTCGTGCTATGGTTACCATGTTTGGTGTGTGTTTCTTGTAGGGATCATTCCACTCGTGAGGTGGAATGATCACTACAAAAAAAAGACTTTTTTTTTAAGGCAGACCCTTTCCTCCCCCCCCCCATCCTAGCTCCGCCTCCCCATCCGTCAGGGGACCAGACAGCTGAGTGGACAGCGCTTGGGATTGGTAGTCCTAAGATCCCGAGTTCGATCCCCGTCGGAGGCGGAAACAAATGGGCAGAGTTTCTTTCACCTTGATGAGCCTGTTCACCTAGCATTAAATAGGTACCTGGGAGTTAGACAGCTGCTACGGGCTGCTTCCTGGGGGTGTGTGTAACAAAAAGGAGGCCTGGTCGAGGACCGGGCCGCGGGGACGCTAAGCCCCGAAATCATTTCAAGATATCCTAAGATAACCTTCCCCGTTTGCACATCCACTCTACAGCCACTCCCCCACCCCACCAGCTCCTCTAATAGCCTCACCTCCACCAGCCCTTCCCTAACCCATAGGTTGTCTCTGTAACCTAACCCACCCCTACGTAACTTATCATGACCACCCACTATATGCCTTAACCCACATAACCTAACCAAACGCTACATAACTTGACCCATATAATCTAACTTAACCTAATGTAGCTTAACTGAATCAAGCCTAATAATTTACCTTTAACAATTGGAAAACTAATGCACGCTCTGACCTTTAACAGCCTTGGGATGGGTTAAACTTGTCGCAATTACTTTGGTATTGGGCTTAATGAGTGTTTGATCACGTGGAGTAAATGAGCTCCTTCTCAACTTCAAGCACGTTTATTGAGACAATAAAATACATCTCAAAGGGATAGAGTAGCTTAGGCTATTTCTACCTCCCCCCCCCCCACCACCCACCCAAGTTTCTCTTCTATCGTTGTCGGTCACGCTGGGAGTGCGGGAACGCCCGTTCCTGCCCGTGCTACTTGGAACTTTTGGCTCCAAGTAGCGAATCTTAAACAACAACAAGCCCGTTCCTGTTTTACTTAACAAGTCTGTCCACAGACCAGGGGCCAGATTCACGAAGTTACACAAGCACTTACGAACCTGCACATCTTTTTTCAATCTTTGGCGGCTTTGTTTACAATTATTAAACAGGTAATGAGGTCTGAAGCACCAGGAGGCTGTTTATAACAATAACAACAGTTGATTGGAAAGTTTTCATGCTTGTAAACTGTTTAATAAATATAACCAAAGCCGGCAAAGATTGAGGAAAGATGTACACGTTCATAAGTACTTGCGTAACTGCTTCGTGAATCTGGCCTGAAATGTGAATAAAGTTCGGTTCTAACGAGAAGAAACAGTAAATTCCTGTAGTGGGAGAGGAAGGGAAGATAGAAGAGAGATCATGCCTATCAACTTTTGGGGAGTTATTAATCAAGGCTAACACGGGAGTTTCCTGAACAACCACCAAATACATTTGTTGTCCTGAACGTCGTTCAAGCCTCAAGAAAACTCTCAGTGTATGAGTACTTAAACGCAATGTATTCCTCTCGGTGTTTAGACCCTTCCTCTAGTGCTACCTGTGTATTCATTTTCAAAAGCTCGTCTCATATCGTGTTATCATATTTTATTTCCTGTTATTAACTTTAAAGTGTTAACGGGAGACTGGAAAAATTATCAGATCTACTTCTGGTGTATAAAAATTTTAATTTTAGCTTGACAACTATATATAACTCTCGTTAAAGGGATGATATTTAGTCTTTCACTAACATTTGTTGAAGAGTAGAGTGAGGGATGTATCAATGGTTGGATGGAAGGATATTTTTAATATATTAAATACAACCATCTCTCTCTCTCTCTCTCTCTCTCTCTCTCTCTCTCTCTCTCTCTCTCTCTCTCTGTTACAAAGACTCAACTATGCATTGTGTTGCCTGTATGTTGCCTGTATGTTGCC
>WNGS01165339.1:24171656-24182268 GCA_020271785.1 Procambarus virginalis | reverse complement strand
GGGGGGGGGTGTAGTTGTATGACTCAAGTATAGGGATCTAGCTGGTATGACTCAAGTAAGATGGTCTAGTTGTATTACTTACTCAAGTAAGGGGGGTCTAGTTGTATGACTCACGCCGGATATTTTAGCCGAGGTCTGACCAGAGTTCGATACTCTTGCTGTGTATTGATTCAGTTAATGAGAAGTGCTGCTCCCTAGCTGAGGTAAGGTGGAGGGGGGGGGGTAAGGCTTGGTTTGTTGTGCAGAATACGAACGTTCCCCCCCACAGCGTCTGTGGATGGAATGTACTTAATATGTAATATGGACTGTGTACTACCCCCCACCCCTAAAATATATTTTTTTAAACATACAAAATATTACAACAAAATTATCCCCCCCCCCCCCCCGAAAAAAAGTGTACATTTTGGACTACTGAAACCTCGCCGGTTATTTTTAAGCCTTTATTTGTCAATGGGCTTAACAAAAAACCTGAGATTAACCATAAACCAAAGAAACCCAATCTAAGTCTAAATAAGCACTCATATGCCTAACATGAGCAATCTTAGGCCTAATTTAGTACATATATTTAGTATAATAAATTCATGAAAAGTTGAGCGAGGCTTTAGCCTTCTTTCACAAACCTTCTACAAAACAAATTGTACAAAACTCGACTTTTTGCGATACAATCCTTTATTTTTTGTATATATCTTCCTCAGTAGGTTCAGATATTATATTTTTGATAGTAAAGGCTGTCTTTTTTTTTTTTTACTCCAACAGCTCATATTGTGTATAATCCAGTTTGTGTATAGCTGCTGGTAGTGTCTTTATTGAGGGAAGGATGGGTTTAAGAGACGACTCTCGACAATAGTTCTTAACGATCATATTGTGACGAGCTCAGGCTTGACGTGGGAAGTACGGGAGGTATTGGACGTGGGGGTACAGTGAAGTTTGACGTGGGAAGTACCGGAGAGGTTTGACGTGGAGGAGGAGGTGAGTGGGATAGTAGTGACGTGGTGGTACCAGTGAGGTTTGACGTGGGACGTACCGGTGAGGTTTGACGTGGGTGGTACCGGTGAGGTTTGACGTGGGGGTACCGGCGAGGCTTGACGTGGGCGGTACCGGCGAGGCTTGACGTGGGGGGTACTGGCGAGGCTTGACATGGATGGTACTGGCGAGGCTTGACGTGGGAGGTACCGGCGAGGCTTGACATGGATGGTACTGGCGAGGCTTGACGTGGTAGGGTACCGGCGAGGCTTGACGTGAAAGGTACCGGCGAGGCTTGACGTGAAAGGTACCGGCGAGGCTTGACATGGATGGTACCGGCGAGGCTTGATGTGAAAGGTACCGGCGAGGCTTGACGGTCGGCAGGCGACGGGGGTACCGGCGAGGCTGTAGGGTAGCGGCTTACGTGGGAAGTACCGGCGAGGCTTGCCGAGTACGAGTGATGGTACCGGCGAGTGCGTGTAGAGGCTGCTGATGGTCCGAGCGACGAGGTACCGGCGAGGCTTGACGTGGGAGTACCGGCGAGGCTTGGACGTGGGGGAACCGTTGTTGATGGAAGTATTCTTGTGACCAATTCTACTTTTAGTTTTAACGATAAATATATAGGTATTGATTACGGATCATATGTTAGGATTGGAAGCGTGGGCAGAGAGGTGGAGGGAGAGGTTAGTTAGAGCAGGGAATGAGAGTGGCGGAGTCGTGGGTGTATTTGCCACAACGTGCAAAATACAAAGTGCTTATAGCCTCACCAGAGACGTACGAACCCAAGCAACCCACCTAACATATATATAATATATAATATAATATATATATATATATATATATATATATATATATATATATATCATTAAGCTTCATTCAGTTATATTTCTATACATAAACAATCTGTTGAAAGCTAGAATCTTTGCATTAGACAAGTCAACAGGATGATTAAAATCACAATGCTTTGACCACTGCCCTAACCTGACACTGTATTGCTGTGAGGTCAGTATACAATATACTGTATAAAGTATACATTGGCTAGATTACCAAAAACTGTAAATCATAGCGGTTCGCAAATTGACGCACTGTCCCGTTTTCTATTCGTGGGTTCTCGATTATGTTAGGTCGGGCAATTTAGTATGGACTGACACCCCTCCCTTCACCCTAGTAACGGATGACACCTTACCCTCACTCCAGCAATGGGTGACACCCAGCCCTCACCCAGCAATGGATGCCACCCTCCCCTCACCCCAGAAATGGGTGCCATCCAGCCCTCACTCCAGCAATGGATGACACCCTCCCCTCACCCCAGAAATAGGTGCCATCCAGCCCTCACTCCAGCAATGGATGACACCCAGCCCTCACTCCAGCAATGGATGACACCCAGCCCTCACTCCAGCAATGGGTGACACCCAGCCCTCACTCCAGCAATGGGCGATACCCAGCCCTCACCCCAGCAATGGATGACACCCAGCCCTCACCCCAGCAATGGGTGACACCCAGCCCTCACCCCAGCAATGGGTGACACCCAGCTCTCACCCCAGCAATGGGTGACACCCAGCCCTCACCCCAGCAATGGATGACACCCAGCCCTCACCCCAGCAATGGGTGACACCCAGCCCTCACTCCAGGAATGGGTGACACCCAGCCCTTACCCCAGCAATGGGTGACACCCAGCCCTCACTCAGCAATGGGTGACACCCTGCCCTCACTCCAGAAATGGATGACACCCGCATGTGTCGGATGGACTCTCTCTGCGGGTGGCACATCTATTGGACGTATGGTATCCTTCTGGACGGCACACTTATGCCACCCTATGATGCGGATGGTACCTCTTAAGGCGGATGGCACCCTGCGGCGGCGGATGGCACCCTACGGCGGCGGATAACGCCCACTCTTCCGTCACTACAGAATGATAACCTCTCCTTTCTCGTTTCTTTTTCTCTTATTCTTTCTTACGACACCATATATTTGGGCCTTGTTCCTCTCCTCAGTCACCATAGCTTCAAGCTCTCCGCCTTAGCCTTTCTTCTCGTTTAGAAAGACAACATCTGTCCCTCTTGCCTTTAACCTGCCCTTAAATCCCCCTTCTCGTTAACCTGCCCTTAAATCCCCCTTCCCTTAACGTGCCCTTAAATCCCCCTTCCCTTAACGTGCCTCTAAATCCCTTCTCGTTAACCTGCCCTTAAATCCCTCTTCCCTTTAATCTGCCCTTAAATCCCTCTTCCCTTTAATCTGCCCTTAAACCCCACCTCCCAATAACCTGCCCTTAACGCCCCCCCCCCCCCACTTCCTTATAACCTGCCCTTTGATCTCCTTCCTTGTAAACTGCCATTAAACCCCCCTTCCCTATAACCTGCCCTTAAACCCTTCCCTATAACCTTCCTTTAAACCCCCCTTCCCTATAACCTGCCCTTAAACCTCCCCTTCCCTATAACCTAACTTTAAACCTCCCCTTCCCTATAACCTGCCCCTAACTTCCCCCCTCCCCCACCACCCCCCACTGCGTCCCAGTAACCGCCAACGAATGACTTCAAAAGTAAATGTTAATTAAGCGGGTACTGCCTCGCTCTAACGGCACAGAGGCCGGAGTATATAACGTATGAATGCCGAGGTTCAACAGGCATGCCGCACACGGCTTAAGACAGAAATGTCTACACAGTATACTGCGGTATATTTCTCCAGGAGGAGGGGGAGGAGGGGAGGTTATCTCCTGCAGAAGCAGTTTATCTGCTGTGTTTACAGGCAGTGGAAAGGGGGGAGGGGGGGAGTGCCCACTGCATATAACAACAGCCTCCCTGGCCTTTACTCTCTCTCTCTACCCCCACCATGTATTCTCCTTCATATTTGTCTTAAAAGTTTCTAAGCAAACTGATGGAATTACATCTCACAACACTGTTGGGTTCACTGTGTCAAGGAGTGTAGGTGGGTGGGTATATCTATCTCCCCCAGCAGTGCCTGCAGGAGGCGCTGCAGGTGAGGAGAGCGAGGCAGACAGGCAGGCCAGGCAGACAGGCAGACAGGCACGGGAGCGACGCCGCCTCACCTCCACCGAGTAATTTTGTGAACTGTTTATGTTGGGCCCCGAGATAAGGTGTGGTGGTGGGGGCTGGTTGCCACACGCTCCCTCACCACACAATCCTTATTATTTGTCCTGGCTATTTCACCCCCTTCATCATCTCCATCAACATTAATATACCATCTTGTGTTTTGTAGTGTTTAGAAATAAATAAATACTCTAAATGAGTGGAAGAAAAGTGTTAAGAAATTCAGAAATATTCAGTTGGTGGCGTCGGCAGTGTTTACTCTGACGTAGGCTGTCTGGTCAGTCTGTAACCTAAGCCATCTCCAGTATTAATTTATATAATAATATCCTAAGTAATATATATATACACCCATATCTTAAGCCACGCTTACCTAATGAGCATTGGTGAGATACAGCTAAATTATATTATTAATTATACAGGTAATTGTTCATTACAGTTTACTAACATACGTGAGACATCAGCTGAACAATTGGCGTAAATCATTTATAATACAATGTTGGGATGTGATGATTCAGGCGGGCTTGGGAATCGTGTCTCGCATAGTAATTACTTGAACAGGTGTGTGGTGGCACTCTTTCGGCACACCTGGCGCTACACCTGCACATTACTGCACTGGTACAATTTTTATTGCTGGTTCCCTGTGTGTGTGTTGGCATCTTACTCACACTCATCACTATTACACCCCACTCATCACTATCACAGCTACCATTCATCACTATTAAGATCTCCTAGTAGCATATATCGCATTTACGACGTATATTTTACCAAAGGTCAAAAACTGATGAGCAAAAAATTGGCAGCGGGTCGCGAAGTTGACGTGATGTCCCGTTTTCTGTTCGTGGGGTCCTCGGGTTGGTTTGGTTCGGGCACTTTAGTATAACAGTTTAGGAGGCATATGGTTGGTTAGAGAAATTTGTTGAATGTCAACCAATATATTTTGACTAGTTGTATATGAAAAGTGCTGAAATTGTCCCAAGTTTCAGTACTGCAGCGTAAATAGAAAGGGAGATTTTTTTTCAACGTTTTTCACACATTTTCAAGTCTACACTTCAGAACACACGTTTCAGATATAATTATTCTGTGACACTTTTCTAACACATTAGCATATAATAAAGGTTCGCTAGTTAGATAATTTCCAAAACATCTTTACTTTTCCTAATACAAATTTTCAAAGTTCCCCCAAAAATTATGTAAATATAGCATGTTTATTGCTATTATAAAATCAATAAATGAACTTAGAGAAAAAAGCTGTCGACCAAATGTAGAGACATGCCCTCCACATATACTGAGTAAGTTTCATGTAAATTGAATAAAAATGAAAAAGTTTTGTAAACGTTTATGTTAATTGAAAAAAAAACAGCAAATAATAAAGTCTAAGGTTCTAAAATCTGTGGCTGAGGTTGACATCAACCAATTTTCTCCAAAATTGGCACCCTTATAGATAGGCTTACGTGCAGTCAGGTGTATAAGTTTTATGCAAATCGTCCGAAAAAAAAAGAAAAAAAAATTGAAAAAAAAAATCTTTTTTTAACTTAATTTTTTTTCAATTAAACTAATTATAATATTTGTTTAATATACGCTATTGTGATAACAAAGAGTCATAGCTATGATTTCCGTTGACACTTTTGTTCGATAATCGTTTTTGACCATTTTGGCATAATTTTCACACCTACTTCAATATTTTTGTTCTCCCTTCCTATTTATGCTACGATGCTGAGACGTGGACGAGATCAAACACTTTTAACATATAGAACTTGTCAAAAAAGTTTGATTGAAATCGAACAAGTTTTCATTTATTGCATTTTTGGAACCAAACGTTCCCCCTTAGTGACGTTGGGAATTGCCCTTCGTCACTATCACATCTACCCTCCACCACTATCACATCTACCCTCCACCACTATCACGTCTACCCTCCACCACTATCACATCTACCCTCCACCACTATCACATCTACCCTCCACCACTATCACATCTACCCTCCACCACTATCACATCTACCCTCCACCACTATCACATCTACCCTCCATCACTATCACATCTACCCTCCACCACTATCACATCTACCCTCCACCACTATCACATCTACCCTCCACCACTATCACATCTACCCTCCACCACTATCACATCTACCCTCCACCACTATCACATCTACCCTCCATCACTATCACATCTACCCTCCACCACTATCACATCTACCCTCCACCACTATCACATCTACCCTCCACCACTATCACATCTACCCTCCATCACTATCACATCTATCCTCCATCACTATCACATCTACCCTCCACCACCATCACATCTACCCTCCACCACTATCACATCTACCCTCCACCACTATCACATCTACCCTCCATCACTATCACATCTACCCTCCACCACTATCACATCTACCCTCCACCACCATCACATCTACCCTCCACCACTATCACATCTACCCTCCACCACTATCACATCTACCCTCCACCACTATCACCATCCTCCATCACCACTAATGTACATCGCCACCAACTATCTCAAACATCCATAATCACTAACTACCATCACAACAAACCACTCCTAACCTCCATCACCGCCAACTACCATTAACCATCAAACTACCTTTCACCTCCATCACAAACTACATCTAACCTTAAACATCACTACAGCCCTAACCGCCATCACAACAATCTACCCTCTAACCTTCATCATCACAACCTCTAACCTACATTACCATCATCACTAACAACTTCTAACCCCATCACCACAACCACCATCGTCACTATAACAACCACTACCCTCCTTTACCACTATCATCATCAGTAACCACATGCCTCAGTCAGCCCCTCCTGTTTCTCACCCTCTCTGCCAATTTCTAAACCTGTAGCCTCTTCATCTATTTTCCCTTTGACCATCTCATCTCCATTAGCCCCCGGTTCTCCCGTAGCCTCGGGACTAGCCGGTCAGGATGTGCCCCTCGTCCGGTTTAACACAGGCCTAGTCCTAACATTGGGCCTTTAGCGTGCCTATTAGGTCAGCTGCAGCGGTACTAAGTGTGCGACACCCTGACTACCAACTGTTGTACGTTGTGGATAGCTGGATTGTGTAGAACTTCATGCAGACATTATTTGTGTGGCGGTATCTGGAGCCTACCCAGAGCAGAGGTACTGTTGGGACGGCACTGGCCGCCTTGTGGTGTACCTGGCCCCACACTCCCCTCGTGTGTAAAGTAGACCTTGGGCCCTCCTTCCCAGGGTCGTGGTTTGTGTGCACGACTGGTGGTGTGTTTACATGAGGTGGGTACCAGTGTTCTAGCCTGGGCGAGTGGTGGAGCCCCGGGCAGCTACCCTGTGCTGCGCCTCCTGGCCCGTTGTCATGGCAACCGGGCTCAGTACCACCCTATCTTCTGTTGTGGTTGCTAATGCAAGTGATCTCCAAGCAATGGATCCCGAGCTCGCCGCCGAGGAATATGTTGATGCTCGAAGTGGATGCAGTCCCCCAATGTGGACCCCGATGCTACTTTGGATAGCGGAAGTGGATGGCAGACGCACCTTTCACGGAAGGCAGAAGAAGAAATTCTCAACGTGCAGGCTCTGTTGATGGCGATGAGATCATTGGCGATGATGGCCAGAACACCGGAACCCGTGTGAAGAAAGTAGAGGTGGGCGGTGGTGGGCCCGCCCAGCCAGGGGCACGCCGGGGCACGCCACCCAAGCCTCCTATTGCTCCCCGCGCTGACTATGTGCGCCTGGCATTCCCAGCTGGAACAACCACCAACAATAAACTGGAGTGGTTCGAATACCTACCTACTAGGTTCTCCAAATCATTCCTCGATATAGTTCGACCTAGACCAACATCCCCTTACATCTTTGTGTCACGTAAGCAAGAAGATATCATCACTCAACTGGTTCAAGGTGAGATTGGATATTGCTTTCACCAGAGAAGACGTCATCAATCGTCCTAAAAAATTTAAGGAATATCTTGTTACCGGTTTTCCCAAAGAGTATCCTCTTGATAGAGCTTATACCCTTGACGGGGTCTACAAGGCAAGACGGATGCATAAGGATGGTCAACCTCTCAACAGGATCATCATTGTTTGGAATGGCAGTGACCCTCCCCCTGAACAGTACACCTTCTTTGGACATTTCATCCCATCAAGTCCTATAAAACCTTGGGTATCCCCCCCTGTTGTTTGTTATAAGTGCTACGGCACTCGTCATATCTCTACGTACTGTCAACGTGACCCCGTGTGTGGGCTCTGTGCTGAACAGCACAATACAAGGGATTGTCCTCACAGGGACCCCCCTACCCTTGAGGACGGGGAGGAAGCCCCTCCTCCGGTCCGGAAGTGTCCCAGGTGTTTGTCTGAAGGTGTGAATGTCTGGCATCGTGACTGCCCTCGACGCCCCGCCCACCCTAGCATGAGCGGGACGCCAGAGGCGTCTGGTCCAGCAGCGGGAGGCACCCAGCAGGCAGCTCCTGATGTCACCTCTGGTGAGCAGTTTCCGGCCCTCGACGGACTGCAGCAAGCAAACAAAGATACAGATGACATCGACTGGTTAAAACAGAAAATTACTGAATTGGAAACTAAAATACAAACATTAGAGAAGAATCTGCCTGGTGATAGTGGTGTAGTGAATCATGCTAGCGATAGTGATCAAGTAAACTCTCCAGCACCAGTAGTGATGCGAGTGGTAATGTTGCAGCTGCTGAGGCTACTTCACCTATCTCCCGGAACGTGAGTGTCAAATCCCCGCGGGGAATGGGTTAGAGTAGAGTCATTGAACCCTCACTGGCACCCCTACTAGATCGTCAAGACACCCTTGATTTGGTTGCAGGTAAGAGTTTAAGAAAACACAACTCCTACTCAGGTTAGACGCCTCCTAGACAAAAGTACTCAGGACACACGGAACAAAGTTACTTATGTTGTCCAAGTGATTAACGACCTTAAATGTTACCTTCATTCCCTTAACACTTAACCATGGCTCATCAAACAAAAACAATTAAGTTTCTTTCTGGAATATTCGAAGTGTTTATCTTCGGATAAATGACGTAATCTTGTATGCTAAAATGAGAGACGTGGATGTGATCTGTTTACAGGAACCATATACGTCCACAACTATCAAGAAGGTCCACCCAGGATACCTGGGTATATAGCATACAACAACGATATTGGAACTGGTTTACTAACGTATATTAAGAGTGGATTAATCTGTAAACTAATTAAAAATCACAGGAGTGATAGTATACATTATCAAAAATTCAAATTACAAACTGCAAATAGCCATTTCCTACTGTATAACATATATGGACGATGTAGTGTACTTAAAGCAGACCTGCTACCGAAACCTACAGGTAACACAGCTATGTTATGTATGGGTGACTTTAATGCTCGTCACACTGCTCTTGGTGATGTTCAGTGTAACAATAATGGAAGGGTCTTCTTGAAATACCTTACTGATCATAATATTACTGTGTATGATACTGATAAACAGACCCATTTATTGGGAGGTAGGCTGGATTATGTGATTGGATACAGCCTAGTAGATAGTAACGTCAACGTTAAGCTCATCCCAGAACTAGTAAGTGATCACTTTGCACTATATTGTGAATACAATGTGGCGGATATTAGGTCCAATCCTCATCCTAGAGTTAAAATTAACATTCCAGACAATCTTAAACAGCACTTTAAGGCTTATGTACATAAGTGGTACACTGGGTATACACCTGTCTCAGTGGACCACTTTTACAATGATCTTGTCAGTATCATCACTGGTTATTATGATACCTGGGTTAAATCAAGGAAAAAAAGAACACTCGTTCTTCCAGAGAGAGAGAGAGAGAGAGGAGAGAGAGAGAGAGAGAGAGAGAGAGAGAGAGAGAGAGAGAGAGAGAGAGAGAGGGGGAGGGGGGGGAAAGCCGCCCGGGTATCCTACTTAGTAAGTGATCAACTGCAGAGAATGTGGGAAGACTCAATCATATAAAACGAAAAGTATGCGTGTGAGGAGCTGAAAGAGTAGCGGGGATCGAACCCTGCACCTGCCGGACAGGACTAGTGCCGTGGCACCAAAAAACATCTCGCCGTGGTATCATGAATACTGAGAAAGTGAACTGAATCTCTTTGCTAGCCACTTACAATGATGTTCAACAAGTCATTGGAAATAAAATAACTACGTGAACACGGAGCAACGCACAAGGTCCTCAACCACACCTACAGGCAACCCGTTCTCGCAATTTCGTCTAGTCAATATTGACTTATTAAATACGTGCATATGTGACATACTAAATATACTAGTTTACCTTGAAAGCTTCATAGAAAACACTGACCTTTCCTAACCTTCTTAGTAATGTTAAGATAAGCATTTTATTGCTTCGTAATTACAATTATTACTTAAACTATTATAGGTATAGGTTAAGCAATCATTGTAATTACGAAGTAATAAGATGCTTATCTTAACATACTAAGAAGGTTAGGTAAGGTCAGTGTTTTCTATGAAGCTTTTCTAGGTAAACTAGTATGTTTAGTATGTCACATATACACGTATTTAATAAGTCAATATTGACTGTAAGAAAGTGCGAGGACGGGTTGAATACAGCCACCTATCCCACCTACAACCACTTAT
>WNGS01165339.1:24149709-24160490 GCA_020271785.1 Procambarus virginalis | reverse complement strand
ACACACACACACACACACTCACACACACACACACACACACACACACACACACACACACACACACACACACACCACACACACACACACACACACACACACACACACACACACACCACACACCTACGCCTACCTGTGACTCGAGAAAGAGTCCAGGGCGTGGGCGTAACACCTAATCTAACTCCTGAGGCACATGTAAATAGGTTATCGACAGCAGCATACTCTACACTGGTAAAAGTTAGAACATTCAGAAACCAAAGTAAGGAGGCATTTAGGGCGCTTTACACTGCCTACGTGAGGCCAGTCTTGGAGTATGTCGCCCCATCATGGAGTACCCACCTGAAGAAACACACAAGGAAACTGGAAAAGGTTCAGAAAATTGCAACAAGACTCGTCCCAGCGTTACGAAGGATGGGGTATAAAAAGCGCCTGAAGAAAAGTGCCTTACGACACTAGCAAAAAGAACGAAGAGGGGGGGATATGATAGGAACGTATAAAACACTTAGGGGGATTGACAGATTGGAAATAGACGAAATGTTCACACGGAATAGTAACAGAACGAGGGGACATAGGTGGAAGCTGGAAACTCAGATGAGTCACAGAGATGTTAGGAAGTATTCTTTTAGCGTGAAAATAGTGGAAAAATGGAATGCTCTTAAGGAGCAGGTTGTGGAAGCAAACTCTATTCATAGTTTTAAAACTAGGTATGATAGGGAAATGGGGCCGGAGTCATTGCTGTGAACAACTGATGGCTCGAAAGGCGGGATCAAAGAGTTAATGCTCGATCCTGCAGGCACAAATAGGTGAGTACACACACACACACACACACACCGACACAAGGTTCTCATGAACACTTGCTCCAAGTGTTAACAAGTGGGGAATGACGTTACAGCGTACCATACTAGTCACATAATTAAGGTCGTAACATCAGGGAGGGTCAGAGCAAGTCAAGTACATGTGCCGTGCTCAAATACTACAAGACTTGCGACGCAGGTTGCCCGGTAAAGAGGTACAGGCACATCTAGCAGCCTGATGGTGCCACATCGCAGCCTAATGGTGGCACATCAAATCCTGATGGTCCCACCTCACAGCCTGAAGGAACGTCTTCGGTTTCTAATTGCATGGATATAAAACCTAACGTTAGAATCTAAACGGATATAAAACATAGCAACATGACTCAAACCAGTTTGGTCGTACGACCCCGGAGCCTGATGAAGTAATGCAGAGTTTGATGATAACATCACAGCCTGATAGCATTAACTGGCATTCAGATAAAACAACCTCGCTGGCTAATGGTACCACATTAGTACCATTAGCCAGCTGTATGTACTAGCTCGTAGCCTGATAGTACACTTGTAATGTTGCTTTAGAATACACAAATTACAGTTTAGAATTATTGTGGAAACGGTTCTTTAATAATTAAGTTATGTATTTTCTCCTGCGTTCTGTAATTGTAACAAAGGGAGGAGCCGGTCGCCGGTCGGACAGCACGCTGGACTTGTGATCCTGTGGTCGTGGGTTCGATCCCAGGCGCCGGCGAGAAACAATGGGCAGAGTTTCTTTCATCCTATGTCCCTGTTACCTAGCAGTAAAATAGGTACCTGGGTGTTAGTCAGCTGTCACGGGCTGCTTCCTGGGGGTGGAGGCCTGGTCGAGGACCGGGGCCGCGGGGGCACTAAAAAGCCCCGAAATCATCTCAAGATAACCTCTCAAGAAGAAGGAGTCAGTGAAACTATTGTAGATCCCTCACACATACGTTTGCTAAAACATAATAAGTTAATGTCCTTGCCAAGCTTGGAGCAAAATATAGATAACGACTAATATAATCTTGACCTATAACACACAAGTAAAAAGTATCGTCACCAGTACTCTATCAGTTGAATCTGAAGAGAGCAGAGGAGTGTAAATGTGAACTAGCAGATATATTATCTTTTACAATAAAATAGGACAAACAAAACACTTGTATATTGACCAGACCACACACTAGAAGGTGAAGGGACGACGACGTTTCGGTCCGTCCTGGACCATTCTCAAGTCACCGAAACGTCGTCGTCCTTTCACCTTCTAGTGTGTGGTCTGGTCAACATACTTTAGCCACGTTATTGTGACTCATCGCCTGCACTTGTATATTGTTACAAAACCAGTAGACAGCTAGATGTTGAGACAGATCGAATACGACTTTGTTACAAGTATCACTGGGAGTTTAGCTTGTCATTACAGGAAATGTAAAGTGTGTAGGCAAAGACATGGTCTAACACTACGATCTTACATCTTTGAGTGAAAATTTAGCCTCTTTAGAAGTAGAACAAAACTAATGCTCCTTGAAATGGCATATCATTTTATTGTTAATTATAACATTTATGAAAATCATGCACTTTATCCATAAGTCGCTTCTAGTACATTAAGGAAAATATATGTAAGGAAATCATACGCTGGGTAGCCTAATATGAGAGCCAACTCTGTGTTAATATAAGTTATGGAATAGGCTCTTCGAAGTGATTTGAAATAACCTATGTTAATTGGCATACGGGAATTTGCATACTAGACAAGTAAAGAGTAATTACACCAACACATTAGCAACATAAGGTGCAAATGTATGAGTAACTAAGTAAATAAATGTCTGCAAGTTGATGGAAATGTTTTTAATTTTGCTGAATTTATGTGTTTTACCTTAATTTTTATTTATACTAATTTACATACCTCACACCAATAATCTGTAATAGCATATACAAATGATGGTATAGACCTATGTAAATTTAGTCATTTTAAAATAAATATGTGTGTTAGTGGAATTTAAGTGTACCACTGTAGATTAGTTATGTACCCATGCTAATTGGCCAGTGGGATTAACGATTTAATTAATAAGTGTCTGGTGCAGATTGGAACTGGGATTTTGTCTGGCCCCTAGTGGTATAATTCGTAATTCACTAGTTTCTTTTATAAATCTTTAACTGTATTAATGAGCTGTTAAATTGTTGCTGGTAGTATTAATATCCTTTCTTCATATTTTTGGAGAGCTGGAAGTCATATAAATTTTATTAAATTATAATGATTGGGGGGTGAGCAGAATGAGATATTAATATTGCTTTAAACTAACAGTTCCAAGACAACATTTGAAGAAATTGGTTGGCTTATCCGGGATTTGAAAAAAATAGATTTAGGTTTTAAAAATATATTGTAATATTTGCAATTTGCTTATCCGGGATTTGAAAAAAAAATAGATTTAGGTTTTAAAAATATTGTAATATTTACAACTTGCTGTATTATTCTTGTATTAATTGCACCTGCCTTCCTAAGTACTTTGGTAACCTAAGTATTTGGTGACACTTGGAAGTTGAATAAATTATCTTACTGTGGAGAATTGGAGAACCAGGAGCTAGTCGAAAAAGCTAGGACTTTTTTTCAACGTCTTTACCATTAAGGTAAGTGGCATTAATTTTACAGGGTTCGGCTCAATTATTGTTATAATTTTGGTGTATATTTTTACTTCTTATTAAGAACAAAATAAGTTAACAAGGAGGGCCGGGTAGATGAGATAAAGGATTTACCTTATGTGGACGGGATTAAGATAAGTCAGAGTCATCCTCAGCAAGACTGACTTGTTGAGGATGACCCTCATCAAGTCAGATCTTGTTTTCCTAGGCAATAAACAAGAAACCCAGAGGTTTCTCTTAGCCTTTCCTAAGAGCTAGTAGTTTCAAGTAGACAAGTAGTTTCATCATCTAGACGAGGATGATATTTTATCAGAAGAGATGCTGGAACAGTTATTGCTAGCAGGATCTGGAGATCAAAAAGCACTGAAGCATTTGGAGCTGTAAGCTCAGAAATGTAAGCTAGAGGCAGTCACATATACTTAGATTCAAAGAGAAAACTAAACAGAAACAAACTGAAAAGACAAAACAGAAGCAAGAGGGAGGTAGAGTTAGAGTTAGTCAGAGTTCAGCTGGATTCATAGAATATAAACAACAGGAGGAAAGTAGACAAAAGGGGAGGAAACTGAGCAGTCAGCCATTTAAGAGCAGAGGGCCTTTGCTTAAACTATGTTAAAGGAGCAGAAATTACTAACAGAACATAGGGGAAAAGTGATGTTTTAAATGAGGAGAGGTTCCCTGTAGATTGGATGAAAATGTACGGTTGCCACAATTCTCAGAATCGAATCCGGATTTTTTTTTTTCCAACATTATGAGAAGTTAGCAACCGGGTTGAACTGGCCAGATAGTGTGTGTGGGAATCATGCAAGGGCAATTAATAAGTAAAACCCAGGAGACAATTTCTTCGGTGCCTTTGACGAACAGGTTCGATTACCAGTATGTAAAGAAGTGCATTTTGCAGGGATATGAACTTAGTTTTGAGGCTACCAGACAAAATTAAGTCCGCAAAAACACAGAAGTAATCAACCAGTCACTAATTTCATTAGGAAAATGCTATTAGTTTTTGAGAGGTGGCCTATCTCTTCAAATAAAGACTGATTTTGAGACACTTAAAGATTTATTACGAGTGGAAGAGTTACTTTTATGTTTACCTGACTCTGAAGAAATGCACTTAACTGAGAAAAGGGACTACTAGAAGTGCATATTAGTTAGCAACATTAGCCGATGAGCTCGCACTTATTTACAAAATGACGTTTTAAGTCACTATTTACTTAGATTAAAAAAAAGTTAATATCAGCCTAGGCCATCTATTAATCTACATTCCACTCACTTGACCTTTCTCTAAGCTCGGAGATATAATAGGATGTCAACCCCTAGGTGACTCAATATAACTTGCTGTGGGGAAAAGCAGGGCAGTCTCTGTTGGAGTGTTTTTCTCACTCGAAAAGGAGGGGTCATTTAGCTGACCTCCACACAAGCAGAACTAGCAGCATTACACTTAGCTACCAGTACATTAAAAAACATTGGAGGGGGAATAATATTCTGTGATTCAAAGTCTGCTCTTCAAGCAATCGAAAACTTCTCTTGGAAGATCGATAGCAAGAACCTCATACTCCCAATTATAAATGACCTAATTGATGCACAGAGTAAAGGGTCTCGAATTTCCTTTGTATGGATACCTTCACACATAAATATAACCCATCATAATGAGACAGACATTACAGCCAAGTTAGCGTGTAACAAGTTTGAAGTTGAATTAGATCTAGGTATCCCCATCTCTGCTGTCAAAACCGTATTGGTCCAAACATTCAGATCTGATAGGAAAGAACTTACTGACTCCCAACGACCTGAAAGCACTAGTATAAAAAACTATGATTTGTTCAGATCTGAAACCTACATATATGGGCAGCACAAAACGTTCACTAGACTGTGCGACACAGTGGTTGCAAGGATCAGGTTGGGTTACCGTTACCTGTGGCAGGTGGCTGCAGGTGACGGATCTCCCAATCCTGAGCACTCCAGTTGCAAACTCTGTGAGCAGGAACTACGGCACGATCTCCCGCACTACATCACTGAATGCCCAGTTATTAGACCTTTCAGACCAGTTGGCATGAGGTACCTGGAGCTTTGCAATTATTTATTCACTCTCGTATTCTTGAGGATATCCTCACAGTGTTCCCAAAATTTGCCAGTGCAGGCTACTAAACATATGGCCCTGTATGACTAACCATCCTGGGAGATGGGGACTTTTATTACCACTGCTACCTTATTCAATCTTGTGTTGATGATATCCTCAAAATGCATCCGGAGTCTGCCAGTGCAGACTGCTTCACATGCCTCTGTATGACTAACCATCCTGTGTGATGGGGATTTCTTAGCATCAACTAGTTAGCTTTTTGACACACTGTACTCCACTTCATATAGACTAGGGTAGCTGCACTAATGCAGATGTACCTAATGTAATAATTAAAAAAAAAAAGCACGTCACTTTCTCCAGCACTATCACTTTCCCTAGCTCATCACTTTCCCTAGCATCATCACTTTCTCCAGCATCAGCATTTTCTCTACCATCATCACACACCTAGCACCATCACTTTCCGTAGCATCATCACTTTCCATAGCATCATCACTTTTTCTAGCACATCGCCTTCTCTATCATCATCACCTTCACTATCATCACTTTCCCTAGCACATCACTTCTCTAATAACATCACTTTCTCCAATAACATCACTTTCTCTAGTATTATCCCTTCCACTAGCACTATCAATTTATCATCACTTTCCCTAGAAACATTACTTTCCCTACCACCTGTTATGACTAGGCTTGAAGCCTCAGCATAACTTTGTAATTTACATACCATCGTATGCCTGGTTAATTATTGTTGCTTATTTTTTTAAATATGCAGTAAGTAGAGATATGCCAAATTACATCTGGAATACATGCAAATTTAATGCTTCTATTAAAATAATTAGATATTCGCAAATTGACCAGAAGGTGGCAGTGTGCTCTAAGTGCATTAAATGAAGACTGTGAATATTTTCGTTGATAATTATTTATGCTGATTATACTGACATATAAAATGTCAGTAATTAATTTGAATAGCCCTATAACAACATTTGCATAGTTTATGTAACATGTATCAGGAAATTAGACAAGAGTTTTAACACTGTTAAATCCCCGTAAAATCTCCCCGATTGAAATAAGTTTCAATCCCCGACTGTCCAAGTTGTTGGGCACCATTCCTTCCCCCCGTTCCATTCCAAATCCTTATCCTCACTCCCTTCCCAGTGGTATATAGTCATAATGGCTTGGCGCTTCCTCCCTGATAGTTCAATTCAATTACATAGATTATTGTAATAGATTATATGCACACGTAATTGTGAATGCATTTGTATGGAGAGTTCCCCCCTGTTTCCTAGACCTTGACTATTGAGCGTAATGTCCTGTTGCAATTCTACCAGTTTAGCAACGGTATGTGCACATGATGTCTGTATATTATTGATTGAAGCAAGATACTTTACTTAGCATGTAAAGCTTTTCTAGCCTGGTAATATATATGATACTTGTAGATATTAGGTGATTATTCAGTAATGATAACGGATAGGTTTTCGTACCTATTAATGTGCTTGTATTGGGTCATTAATCATAGACTTGGCAAAACCCAAGAGGGGGGAAAGGACAGGTAGAACTTTCGCCCGTATCATTTAGTGGATATCATGGACTCCTGACGTCTGGATGGATGTGTGGGCGTTTATGGCTATCATTTTGCCAAGTCGTCCAGTAATTTTATTTTATTTCATTTTATTTATCTCTAAATTGAGCCATTTAGATACATAGCCTTTGAAATGAAACAATCTCTGTAACTAGCTGACATATAATATAAGGTGTGCAGGATAGGTGTAATTGTTAATGAAATAATCTCCGTTGGGGTCTGATAGACTTTTTCGTAACCGAAAAGTAATCCTTTTTTGCCCTACCGCTCACAGGATGAGTATGGAGTGCACGATACACTAGCCGCCTCTGGTGGCAACAACCAATGGTGTTTCCTCTTTCTTTTTTCTTGTGCCCTCTACAAATAGCACAAAACGTGGTCTTTTTTTGGGGGGGGGGGGAAGGGACAGTTCAATTACTGTACGTTCGACCAATAGCTGCTTAAGAACTAATTTTTTTTCACGAAAAGTTGGCTAATTCAAGCGATCATTTTAAAAACAAATTATATTACAGTTTTGCTAATTATCTCGATGTGATTGAGAATTGTTGAATATCTATACTGTAAAGATAATCAACAATACAGTACTTGAAATTAGACAATTTATGGGTCGCTTTGCAAAGCAAACTGAATAATTTAGTATAAAAACCTTCTCTTCCCCGTAGGCTATTGATAATTCTATTCAAAATATCTCATATTATCAAATCAGAACTTTATCGTTACAACTTATTGTGTTGCATTAGATATTAATTTGATTTTCCTCCTTAAAATATGTTATTTTATGAAGATAATTCTGCTAATATCACTCCATACCCAAATTTATTGATTTAAAATCAATTTTATATATATATATATATATATATATATATATATATATATATATATATATATATATATATATATTTACTTAAATATATATATATATATATATATATATATATAAAATTGATTTTAAATATATATATATATATATATATATATATATATATATATATAAAATTGATTTTAATCAATAAATTTGGGTATGGAGTGATATTAGCAGAATTATCTTCATAAAATAACATATCTTAAGGAGGAAAATCAAATTAATATCTAATGCAACACAATAAGTTGTAACGAATAAAGTTTCTGATTTTGATAATATGAGATATTTTGAATAGAATTATCAATAGCCTACGGGGAAGAGAAGGATTACTTATTGTGTTGCATTAGATATTAATTTGATTTTCCTCCTTAAAATATGTTATTTTATGAAGATAATTCTGCTAATATCACTCCATACCCAAATTTATTGATTTAAAATCAATTTTATATATATATATATATATATATATATATATATATATATATAATCTATGTTAATCATATTTGATCATAACTCAAAATCGCGTAGTGTGATTGTCGTTCAGCCTAGTTTTACTCAGTGATCCGAGCCTAATCATACTGTCATTCAAGTCTTGAAGTCACATGTCTTGCATGATGAAGTCACATGTCTTGCATGATGAAGTCACATGTCTTGCATGATAAAGGCACATGTCTTGCATGATGAAGTCATATGTCTTGCACGATGAAGTCACCATGTCTTGCACGTGACTTCATCTGCTTGTGCAAGACATCCTTAATCCAATTTGTAGCAAAGAAATTGTTAGTCACTGAAATCAAACCATGGAGAGTAACAAGTAATGTACCCGCCACCAATAATACAAAATTTCAACTTACCATGGTTGAGTGAAGACATGGAGGAGTAAGGGGTGGCACTGTCCACCTCTGCTTGATACGATGACGAAGGCGGCGTCGGAGGCAACAACTGGCTATCGTTGCTTGCAGGTAAGGCAGAGGAAATCTCCTCTGTCTTTGAACTTGGCGTCGGGGACGTCCCACGTGTGTAAGAGGTTGGCGTCGGCGTGGCTCTTGGCGTCCTGGCGAGTGGCGTTGGGGGAAAATACGGCTGCCAGGGAGCCGCACGGATTGACGGGGGAGTTCGTGGAGAGCTGAGCGACGAGGGAATTCGTGGAGAGGTGAGTGACGAAGGTGTCGGTGATCTGCTTAGGGAAGTGGGTGTGGGGGGCAAGCGTTCAGAGGTAGGAGTGGGCGGGAGGTTGTCGGTTGTGTAAGGGCACTCTGACTCTCCTGACTGGTGATTTAGTGTCGGTGGTGATGGAGTGTTTGTGCGTTTTGATGGGCACGTTGTCTCTGCTGCCGGGAGATCCGTCTGTTTCCGTGGGAGATTCACAAGCTCCGGTATAGGTTTTGTTTGGTTTGGAAGAATTTCAGGTTGGGAATTTACTTTTTGCGCAAGGGAATTTATCTTCGTTGATGGAAGATTTTCCTGAATTGATGGAACATTTAGCGGTTCTAAGGAGGAATTAACTTGTCCTAGTGTTTGATTTACCGTCTCTGGTGTGTACGTTACCTCCTCTGGTGAGGCTGTTACCTGTACTGGTTTTTGTATACTTTCTGACTGGGGATTTATCCTTTCTGACTGTGAATTTACCCTTTCTGACTGTGAATTTACCCTTTCTGACTGTGAATTCACCTGTGATTCTAAGGAATTCGTCTGTGTTGTATGAAACTCTGTTGGAGGCTTTGAGAGCTTTGACAGTGATGAAGAGTCACTATTGTGACCTGCTGGTGGTTCTGTCTCTAGTTTTGAGAGGTTACTCAACGCTGATGGGATATGTTGAGCTGTTTGTTGGGCTTGTGTCTCCGTGGGTGCGAGTTTTGTGACCGGCGAAGGCTTTGACAGCAGAGTATGAGCACCCGCTTGAGTCGGCGGCGGTGGCGAAGGACGAACCGGAACTCTAGGTAATGACGCTACTATTTCGGGTCCAGCTTGTGAGTTCTTCGGTGCTGAGGAAGGAGCTCTCAACTCCAGCAAAGAACTTGTCGGATTTGAAGGTAAAATTGCGACGTTTGTAGGTTCGCCTTGGGGTTTTGTCAGTGTTAAAGGACTTCTGTCTGGCACTGATGAAGGACTTGAACGTAAGAATGTGGAAACTGGAGATCCTACTGGTGTTTTAGGGGGAATTTGGTCTTGCGATTGTCTGGATAGTTGGATTATATCTGTCATTTGAGGAATTGTTTTCACCTGTTTGTTGTAATTATTTTTGTTGTTGTTGTTATTGATTTTTCTCGAAACAAGTTCAGGAGTCGAGCCACTGGCTTCTGATAAGGTTGGGAGGGTTTCAGAAGTCATGAAGTTCATCGACGGGCGATGACCCGCAGAGGGCCGATATCCCGCAGAAGGCCTGTACACTGTTGGTGGTGGGCGAGGACCAGGTCTGAAAATCCTGGGCGCAGCGGGAGGGAGAGGACATGGCTTGGGGGGAGGATAAACAGGTAGAGGCAAGGGGACAGGCAGAGCGTTGTTCTGCGCCAGAGCATAGGATTTCCGCCTCCATTTGCTGTCCTCGATTTCATCCAGCTCCTCCTGCGTGCGTACAACAGTGCGACGCATGGTGATTGTTCACCCCTTTTGTACACTTCGTTCCAGGACTATACAAAGATACTGTATATTCTTGCTTAAGGAATAAAATGCTCTTTAATTTCTATGATAATAGCAATGTAAATTTATCAAAGATTGTCACTGAAAAGCAGTTGAGGTATATATATATATATATATATATATATATATATATATATATATATATATATATATATATATATATATATATATATATATATATATATATGTTATATATAT
>WNGS01165339.1:24127275-24143217 GCA_020271785.1 Procambarus virginalis | reverse complement strand
TATATATCCTCCCAATTCCCTTCCTCTTGTCAGTCTGGTTTGACAAAGGCTTTAACAAGTCGAAACGTTACCTCCTTCATTTTTTTCTCTGTGGATTTTCCGCTATATATATATATATATATATATATATATATATATATATATATATATATATATATATATATATATATATATATATATATAAATTTTTAATATGTTTCAAGGGTAGATATGATAGAGCCCAGTAGGCTCGGGAATCTGTACACCAGTTGATTGACAGTTGAGAGGCGGGACCAAAGAGCCAAAGCTCAACCCCCGCAAGCACAAATAGGTGAAATAGGTGAGTACACACACACACACACACACACACACACACACACACACACACACACACACACACACACACACACACACACACACACACACACACACACACCTACGCCTACCTGTGACTCGAGATCGAGACCAGGGCGTGGGCGTAACACCTAATCTAACTTCTGAGGCACATGTAAATAGGATATCGACAGCAGCGTACTCAACACTGGTAAAAGTTAGAACATTCAGAAACCAAAGTAAGGAGGTATTTAGGGCGCTTTACACTGCCTACGTGAGGCCAGTCTTGGAGTATGTCGCCCCATCATGGAGTACCCACCTGAAGAAACACACAAGGAAACTGGAAAATGTTCAGAAGATTGCAACAAGACTCGTCCCAGCGTTACGAAGGATGGGATATAAAGAGCGCCTGAAGGAACTAAGCCTTACGATACTAGCAAAAAGAACGAAGAGGGGGGATATGATAGGAACGTATAAAACACTTAGGGGATTGACAGAGTGGAAATAGACGAAATGTTCACACGGAACAGTAACAGAATAAGGGGACATGGGTGGAAGCTGGAAACTCAAATGAGTCACAGAGATGTTAGGAAGTATTCTTTTAGCGTGAAAGTAGTGGAAAAATGGAATGCACTTGAGGAGCAGGTTGTGGAAGCAAACTCTATTCATAGTTTTAAAACTAGGTATGATAGGGAAATGGGGCCCGAGTCATTGCTGTGAACAACCGATGGCTCGAAAGGCGGGATCAAAGAGTCAATGCTCGATCCTGCAGGCACAAATAGGTGAGTACACACACACACACACACACACACACACACACACACACACACACACACACACACACACACACACACACACACACACACACACACACACACACAAAGACACACACAAAGACAGGCTGTTTAACACAAGGGGCACACGCACTAGGGGACACAGGTGGAAACTGAGTGCCCAAATGAGCCACAGAGATATTAGAAAGAACTTTTTTAGTGTCAGAGTGGTTGACAAATGGAATGCATTAGGAAGCGATGTGGTGGAGGCTGACTCCATACACAGTTTCAAGTGTAGATATGATAGAGCCCAATAGGCTCAGGAAACTGTACACCTGTTGATTGACGGTTGAGAGGCGGGACCAAAGAGCCAGAGCTCAACCCCCGCAAGCACAACTAGGTGAGTACACACACACACACACACACACACACACACACACACAAGGTTCTCATGAACACTTACTCCAAGTGTTAACAAGTGGGGAATGACGTTACAGCGTACCATACTAGTCACATAATTAAGGCCGTAACATCAGCGAGGGTCAGAGCAAGTCAAGTACATGTGCCGTGTTCAAATACTACAAGACTTGTGACGCAGGTTGCCCGGTAAAGAGGTACAGGCACATCTAGCAGCCTAATGATGCCACATCGCAGCCTAATGATGCCACATCGCAGCCTAATGATGCCACATCGCAGCCTGATGGTGGCACATCAAATCCTGATGGTCCCACCTCACAGCCTGAAGGAACGTCTTCGGTTTCTAATTGCATGGATATAAAACCTAGCGTTAGAATCTAAACGGATATAAAACATAGCAACATGACTCAAACCAGTCTGGTCGTACGACCCCGGAGCCTGATGATGAAATGCAGAGTTTGATGATAACATCACAGCCTGATAGCATTAACTGGCATTCAGATAAAACAACCTCGCTGGCTAATGGTACCACATTAGTACCATTAGCCAGCTGTATGTACTAGCTCGTAGCCTGATAGTTCACTTGTAATGTTGCTTTAGAATACACAAATTACAGTTTAGAATTATTGTGGAAACGATTCTTTAATAATTATGTATTTTCTCCTGCGTTCTGTAATTGTAACAAAGGGAGGAGCCGGTCGCCAGTCGGACAGCACGCTGGACTTGTGATCCTGTGGTCCTGGGTTCGATCCCAGGCGCCGGCGAGAAACAATGGGCAGAGTTTCTTTCATCCTATGTCCCTGTTACCTAGCAGTAAAATAGGTACCTGGGTGTTAGTCAGCTGTCACGGGCTGCTTCCTGGGGGTGGAGGCCTGGCCGAGGACCGGGCCGCGGGGGCACTAAAAAGCCCCGAAATCATCTCAAGATAACCTCTCAAGAAGAAGGAGTTAGTGAAATTATTGTAGATCCCTCACACATACGTTTGCTAAAACATAATAAGTTAATGTCCTTGCCAAGCTTGGAGCAAAATATAGATAACGGCTAATATAATCTTGACCTATAACACACAATTAAAAAGTATCATCACCAGTACTCTATCAGTTGAATCTGAAGAGAGCAGAGGAGTGTAAATGTGAACTAGCAGATATATTATCTTTTACAATAAAATAGGACAAACAAAACACTTGTATATTGACCAGACCACACACTAGAAGGTGAAGGGACGACGACGTTTCGGTCCGTCCTGGACCATTCTCAAGTCACCGAAACGTCGTCGTCCTTTCACCTTCTAGTGTGTGGTCTGGTCAACATACTTTAGCCACGTTATTGTGACTCATCGCCTGCACTTGTATATTGTTACAAAACCAGTAGACAGCTAGATGTTGAGACAGATCGAATACGACTTTGTTACAAGTATCACTGGGAGTTTAGCGTGTCATTACAGGAAATGTAAAGTGTGTAGGCAAAGACATGGTCTAACACTACGATCTTACATCTTTGAGTGAAAATTTAGCCTCTTTAGAAGTAGAACAAAACTAATGCTCCTTGAAATGGCATATCATTTTATTGTTAATTATAACATTTATGAAAATCATGCACTTTATCCATAAGTCGCTTCTAGTACATTAAGGAAAATATATGTAAGGAAATCATAAGCTGGGTAGCCTAATATGAGAGCCAACTCTGTGTTAATATAAGTTATGGAATAGGCTCTTCGAAGTGATTTGAAATAACCTATGTTAATTGGCATACGGGAATTTTCATACTAGACAAATAAAGAGTAATTACAGCAACACATTAGCAACATAAGGTGCAAATGTATGAGTAACTAAGTAAATAAATGTCTGCAAGTTGATGGAAATGTTTTTAATTTTGCTGAATTTATGTGTTTTACCTTAATTTTTATTTATACTAATTTACATACCTCACACCAATAATCTGTAATAGCATATACAAATGATGGTATAGACCTATGTAAATTTAGTCATGGTAAAATAAACATGTGTGTTAGTGGAATTTAAGTGTACCACCTGTAGATTAGTTATGTACCCATGCTAATTGGCCAGTGGGGATTAACGATTTAATTAATAAGTGTCTGGTGCAGATTGGAACTGGGATTTTGTCTGGCCCCTAGTGGTATAATTCGTAATTCACTAGTTTCTTTTATAAATCTTTAACTGTATTAATGAGCTGTTAAATTGTTGCTGGTAGTATTAATATCCTTTCTTCATATTTTTGGAGAGCTGGAAGTCATATAAATTTTATTAAATTTATAATGATTGGGGGGTGAGCAGAATGAGATATTAATATTGCTTTAAACTAACAGTTCCATGACAACATTTGAAGAAATTGGTTGGCTTATCCGGGATTTGAAAAAAATAGATTTAGGTTTTAAAAATATATTGTAATATTTGCAATTTGCTTATCCGGGATTTG
Organism: Procambarus virginalis; assembly: GCA_020271785.1. Classification (NCBI taxonomy): domain Eukaryota; kingdom Metazoa; phylum Arthropoda; class Malacostraca; order Decapoda; family Cambaridae; genus Procambarus; species Procambarus virginalis. The sequence goes on along the minus strand of WNGS01165339.1, from coordinate 24,139,279 downwards.
AAAAAAAAAAATAGATTTAGGTTTTAAAAATTTATTGTAATATTTACAACTTGCTGTATTATTCTTGTATTAATTGCACCTGCCTTCCTAAGTACTTTGGTAACCTAAGTATTTTGGTGACACTTGGAAGTTGAATAAATTATCTTACTGTGGAGAAATTGGAGAACCAGGAGCTAGTCGAAAAAGCTAGGACTTTTTTCAACGTCTTTACCATTAAGGTAAGTGGCATTAATTTTACAGGGTTCGGCTCAATTATTGTTATAATTTTGGTATATATTTTACTTCTTATTAAGAACAAAATAAGTTAACAAGGAGGGCCGGGTAGATGAGATAAAGGATTTACCTTATGTGGACGGGATTATTAAGATAAGTCAGAGTCATCCTCAGCAAGACCTGACTTGTTGAGGATGACCCTCATCAAGTCAGATCTTGTTTCCTAGGCAATAAACAAGAAACCCAGAGGTTTCTCTTAGCCTTTCCTAAGAGCTAGTAGTTTCAAGTAGACAAGTAGTTTCATCATCTAGATGAGGATGATATTTTATCAGAAGAGATGCTGGATCAGTTATTGCTAGCAGGATCTGGAGATCAAAAAGCACTGAAGCATTTGGAGCTGTAAGCTCAGAAATGTAAGCTAGAAGCAGTCACATATACTTAGATTCAAAGAGAAAACTAAACAGAAACAAACTGAAAAGACAAAACAGAAGCAAGAGGGAGGTAGAGTTAGAGTTAGTCAGAGTTCAGCTGGATTCATAGAAATATAAACAACAGGAGGAAAGTAGACAAAAGGGGAAGGAAACTGAGCAGTCAGCCATTTAAGAGCAGAGGGCCTTTGCTTAAACTATGTTAAAGGAGCAGAAATTACTAACAGAACATAGGGGAAAAGTGATGTTTTAAATGAGGAGAGGTTCCCTGTAGATTGGATGAAAATGTACGGTTGCCACAATTCTCAGAATCGAATCCGGATTTTTTTTTCCAACATTATGAGAAGTTAGCAACCGGGTTGAACTGGCCAGATAGTGTGTGTGGGAATCATGCAAGGGCAATTAATAAGTAAAACCCAGGAGACAATTTCTTCGGTGCCTTTGACGAACAGGTTCGATTACCAGTATGTAAAGAAGTGCATTTTGCAGGGATATGAACTTAGTTTTGAGGCTACCAGACAAAATTAAGTCCGCAAAAACACAGAAGTAATCAACCAGTCACTAATGTCATTAGGAAAATGCTATTAGTTTTTGAGAGGTGGCCTATCTCTTCAAATAAAGACTGATTTTGAGACACTTAAAGATTTATTACGAGTGGAAGAGTTACTTTTATGTTTACCTGACTCTGAAGAAATGCACTTAACTGAGAAAAGGGACTACTAGAAGTGCATATTAGTTAGCAACATTAGCCGATGAGCTCGCACTTATTTACAAAATGACGTTTTAAGTCACTATTTACTTAGATTAAAAAAAGTTAATATCAGCCTAGGCCATCTATTAATCTACATTCCACTCACTTGACCTTTCTCTAAACTCGGAGATATAATGGGATGTCAACCCCTAGGTGACTCAATATAACTTGCTGTGGGGAAAAGCAGGGCAGTCTCTGTTGAAGTGTTTTTCTCACTCGAAAAGGAGGGGTCATTTAGCTGACCTCCACACAAGCAGAACTAGCAGCATTACACTTAGCTACCAGTACATTAAAAAACATTGGAGGGAGAATAATATTCTGTGATTCAAAGTCTGCTCTTCAAGCAATCGAAAACTTCTCTTGGAAGATCGATAGCAAGAACCTCATACTCCCAATTATAAATGACCTAATTGATGCACAGAGTAAAGGGTCTCGAATTTCCTTTGTATGGATACCTTCACACATAAATATAACCCATCATAATGAGACAGACATTACAGCCAAGTTAGCGTGTAACAAGTTTGAAGTTGAATTAGATCTAGGTATCCCCATCTCTGCTGTCAAAACCGTATTGGTCCAAACATTCAGATCTGATAGGAAAGAACTTACTGACTCCCAACGACCTGAAAGCACTAGTATAAAAAATTATGATTTGTTCAGATCTGAAACCTACATATATGGGCAGCACAAAACGTCCACTAGACTGTGCGACACAGTGGTTGCAAGGATCAGGTTGGGTTACCGTTACCTGTGGCAGGTGGCTGCAGGTGACGGATCTCCCAATCCTGAGCACTCCAGTTGCAAACTCTGTGAGCAGGAACTACGGCACGATCTCCCGCACTACATCACTGAATGCCCAGTTATTAGACCTTTCAGACCAGTTGGCATGAGGTACCTGGAGCTTTGCAATTATTTTATTCACTCTCGTATTCTTGAGGATATCCTCACAGTGTTCCCAAAATTTGCCAGTGCAGGCTACTAAACATATGGCCCTATATGACTAACCATCCTGGGAGATGGGGACTTTTATTACCACTGCTACCTTATTCAATCTTGTGTTGATGATATCCTCAAAATGCATCCGGAGTCTGCCAGTGCAGACTGCTTATCACATGCCTCTGTATGACTAACCATCCTGTGTGATGGGGATTTCTTAGCATCAACTAGTTAGCTTTTTTGACACACTGTACTCCACTTCATATAGACTAGGGTAGCTGCACTAATGCAGATGTACCTAATGTAATAATTAAAAAAAAAAAGCACCGTCACTTTCTCCAGCACTATCACTTTCCCTAGCTCCATCATTTCCCTAGCATCATCACTTTCTCCAGCATCAGCATTTTCTCTACCATCATCACACTACCTAGCACCATCACTTTCCGTAGCATCATCACTTTCCATAGCATCATCACTTTTTCTAGCACATCGCCTTCTCTATCATCATCACCTTCACTATCATCACTTTCCCTAGCAACATCATTTCTCTAATAACATCACTTTGTCTAGTATTATCCCTTCCACTAGCACTATCAATTTATCATCACTTTCTCTAGAAACATTACTTTCCCTACCACCTGTTATGACTAGGCTTGAAGCCTCAGCATAACTTTGTAATTTACATACCATCGTATGCCTGGTTAATTATTGTTGCTTATTTTTTTTAAATATGCAGTAAGTAGAGATATGCCAAATTACATCTGGAATACATGCAAATTTATGCTTCTATTAAAATAATTAGATATTCGCAAATTGACCAGAAGGTGGTGCTCTAAGTGCATTAAATGAAGACTGTGAATATTTCGTTGATAATTATTTATGCTGATTATACTGACATAAAATGTCAGTAATTAATTTGAATAGCCCTATAACAACATTTGCATAGTTTATGTAACATGTATCAGGAAATTAGACAAGAGTTTTAACACTGTTAAATCCCCGTAAAATCCTCCCCGATTGAAATAAGTTCAATCCCCGACTGTCCAAGTTGTTGGGCACCATTCCTTCCCCCCGTTCCATTCCAAATCCTTATCCTCACTCCCTTCCAGTGGTATATAGTCATAATGGCTTGGCGCTTCCTCCCTGATAGTTCAATTCAATTACATAGATTATTGTAATAGATTATAGCACACATAATGTGAATTCATTTGTATGGAGAGTTCCCCCCCCCTTGTTTCTGACCTTGACTATTGAGCGTAATGTCCTGTTAAAACTCTACCAGTTTACAACGGTATGTAACATGATGTCTGTATATTATGATTGAAGCAAGATACTTACTTAGCATGTAAAGCTTTTCTAGCCTGGTAATATATATGATACTTGTAGATATTAGGTGATTATTCAGTAATGATAACGGATAGGTTTTCGTACCTATTAATGTGCTGTATTGGGTCATTATCATAGACTTGGCAAAACCCAAGAGGGGGGAAAGGACAGGTAGAACTTTCGCCCCGTCTCATTTAGTGGATATCATGGACTCCTGACGTCTGGATGGATGTGTGGGCGTTATGGCTATCATTTTGCCAAGTCGTCCAGTAATTTTATTTTATTTCATTTTATTTATCTCTAAATTGAGCATTTAGATACATAGCCTTTGAAATGAAACAATCTCTGNGCTATAAACAACCTCCTGGTGCTTACGAGCTCATTAACTGCTTAATATTATAACAAAGCCGCCAAAGATTGAGAAAAGATGTACAGGTTCGTAAGTGCTTGAGTAACTTCTTCGTGAATCTGGCCCCTGGAGTCCCCCCCTCTTGAAGCCAGTCCGGTTGTATGACTTAAAAAAAAAACTCAGGATGGTCCATGGGTTAGCGTCAGCAGTTGGTGATTGGATTGCTGCCGCCGGAAGCGACTAGTTTATTGTGGCCCCATACTCATCCTGTGAGCGGTAGCGCAAAAAGGATTACAGAGGGCACAAAAGGTCTCTTTCAGACCTCAACGGCGATTATTACATTAACAATTTCATCTATGAACAAATCCATAAATCCATTTTGATGCACCACGCTATTGTGATTTGTGTGTGTAATTTCATCTATCCTTAACACCTTATAATTACAATGTCAGCTAGCTACAAAAGAATGCTCGATTTCAAGAACAGTATATTTACATTAAATCATGATATATTAATGATAGGTCTTATCGCTAATACACAATTCTTGGAGCAATGGAAATATTAGGCATTGGGGAGCTGCTGTTTATTATTAGTCTTCACAATATACTACTTGTTTCTTAATCTCATATGTCGTTTATCTACTGGGAGCGAAATATGGATTCAGTGCAAGGATTTCAGGTATTTTATCCATGGTAATAAGATAGGTTGCCATATCATTCACAGTGAGCTTAGATTTATCTCTAAATGACTCAATTTTACTACAATCCAAGATATAGTGTTCGAGTGTGTGTCCCTGTCTTTGTCCACACACTTTACACTTTACTTCATCAAGATCCTTAGACAAGCCGAACTGCCAGAGATACTTGTAGCCAAGTCTTATACGAGCTGTAACAACATCTGTTAGTCTACTGACTTTGTTACTTGCCCCATACACATGTTTTACTTCACACATTTCATTATGGTGAACAATGGACTTGCTAGTTCCAGGTGGGATTCTCTCGGTTCTCGGCTCTAGTCACCTGTTAGCTCTAGTTGATTTTTCTTACAAAATAGAGTACTTTAAACAAGTCAACACTTTTCTGTACTAGTAGAGCACAATGATGCAATGTACCGAGATAATATGTTTATATTTTGCCACAATATGATGTTTCAGACAATACTGTACACCCATACAGTATACTGATACTGTACACCCATACAGTATACTGATACTGTACACCCATACAGTATACTAATACTGTACACCCATACAGTATACTAATACTGTACACCCATACAGTATACTAATACTGTACACCCATACAGTATACTAATACTGTACACCCATACAGTATTCTAATACTATACACCCATACAGTATACTAATACTGTACACCCATACAGTATACTAATACTGTACACCCATACAGTATACTAATACTGTACACCCATACAGTATACTGATACTGTACACCCATACAGTATACTAATACTATACACCCATACAGTATACTAATACTGTACACCCATACAGTATACTAATACTGTACACCATACAGTATACTAATACTGTACAGTTCTAGTCTGACGCGACACTTGAACGCGTTTCGTAATAACTTATTACATTTTCAAAGACTTTTAGTTTATACAGTCAGCGACAGCCCACGACACAATACAACAACACAGAACATCGGAACATTACAATGAAAGGCACACTGAACTAATTCCGTTAATTAATACAGTACACTGATGATACACAGTACAGTGACAATATCAAATACACTGATAATACACAGTATACTAATTATATACAGTATACTGGCTACATACAGTATACCATAATTACCCTGAAGAGTACATGTTTCCATACACAGTACAGTGACTGCAAATAGTATTCCGAGTACACGGACATAGTACTCTGGTTACACAGAGTATACTAGCTAGACTGTTCCAGCACTAGCCAGACTGGCCCAGCACTAGCCAGACTGGCCCAGCACTAGCCACACTGGTCCAGCACTAGCCAGACTGGTCCAGCACTAGCCAGACTGGCCCAGCACACTAGCCACACTGGCCCAGCACTAGCCAGACTGGCCCAGCACTAGCCACACTGGTCCAGCACTAGCCAGACTGGCCCAGCACTAGCCAGACTGGCCCAGCACTAGCCACACTGGCCCAGCACTAGCCAGACTGGCCCAGCACTAGCCACACTGGTCCAGCACTAGTCACACTGGCCCAGCAATAGCCACATTGGCCCAGCACTAGCCACACTTGCCCAGCACTAGCCACACTGGCCCAGCACTAGCCACACTGGCCCAGCACTAGCCAGACTGTTCCAGCACTAGCCACACTGGTCCAGCACTAGCCACACTGGTCCAGCACTAGCCACACTGGTCCAGCACTAGCCACACTGGCCCAAGACTAGCCACACTGGCCCAAGACTAGCCACACTGGCCCAGCACACTAGCCACACTGGTCCAGCACTAGCCACACTGGCCCAACACTAGCCACACTGGCCCAACACTAGCCACACTGGCCCAACACTAGCCACACTGGCCCAACACTAGCCACACTGGCCCAGCACTAGCCACACTGGCCCAGCACACTGAGCCACAGTATACAGGGAGTGAGAGCAACCATATATTGGCTGGACGTAAGTGGCTGATGATAAGGAAGTCATCAGCCGTAGACCATCAGTACCGCACCCCACTACCAATACTGCAACCACCTACACCTTACCACCACTGTCACCACCTACATTTGACCACCACTGCTGTCACCACCAACACCACTACGGTGTATGAGGCACAACTACGGCACAGGAACCTCTGCCAGACACAGTACTGTGATGCTCTGTCCCCAACACCACACACGGTACTACGTCAAGAGATGCAGTGAATGCGTTTATAAGCTGTGAAGTCGGAGTTCCTGGTAACTAACGTGGGGGGTATATCAACTTACAGCCAACTGCTGTTTACCTAGTATTGTAGCGAATTATAGTGTACACGACGTCATGGGTCATGCGGTGACGTCAGTCGTTTGGTGTGTATGTGTGAGTACTCACCTACGTGTGCTTGCAGTGGTATGACAGGTTCCTACGTCGCCTTCTGAACGTTCTCAGGTTAAGGCAATGACTCAATTCTCATGTTTTTAATCATACGTTTAAAATTGTAAGTCGAGTTAACTTCAACAGCTTTTACGTCTAACCTATTTACATATTGACAGATTTAGCAATAAAAATGTTCTTTCTGATGTCTTTGTGACTCAATTGCGTTTCTTAAATACTATCTATGACCCCTCGTTCTGCTGGTCATTTAAACAATACTTCTTCAATACGTTCTTTGAACAATACTTCTTCGTCTACTTTGTAAATTTTCCTTACAATCTTACACGTTGTTATCATGTCCCTCTATTACTCCTCCACTGTGGTAATGTCCAGTTGTGAAACCCTTCAAATATCCAGTTTCTTTTTACCAGCAGTGCCACACCTCCTCTTCCTCTCTTATGTCTTTTGCTTCTCTCATTATCTGGTATTCTCTTGGAAATATTGAATTGCTAATAGTACCAGTTAGTTTGGTCTCCAATAATGTTATTACATCAGGTTTCTTTCATCAGTCCTTTCATTGAGTTCACCTGCTTTATTTGAGCATGTGTCAGTATTGGTGTGCAAGATTTTCACTTGGTATTATTGCCCTGTCCTCCGAGTGGTTAGTTTCCAGTCTATGTATGGGGTTTAGGTTAGGCTCAGGTGAACTGATAGGTAGGGAGCGGGGAAATTGATTTGGGATATGGAAGAAAGTAGTGGAATGGGTGTCTGTAGGGCATTGGGCTTGATAAGGGGGGGGGGGAATGAGATTTGTGTTGTGTTGTGTGTACTCGCCTTGTTATGCTTACACTCCACCCTGTGTTGGAGTGTAAGTGCGTTTCTCGAACGAAGTCTGCTTCTTGTTTGTCATCCTGGAGAATCTTACAACTCTTCCCATTAGCTTTGAATCGTGTGCAAACATCGACATATAAGACAACAACTGTAGATCGGCCATTTACGTAAACGAGAAGTAATATGCGTCCCAGCACCGATCCTTGAGGTACTCTGCTTGTTACTTTATGCCATTCCCACTTCTTGCTCCTCACTCTTACTCTCTTAACTCCTGTCTGTAAGGAAAGTTTTACCCGTTAGCGCCTTTCCGCATACTCCGACATGACTCTCAAGTTGTAGTATTCTCTTGTGAGGTACTGTATCAAAGGCTTTTTGGCAGTCCAGAAATTCACAGTCTGCCCAACTTTCTCTGTCGTGCCTTATTTCCGTTACTGTACCTTAGAAGTCCATTAGGTTTATCAGACAAGATTTCCCTTCCCTCGGGTCATACCTGATTGTTTCTAGATCTGTAACTAGTCTCATCCTTATTATTTTCTCGAGTACTTTGTAGGGAATGCTTGTCAGTGACACTGGTCAGTAGTTAAGTGCCTATTGCCTATCCCCTTTCTTGTAAATTGGGAGCACATTTGCCTTCTTGCAGCAGCTGAGCAATTCGCCCTTTATATGTAAGAGAGAGAAAGAGAAATGTATGTCTTTTGCTTAACCAAGAAGATGCTATAAGGCCGTACACTCAGGCTAAGTTGACCAGACCACACACTAAAAGGTGAAGGGACGTCGACGTTTCGGTCCGTCCTGGACCATTCTCAAGTCGATTGTGAAGAGGAAGTAGAGACAGGCAATAAATAGGCTAGAAAGAGGTGAGGAGCAAAGTGTAGTAGAGGAGCTAGTAGTTGGAATAAGAATTGCAGAGGGCCTACTGGCCCATACGAGGCAGCTCCTATTATAACCACGAATAAGGAGATAGTAATAGGAATAAGAGAAAAGTAAGGGAACGTAAAGAAAACACTCAGGTTAAGTTTGGGTTCCTCCTGGCTCTTAGACCTTCGATACGGTACAAGACGCAGCACAGTGAAACCATTCTAACTAGTGACGACTCTTGTGGTAACGGGAACCTCACGCATAATTCTTCTCATATGGTAGCCGTAATTGCGCTTGATATATTCCAAGGGCATATATATATGTATAGGGTTACTGGTGTATGTGTGTGTACTCACCTAATTGTGTCTGCAGGATCGAGCATTGACTCTTGGATCCCGCCTTTCGAGCATCGGTTGTTTACAGCAATGACTATCATCCGATTTCTCTATCATATCTAGTTTTAAAATTACGAATAGTATTTGCTTCCACAACCTGTTCCTTAAGTACATTCCATTTTCCCACTACTCTCACGCTAAAAGAAAACTTCCTAACATCCCTGTGACTCATCTGAGTTTCCAGCTTCCATCCATGTCCCCTCGTTCTGTTACTATTCCGTGTGAACATTTCGTCTATGTCCACTCTGTCAATCCCCCTGAGTATTTTATACCTTCCTATCATGTCCCCCCGCTCCCTTCTTCTTTCCAGTGTCGTAAGGCACAGTTCCCTCAGCGCTCCTCATACCCTATCCCTCGTAACTCTGGGACGAGTCTCGCAGCAAACCTCTGAACCATTTCCAGTTTCCTTATGTGCTTCTTCAGATGGGGACTTCATGATGAGGCGGCATACTCTAAGACTGACCTCACGTAGGCAGTGTAAAGCGCCCTAAATGCCTCCTTGCTTAGGTTTCTGAATGATGTTCTAACTTTTGCCAGTGTAGAGTACGCTGCTGTCGTTATTCTATTTATATGTGCTTCAGGAGATAGATTAGGTGTTACGTCCACACCCAGGTCTCTTTCTCGCGTCGTCACAGGTAGGCTGTTCCCCTTCATTGTGTACTGTCCCTTTGGTCTCCTATCTCCTAGTCCCATTTCCATCACTTTATATTTGCGTATGTTGAACTATTAGCCATTAGCCATTTCTCTGACCATCTCTGCAACCTGTTTAGGTCAGGTCCTCTTGGAGGATCCTGCAATCCTCATCGTCACGACCCTTCTCATCAACTTTGCGTCATCCGCAAACATCGACATGTAGGACTCTACACCCGTAAACATGTCGTTAACATATACTAGAAATAGAATTGGTCCCAGCACCGATCCTTGTGGTACTCCACTCGTGTATTCACCTTGTTGTGTTTGCGGGGGTTGAGCTTTGCTCTTTCGGCCCGCCTCTCAACTGTCAATCAACTGTTTACTAACTACTTTTTTTTCCACACCACACACACACCAGGAAGCTGCCCGTGACAGCTGACTAACTCCCAGGTACCTATTTACTGCTAGGTAGCAGGGGCATTCAGGGTGAAAGAAACTTTGCCCATTTGTTTCTGCCTGGTGCGGGAATCGAACCCGCGCCGCAGAATTACGAGTCCTGTGCGCTATCCACCAGGCTACCAGGCCCCCGTGTGTATGTGTGTGGGTGTGTGTGTGTGTGTGTGTGTGTGTGTGTGTGTGTGTGTGTGTGTGTGCGTGCGTGCGTGCGTGCGTGCGTGCGTGCGTGCGTGCGTGCGTGCGTGCGTGCGTGCGTGCAGGCGTATGTAACGGCGAATGTATGAAAGTGAATAGCGAATATAATAAACAAATAAAAGGTACAAATAAATTTGCATAACGAATAGATGCAACAAACAACAAACGAATACAAAAGCACTATAAATTTCAGGATTTCACACATTTTACGCCCCTTTTGTTTTTTGGGTCGACAAAGAACCGCTATTGTTTTGTTGATATTCATACTAAGTGCAATTCACGGTACTACGCCTCCTGTGGACTCTTAGTACAATGACATATAACAAAACTGTGATTTAAATACATTTTAAAATGAGTCGTGGACTTGTCCAGGATCACTGAAGCTGATACAACTGTAAATGTAAATATTCCACAAGAGACTGTGAGTTTTCCAGACTAGTCCCGTTAAGTTAGGCTAATGTTGGATTAGTTTAGGCGGTAAGGGTCGAGAAGCTCGGACTGGCGAACAGTAACGAGCGGAGTTCCTCAAGGATCGGTGCGGGCACCAATCTTTTTCTAAGTTATAAACGATCATGTTTACGGGTGGAGATCCTACATGTCGATGTTTGCGGATGACAAAATTATGAGAGAGGGTTGTGACAGATGAGGTTGAGGATCCTCCAAGAGGAGCCTAAACAGGTTGCAGAGATGGTCAGGGAAATGGCTATGAGTTCAACACCAAAATTAAAGTATGGAAATGGGACAGGGATAGGAGACCAAAGGGACAGTACAATGAAGGGGAACGCCTACCTGTAGACGACGAGAAAGAGACCTGGGGTGGAGTACACCTAATCTAACTTGAGCACATATAAATAGGATACGACAGCAGCGTACTCTACACTGGCAAAAGTAGAACATCATTCAGAAACCTAAGCAGGAGGCTTTAGGGCGCTTTACACTGCCTACGTGAGGTCTTAGAGTATGCCTGCCATCATGGACCCCACTGAAGAGAACACATAGAAACTGGAAAGGTTCAGAGGTTTGCGTCTGAGCTGTCCCAGAGTTACGAGGGATGGGGTATGAGGAGCGCTGAAGGAACTGCCTTACGACACGGGAGAAGAGGGAGGGGATGATAGGAAATATAAAATACTCAGGGGATTGACAGAAGTGGACATAGGAAATGTTCACACGAATAATAACAGAACGAGGGATAGGGGGAAACTGGAAACCAGATGAGTCACAGGGATGTTAGGAAGTTTTCTTTTAGCGTGAGAGTAGTGGAAAAATGGAATGCACTATGGAACAGGTTGTGGAAGACAAATCTATTCGTAATTTTAAAATAGGTATGATAGGGAAATGGACCCAGTCATTGCTGTAAAACAACCGATGCTGAAAGGCGGGATCCAAGAGAGCTAATGCATTCTGCAAACACAAATAGGTGAGTACAAATAGCGTGAGTACACACATGGGGCGCTGGTGGCTGAACGTGGACAAGTTATTGAGCACTCTAGTACCGTGACCTAGGGACTGGGGTTTCGATCCCCGTCAGCCTGGCGGGAAAAACAGATGGGCAGGGTTCTTTTCACCCTAATGCACCTGTTACCTAGCAGGTAAATAGGTACATGGGAGAAT
>WNGS01165339.1:24037232-24054309 GCA_020271785.1 Procambarus virginalis | reverse complement strand
TTTTAAATAAAATAAATATAAATATGTTTATTCAGGAAAGGTACATACATAGAGAGATTTTACATAAGTGATCGATTTATAGATAGAGCTAGTACATACAATGCCTAAAGCCACTATTACGCAATGCGTTTCGGGCAAGAAAACATTAATATCTAAAACTTAATGCTAATTGAACAAAAAGAATAAAATGTTTTGAGAACAGATACAAATAAAGGTACAAAAAAAAGGGGGGAACATGACTGAAAAGCAGCACAAATACAATATGTAGACAAACAGCGTTGAATAAAAAAAAAAAAAAATAAGACATGGGTTGACAATAGAGGGGTAAGGTAGGTTACAGGGAGTTTAACAGGTAGTGTTTAGTTTTAATCTTAAACTGGTTGAGAGAGGTACAGTCTTTAACATGGTTGGGAAGGTCATTCCACATTCTGGGTCCCTTGATTTGTAGAGCATTTCTAGTTTGGTTAAGTCGTACTCTTGGAATATCAAAACTGTATTTATTTCTGGTGTGGTGCTCATGGGTTCTGTTACAGCTTTCAATGAAGCTTTTGAGGTCAGGATTGGCATTACAGTTCAGCGTTTTATATATGTATAATACACATGAGAGAATGTGCAGTGACTTAATATCTAACATATTGAGAGATTTGAGTAGGGGTACCGAGTGATGTCTGGGGCCAGAGTTGGATATTGTCCTAATAGCAGCTTTGTGTTGAGTAATTAGAGGACGTAAATGATTTTGGGTAGTAGAACCCCAAGCACAAATACCATAGTTGAGATATGGATAGATGAGGGAGTAATAGAGAGTCACCAGGGCAGGGCGGGGTACATAATATCTGATCTTGGAAAGAATGCCAACAGTTTTTGAAACTTTTTTTGATATATTTAGAATGTGTCCCTGGAAATTAAGCTTGTGATCAATGAGAACGCCAAGGAATTTGCCATCTAATTTGTTACAAATTTGGGTATTGTTAATCTTGAGATTTATTTGGTTAGAGGATTTATTGCCAAACAGAATATAGAAAGTTTTGTCAATGTTAAGGGTGAGTTTGTTGGCAGTTAGCCAAAGATGGACTTTATTAAGCTCGGTATTTACTGTGGCATTTAGAGCAAGGGGGTCAGGACTGGAGTAAATGAAGGTTGTGTCGTCAGCAAATAGAATTGGTCTAAGGTGTTGGGAGGCATTTGGAAGGTCATTAATGTAGATGAGAAAGAGGAGAGGGCCAAGTATACTGCCCTGAGGAACACCAATGTTGATGGGTAGGGTAGGAGAAATTGAATTGTTCACAGAAACATACTGGAGTCTATCAGTAAGGTAAGATTTGAGGTATTGCAGGGAGAGTCCTCTGACTCCATAATGATAGGATCCCATAAAACGGAGGAAAGGGTCCTGAAAGATATTGTTAATAGAAATGTTATCCCTACAGACAAAAATCAGAAGATACAACTAACGATTTACTATAAAACAAAAAAACAGCCAGCCTACTAATGAAAAACTCTCCAGACATGGAGCAGAACGCCCTAAAAGAGACAAACGTCGTCTATGCCTTTAAATGTCCACTTGGGGACTGTAAGCCCCAAAAAACTCAGTATATAGGCAAGACAACAACATCTCTTTCCAGGCGTTTAACGATGCATAAGCAACAGGGCTCCATTAAGGAACATATACTCTCTTCCCACAACCAAACCATCACCAGAGAAATCTTAACAAATAACACAGAAATCATCGATAGGTACAGCGATAGCAGGCGGCTTGACATCTGCGAGGCACTACACATCAAGAAGTCAACACCAGCAATCAACAGTCAATTAATGCACAACTATATTCTACCCACTTCAAGACCCCGCTCCAATATAGAAGCATCAAGAAATATGGGCCAATAGGCCCTTCCGCAGTTACTTCCATTCATACCTTCAATTTACCCAGTTAATATCCAGTTAATATCCATTGTTTTCGTGTTCTGTCCTTTGTTGAAAGTTTTGTTCACCTCATTAAAAACTGTTGTAACATATCACCTCACCCAAAACGCGGGTATAAAATGAAAGATGAAAGCTGTTTAAATCATAGCATAGTAAAGAACTGTTTAGTGCTTTCAGGTTATAGTTGTGTGTGAAAACTAAAAGTCTTTGAAAATGTAATTAGTTATTACGAAACGCGTTCAAGTGTCGCGTCAGACTAAGAAATAAAGAATGAATTTTGGAGAATTGATTTTTCATTTACCGTCATCAGTAAAAACAAACATAAGGAAAATTGAGAAAATTCGTGTTAGAATTATTAATCTTACTTTTTCGGTCATATTTAATAACATATGTCTACAGGAAAGACTGCTACCAAATATACTAATATATATATATATATATATATATATATATATATACATACATACACACACTTTTTTGGGGAATTACATAGAAATACTGTATTCTTAATTATATCATATACACGTTGCTTTCTCTCAAACCACACATTATAACATTCAAATATAAAATATAGTGTCTTGCAACAGGATTTATCAAGGGTTATATTTCACCACAAAATTCTTAAAAAACTATTATTTTATAATCGGATATCTCACTGTATGTGTTTTCTATCTGTGTCCGACCTCTTGTGTGTCTCTTTGACAAATATTAATGGTATCACAGTGAAGGAGACACACCCAAGCAGGACATAACTAACCCATATGTGATCTGTAAAACAAAAAGATGATTCATTAGTTTATAAACAAATTTTTATAACAGCATTCTGGTAGAAAATATGCAATGATAATAACTTGTAAAAAATAAAACTACTGAACAGGTGGTCCTCGATCTACACAAAGGATGCATACTTGGAAAATTGTGGACTGCGCAAATTTGCACAGACTAATATTAACCTTGCATAGGAAAAATTACGATGCATTCCAGTGACTTCCTAAAGTCTTTTTTTTACCTAATCTTTCAATAAAAACCTACCTGAATATTAATATGCATTACTCCCACCACTTTCTAGCAACAAATACAGAACGTAATGAAGTGAAGGACACTTGAAACGTGCCCTGGTGCAAATATGGAAGCTAAAAAGTGATTACAAGATAATGGTGAAAAGTTCATAATTTCAGAGTGTGGAACTTGAATGTTATACCCACATAACAATGTGAGTGTGTAAATCTTGGACACCAACTCATGTACAGGCAGACCAACCCTCTCGTTTGTCATGAATTAGGTATTAATACCTAAATTTTGCTAGTGCAAACCCATGCTGAGTAAAAATCTCCTGTATATGTTACAGTACCAGTACTTACTAATGGAGAACATAATGTTTATACAGTATGATCTCATTAATTTGGACTTTATTATAATATCAACCCAAAAAATCTGGAATGAGTTGTCGGAGCAATTTGTCAAAATTCAGAAGAGGCTATCAAACATTAAAACTCTATGGGAAAATTAAGATT
This sequence comes from Procambarus virginalis, assembly GCA_020271785.1. Taxonomy (NCBI): domain Eukaryota; kingdom Metazoa; phylum Arthropoda; class Malacostraca; order Decapoda; family Cambaridae; genus Procambarus; species Procambarus virginalis. The sequence goes on along the minus strand of WNGS01165339.1, from coordinate 24,050,878 downwards.
ACTTGATAATAATTTTTTTGTCAACACACATGATATTTTGATTATACATCATTGAAATGCATAAACAGTGAACCATTTCTATCAGCAAGGAGGAATTAAAATAAAAAAAACTCGGCACAAACAATGGAGTCATGCAGTGGATGATGTGCATTTCAGTCAGTTAAATCAGTCTAAGCACAGTTTAGTTAATTTAGATTCCTTAAGGCTCCCAACCTCAGTGGTCTAGAGTGCAAGCTTATTTATTTATTTATTCTTATACAACATATATCGGTATACTGTATACAAATAACTATTTTGCAGAACTTACTGGCACTGTGAATTTGAAAAAATCCCAAGAAGACCAAGGCAACAAGATTGAAGGAGAAAGTAAGAACAGCTCCAGTGACACTTTCAGGGATAGGATAACCAATCTCAACAGCCAATTCCACCATCAATGGCACCGTTGCATACTCGAAGGCCACTCCTCCTGCCACTGCTACATAAACCTGAGCTGTTAGATACAGTAAAGCAAAGTACAGTACAGTATTAAAAGTTTGCAGATACAACTACATAGTTGTAAATTGGTATGAGCAACTGCATACATTTGACTTCTCAACTTTATATTCATTGAATGATCGGTGATGTTTCACTAATATTTTGGACTGACATTACAACCACTCTTATTAGTAAAATTTGTTAAAATCAGATGTAATACCCATAAACTAGGCTGTATACCATAGGCTAACAACACATTTTTGGGAAATAACAAATGAACAACAGTTGTAAGGTTCTTTAGCCTCTTCTAGAGCCGGAAGCTTTCAGTGGAATCCCTGTTGCAAACACATGTTAATGTTTCCTTATGCTTCCTTTTATTTTTGTTTACTTTAATTTTGGCCTACTCTTAACTCTTGACCTCTTTATTGGTCCTCAATTGTTATTATTCTTCACATTATTTACTGTTTACACATCATTAGGGTTCTCTTAATTTTACTTCTGTTAATGCTCACTCTGTTTCCTTAGATAATCAGATGTCCTAACTTGATTATCTAAGGATACTATTGATAGATAATATCTATCTGCTCTCCTTACTTTTATTGTCTCACTTCTCAATTTATTGTAGTTATTAATCCTTAACTGCTGAAGAGCCATTGAAAATACTGAAAAAGCATGCCAAAACTATTCATATGCTACCATGGCAACATGCATGGCAACTGAGGACAGCTGGTCTACTGTATTATACAGTATTCCTTAAAATTAATACAGTATATCTATTGAAACAAAAAAGTAATAAGAAATATATCTTACCTAAGCTAGGAACAATTGTTTGAGTTGTCAGAAGAAGGAACCAAAGGAAAAATATTGATGACAATACCAAGAAACCAATGACTGTAACTCGCAAGTGTCCATACACTTTATCTGTAATCCTGGCAGTTATAAATGCTGCTACACTTGAGCATGCCACTGCTGTCACTGCCACCCCCATGGCTTGCTCCTGCAAAGATACAACTGTTAACCCCTGCACTGCGCACCTGTTCTGGACAAAAACTTCATATTGCAATTGTTAAGGACATATTTTTATTGCTTTTATAAATGTTCAGGTAAAGTTAATGTCAAGATGTATCCAAACTCCACTATTTTCATTTCAAATCACAAAGAGTGATGAAAACATTAAAAAACATTGAAATATAGCCTGATTAAAAAAAAAAACTCTCAGAGCGCCTTAAGGCACTCTGCGTATTTGAGGGGTTAAATCATTGAATGTAATTCATACTCATGAGATACTCATGCAATTCTCTACCAATGAACAATACACAATCTTTATTTTATATTCATATTTTGCCATTGTAAAAATTCTACATTGATTTAATTATCTAGGCTGACCATCAGTAAATCTCCAGTGTACTGGCTCTGGTATCTCAGAGGCTTTCACAAACTACCAGGCCTCTGGACTTGTGCAGGCCTACCGAATGCAAGAACCAAAATCTGGTGTGCTCATAGAGGCGAGGGAAGCATGGGTATCAGGTATCATCCTAAAAACAAATAGTAAAACCAACCTCAAAATACAGTACAGGAAAAGCGAAACAAATTATGCAAGATAAAGTATTTTGATTGAAGAAGGAAAAGTTAGACGCAAGAAAAAATGGTAGTTTTCCAATGGCAATAAATCATGCATTAATATCCAAGTGTACCACCAGGTAGCAGCTTAGGTCACCCAGAGATCTAGCCTGTCAGCTGCGTCACTTGCATGAATGGTACTAAATGCACCAGTGCTCTTCTGCAAGTGTAAGGAAGGGACTTTGTAATGTGTTTATGTTTAAATATCTGTCGAGCGGTACGGTGAGCTTTTGAAATTCCCGCCAAGTCAGCAGCTATCATTTATGATGGGCACCCTCCACCCTCTAAAAGTATATAAACAAGTTCTATTATTTAAAATAATTTAAAATTATTATATACTGTATAAGGAAATATTCACAAGTACATTATATTATATATTATATATACTGTATATTATATTATATTATACTATATTATAGTAAATATATATATATATATATATATATATATATATATATATATATATATATATATATATATATATATATATATATATTTATTATAGATATTATTATATATTTATTATTATATATATTATATATATATTATTATATATATTATATTATATTATATTATATTATATATATATTATATTATTTATACAATAATATATTATTATATTATAGATTTTATATATTATAGATTTATAGAATATATATTATAGTATATATTTATATATATTATATTATATATATTATATTATATATTACATTACTGTATATTATTCCATAGAGGGCCATTCTATGACTGGAAAACATAATGAAAATATGTTTTCAACAGTCGATAGTACATTTGAATTCGTTCTCCTCACAATTAGGAATTCTGGATTCGAATCCCAGATGGGACAGAAATGGTTGTGCACATTTTTTATCACCTAATGCATCTATTCACCTAGCAGTAACTAGGTATCCAGATATTAGTGAGCCTGTTGTGGGGTTGCATTCTGGAAAGAATCAGTAGTTTGACCTTGTGGTGGAGCACAATATAAGTGTAACATATATATATATATATATATATATATATATATATATATATATATATATATATATATATATATATATATATATATATATATATATATTTATACATACTGGCTGCTTGTCCCCATGACACTCTGAATTATTATTATTTATTAAATGTAGAATGCCAGTCCTAAACTCAATAAAAGATAAGAAAAAAATTGGGACTTTTCACAAGCTAGATTGAGCCAGAGCCGATGCTCGTTCTTTAAGTGGGCAGAGAATCATCCCTGACTGCACTTATAGCTACGTGCAGTGGCTAGATCGTGTAGTGTGGTGTCATGGTATTATAGAACAGGTGTAGGGCATTCTTATTGTTAAATGTCCCAGTAGTTAACTTCTGGTAATTGTGCATGATTTTCACCTTGTGTATGTTATGTTGAATTTTATATATGTCTAGTACCATCCGCTGTAAAGTTTCCTGCTAATGTTTGTTCGCCTACCATTGGCATAATCCACTTTGTAATGCTGGTTCAACAGTGGACTTGGTTCAGTCAAGTACATTTAAAGTGAATGAAAGTTCAGTCTTGATGTTGTGAACAATTGTACAGAACACCTTCTTGGTTATTAAGTCCTGAATTTTGGTGAGTTCAATACAAATTTCTATTTCATTTAGTAAATCAGTTTTGTTAATTCCCTAAAGCCTTAATTCTTGCTATTCTATTTATAATTTCTAGCTATTATTTAGATCTTGATTCTGGTGTGGGGCATTAATAAAAGTGCCCCCGACTGTGAGAAGGACGAGTTATCTTTGCAAGGTATGTCTCATAAGAAAATTTTGAATTTATATGTACTGTACTGAGATGTATTCTCACTTTTGGTCAATGCACACAGAATGGGGAAATGCACAGTGCATTCATAGTCCTGCCCGCCATCTGAGGAGCTGGAGGAACTTGACATCTAGTGACAGCTACCTTTGTATATCGCATTTATTCATTGTGTAACCCATTTTGTGTAATAAAGCTTTAGATGAACAAAATTATTACAAATAAATAGGGGTTGTAGAAAAAGACAATATATGAGTGCACTTGGGAGCAGCCCCACAAGGCTCCCTGGGTACTACATATCCTTTTCTTCAAAGCCGAGGGTCCCTACAAACACAACCAGAGGCGGTCATATTTGTAGGGCACCTTGGAATTATCCAGAGGAATTACTGACCCACACCCACGTCACATAAAAAAAATTATGTGACATGGGCGTGAGTCAGTAATTCCTCTGGGCTTCAGTAGTAATCACGGAAAGTCGAAAATTCCAGTTTGGCACCAGGATGCTGTTATTGGAAACTTTCCATTTTAAGACTGCTCATAGCCCAGTCGAAAGAGTGTCAGCCTCATAGGCATGGGATCCACAGTTCGAGACCTATACAGCCCAGGTGAATGGAATGTTTATTTCCATGGAAGTGTGGATGACAATTTATATTCTACCACATATATTTCTCTCTAACACATACACACACACACACATCCCCAAGAAGCAGCCCATAGCAGCTGTCTAACTCCCAGGTACCTATTTACTGCTAGGTGAACAAGCGCACCAGGGTGAAAGAAACTCTGCCCAATTATTTCTGACTCTGCCGGGAATCGAACCCGGGTCCTTAGGACTACGACCCCAGAGCACTGTCCACTCAACCGCAAGGCCCTATGTGCATGCCCATGGATGTGCAGTGTCTGCACTGATTGCTGTGCTATACGGACCCATATTGCATTATTTCCACATTTAACCCTATCTCTTGAGGTTATCTTGAGATGATTTCGGGGCTTTAGTGTCCCCGCGGCCCAGTCCTCGACCAGGCCTCCACCCCCAGGAAGCAGCCCGTGACAGCTGACTAACACCAAGGTGCCTATTTTACTGCTAGGTAACAGGGGCATAGGGTGAAAGAAACTCTGCCCATTGTTTCTCGTCGGCGCCTGGGATCGAACTTGGGACCACAGGATCACAAGTCCAGCGTGCTGTCCGCTCGGCCGACCAACTCCCTACTGACGTATAGCACAGCCATTCTGTGCAGTCGCTGCACATCCATGGGGATGCACATAGGGCCTTGCGGCTGAGTGGACAGTGCTCTGGGGTCGTAGTCCTAAGGACCCGGGTTCAACCGGCCAGCCGATCTCACCTAAAGTATTTTCCTGAATTTACCCGAGGGCCACTAACATTAGTAGCCTCAACAAGGACAAGAAGCTGGCAGCTTGTCGAAGGTCCCACTATTTGCCATGAAATAGGGAAAGCTGGCTGTATCTGTGCATGGAGTTGGGCCATTACAAATTACCTCAAACCCATCATCACCAAACATTTGAAAAGTACATTTGAAAAAATTTATTTTAACAGAAAGGATAATAAAAATAATTTTATGATATTTACCTGATGTATATCAATATCAATCAAGGACAGGTTCAAGACCCCAATCCATACAACTGGGATGCCCAAAGAGAAGGCGTAAGTTAGTAAAACCAGAAGTAATTGAACATTCCTGTGGAAATTACAGTTTTATAAATACCAGCATAATAAATTCTGAAATGTACTTCATAGAATCAAATATTGGTTGTACTGAACATGCTATGAACATATAAATAAATATTACCATTATTATAACAGTGTTGTTGTTACTATTTTGAACAATAGTACAGATCTAGTATTGATGGATTCAAAAGGTAGGCTGCTTAATAAGTTAATAACCCTTTACCTTTTGAATGATGAATTTTCTGATGTCTGTTTTGCATAATAGTAGACTAGCAAATTTGAAATTTACAGATTTTTAAAACTCCATACCATCAAAACATTATCTTCAATAGAATCTACTGTAGATCTTCTTGGTGTTCCTATACAAGTTTGAAATTATTGCTTCATCTGTTATGTTAGATCTCTTGTTAAGATGCCATCAGGATTCACTTAACGTTCTATATTTTAAAAGTATCTATGTATGCCATAAGTTGTGTCATCTTTAATGGAAGAGTTTAATGGCAAAGTAATTAAAACTGAAGACATCTGTGGTGTATATATCTTTGCCCGTTTCAGAGTCAAGGGTGCCGAAGCTGACTTGATTGTGGGAGCAGTTCACAGAATTGCTGACACTGATGTTGCTGAATTCAACTCTAAACTTAGAAATCTAATACTAACGAACAAACATAACAAAAACCAACTAATAATATCATGAGATTTTAATACTAACCTCTGCAAGCCTGATAACCCTCAAGTTGCTAGTTTCCTCAACTTTATGAATTCCTGCTTGCTCATATCCTTAATTAATAAACATACTAGAAATACTAAAATGACTGCTACTACTCTTGATCACATCTGGACTAACATAACCTCTCCACTTACTTCAGGATAATCACTGATAGGACCACAGACCTTTACCCCACATTTCTTCTAACCCAACATTAATAAACCACCTCTAGATACAATGAAGATAAGCTTTAGCCTGCACAATGAAACTTCTATAAGCAAACATTCACAATGTTTTATGTAACTATACTATGTAACTGTATGTTACACAGTATGGCCATAATGTCCTTTTCACTTTTCACCTTTCCTTGAACATTTGTATTATCGCAAATTTAATGATGTACAGTATTATGTATACATACTGTATATGTACTAATACCAAGGTAATGCCGTTTACTCATGCTCAAATGAAACTCATTGCTTCAGAATGTTGGTTGGACAGGATGCTTTTTCTTCCACTGAAAAATATGGGTGACACTGATGCTCTGGGACCTTTTTTCATAAAATTTCCAGCCAAACTGGCAGGCACTTTTTTTTTTTTAACTTGCTGAGATAAGTGTACATAAAATAAGCCGAATACACTTAAATGTTAATTATACCTACATATTCAGTACAGTGGAACCTCAGGATAGGAACGTCCCTCTTTACAAATTTTCGGGTTACGAGCTCACAATTTTCATCGTAAAATTTGAATCGGGTACATGCTTTGCCTCGCCTACGTATTTTTTGATATACATATGGGTCAACCGAGCGCATGGCGCGCTTCAGTTTACCAGTGTCACCAGCCTAGTGACAACCATGCTTAAATTCTTTATGAAGAATTTCATTGTTTTTGTGCTTTTTTGATTTCTGAACATAAAAGTTCTTATTACAAATTACGCCATGGGTATCAGAATGTCAGTGTTAAAGTTCAACCTAAGAAAATAATTGTGAGAATGATGACAGAGGAAAAACAAAAGGTTATTCATAGTGAGACAATGTGATGTCTCACTACAGACAATATTAAATCATTGGGAAAACATGTGTCTATAGACAGATTCTTAGTAAGACCAGCAAGCAGTGAGCAACAACCAGGTCCTAGTGGTATGCCTGCAAAACGTAAGAGAGAGTACCCTAGAACTGTCATCACTGCTGTTATATTGGAAAGGGAATCCCCTTCCAAATGCTAACAACTCCCTCCTCCTCCTCCTCCTCACCCCCCCTCCTCACCGTCTTCCATACGCCAACAAAAGTCATCAATAAAGGTAAGCTATAACTTGTACATACTATAGTACAAAATACTTGTGTGTATTATGTATAAAATGTATTTTGAAGTTAATATTTTTGGGTGTGGAATAGATTAATTCATTTTACCCCTACATTATTTCTTACGGGAAAATTCGTTTCGGGTTGCATATTTTTGGTCTGCGAGTCATCTCTGGCAACGGATTAAATTAAAAAATCAAGGTGTCACTGTATATGAAGACTGCAAACATTGCATGCAAATTATTTTAGTACTGTGGAGACACACTTCACATGCAGGTGATGAGTCACAATAACGTGGCTAAGTTGACACAGACCACACACTAGAAGGTGAAGAGACGACGACGTTTCGGTCCGTCCTGGACCATTCTCAAGTCGATTGTGACGAGAAAGTAGAGACAGGCAATAAATAGGCAAGAGAGAGCTGAGGAGCAAAGTAAGGTGTAGTAGAGGGGATAGTAATAATAATAAGAGCTGCAGAAGGCCTATTGGCCCATACGAGGCAGCTCCTATTAAAACCACAGAAAGAGAAGGAGATAGGAATAAGAAGAGGATAGCAAGGGAGCGTAGGAGAAGAGAGAAAGAAAAGGAAAGAGAAAGAAAGAAAATAGAAGGGGTAGGCTTATGTTAGGTCACGTTTGTTAGAAAGATTAGAGCATTTGAGTATATACTGTGAAAGGGAAGAATCCACAGCAACAAAGCCAGGACTCAAGTTCATGTTGGGTACATTGTATATCAGAGCTGATTCCACAAGATGGCGTCTGTGTAGAGTAGAGGCAGGAAAGATTATTTTGGAGAAAGACCAATCAATGGGATGATTAGAATCCCTCTCATGGCAGAAGAGAGCATTGTTAGTGTCTGCAAACTTAACACTTCTCTTGTGTTCTTTAAGTCTGTCATTCAGTGTACGTTTCGCCAAAGTATTGGAGAGGACAAGACGAATGGTCCAGGACAGACCGAAACGTCGTCGTCTCTTCACCTTCTAGTGTGTGGTCTGGTCAACACACTTCACATGGCCCCTGGAGGGTAATAAGGCAAGTCTTGCATATAGTACTATATCATGTATATTTCTTATTCTACGGCTGTACTGCAACATGCTTCGGTTATTATGGATGTGTTAAAATATGAATAAATGCCTACATTTTTTTATATATATATTGCTATTGTAAATAGACAAGCTGAAGCCAACACCTGATGCAGTGGAAAAAAGAATGAAATATAATGGGTTCCCAATTACTGTCATCTATTCATACACAGTAATTATAAAATAAAAAATAAATTATTAGCAAAATAAAATATTTCTGAGGAATTTACTTTCCATTAAAATGTAATCTTTTTTTTTTTATCTTTATTTGTATTTGTTCTCAACACATTTTATTCTTTATGCTCTATTAATATTAAGTTCTAGATTTAATGTTCTTCCTGCCCGAAACGCATTGCGTAATAGTGGCTTTAGGCATTGTATGTACTAGCTCTACCTATAATTCTATCCATTAATGTAACCTCACTTGTATGTATATACCTTACTGAATAAACATATTTATTTATTTATTTATTTAAATAAAGTTGCAAGACAAATATATGAAACCTATAAAAGTGGTAGACATATCTGAACCATATTTTTTTCAAGATTATACTGGAATGGTAGTTTTCTTCTATACAGTACTTTTAGGTATGCCACTCACTTGACGATGCCTTTGATGCCACTGAAGAAGTCAATTCTCTCCTGCGCAGATGATGCTGAAGGTGGGGATGGCGGCTGGGAGGGGAAATACACCACGGTAACCAAGAGCAACAAAGCAGCAGCACCAAAATCTACCAGTAGAGATTTTTACTATTAAAACATTAACATACAGTAGTAGTGTATTGTCTTTTTTATTTAAATTGCCACACACATTATTTGCAGGCCAAGACAAATTTTAAAGTACAATAATAAGACAAATTTTAAAGTTACAATAATAAGACAAATTTTAAAGTTACAATAATAAGACAAATTTTAAAGTTACAATAATAATGCAGGTTTTACATTCACACACAATGGATGATTTCAACATTAAGAACAATGCACGAGTATTGAAATAATTGATTAGCATCAATGTATAACTAAAATATTTAAATTGATGAACAAATTACAAATAAGCGAGGTAACACTGATAAGGATGAAGGCTTAATTAAGAAGCTGAGAACTGTACTACATCAAGTACACTAGAGTGTCAACAAAAGTGTGTATTGGAATAATAAGAAACAGGGTTAATCATCTGGAAGGAGGCTTTTGAGGAAATAATTTTTTAGCATGTGGTGAAGCTTATAATAGAATGGTAGCTGAATTAAAGGATCACAGAATGTGAAAGTAAAGTTATGCAAGGTGACTTTGGTGAAGAACAAGATTGTGTGGGTTAGACTTCTGGTGTGAGAAAATTTATTAAACTTCTGGTCACAGATGTCGACAGAGGAGTTCAATGTAAAGAAACGCCTGAAATGCTATGTGTGTTAGTGGATTTACAAGAATGTAAGAACACCAATGTTATGTACTCTCAAACCCAATGTGTTCTTGTATATAACTAAATAACTAACTAAATAAATAAAATAAAATAATAAATAAATAAATAAATAAATTTTTTGCAAGTCGCACATGCTACGCACATGCGCACATCCTCACACTACACATACAGTAGTAGACAGTACTATACAGTATTATATAAATGTAACTAATTTGATTAATATCTCAAATGTTTATTCAGGTAAAGTACATACATACAAGGGTGATACAAATATTGTTGAATTTATAGATAGAGCTAGTACATACAATGCCTAAGCCACTATTACCCAAGCGTTTCGGGCAGGAAAAACACTGAAGACTAAAACTTAAACACTAATTGAGGTTAAAGTATAAAATGTGTTTGAGAAAATATAAAAATAAAAAAGGCGGAACATGGCAGAAAAACAGTAAAAATACAATTTGGTCAACAGACAGCATTGTATAAAAATAACAGCCCTTCAAGAAGACCTGGATAAAATAAGTATATGGAGCACCACTTGGCAAATGGAATTTAATGTTAATAAATGTCATGTTATGGAATGTGGAATAGGAGAACATAGACCCCACACAACCTATATATTATGTGAGAAATCTTTAAAGAACTCTGATAAAGAAAGAGATCTAGGGGTGGTTCTAGATAGAAAACTATCACCTGAAGACCACATAAAGAATATTGTGCAAGGAGCCTATGCTATGCTTTCTAACTTCAGAATTGCTTTTAAATACATGGATGGGGATATACTAAAGAAATTGTTCATGACGATTGTTAGGCCAAAGCTAGAATATGCAGCTGTTGTTTGGTGCCCATATCTTAAGAAGCACATCAACAAACTGGAAAAGGTGCAAAGACATGCTACTAAGTGGCTCCCAGAACTGAAGGGTAAGAGCTACGAGGAAAGGTTAGAAGCATTAAATATGCCAAAACTAGAAGACAGAAGAAAAAGAGGTGATATGATCACTACATACAAAATAGTAACAGGAATTGATAAAATCGACAGGAAAGATTTCCTGAGACCTGGAACTTCAAGAACAAGAGGTCATAGATATAAATTGGCTAATCACAGATGCCGAAGAAATAAAATAAAATTCACTTTCGCAAACAGAGTGGTAGACGGTTGGAACAAGTTGGGGGAGAAGGTGGTGGAGGCCAAGACCGTCAGTAGTTTCAAAGCGTTATATGACAAAGAGTGCTGGGAAGACGGGACACCACGAGCGTAGCTCTCATCCTGTAACTACACTTAGGTAATTACACTTAGGTAATTACAGACATGGGTTGACATTATAGGGGTAAGGTAGGTTACAGGGAGTTAGGTAGTCCTTAGTTTTTATCTTAAACTGGTTGAGAGAGGTACAGTCTTTAACATGATTGGGAAGGTCATTCCACATTCTGGATCCCTTGATTTGTAGAGCATTTCTAGTTTGATTAAGTCATACTCTTGGAATATCAAAAAGGTATGTGTTCTGGTGTGGTGCTCATGGGTTCTGTTACAACCTTCAATGAAGCTTTTAAGGTCAGGATTGGCATTACAATTCAGCTTTTTATATATATATATATATATATATATATATATATATATATATATATATATATAATATATATATATTATATATATATATTAATCTAGTATATTTTTTTTTGGTAGCAGTCTTTCTTGTAGACATATGTTATTAAATATGACCGAAAAAGTAAGATTAATAATTCTAACACGAATTTTCTCAATTTTCCTTATGTTTGTTTTACTGATGACGGTAAATGAAAAATCAATTCTCCAAAATTCATTCTTTATTTCTTAGTCTGACGCGACACTTGAGCGCGTTTCGTAAAACTTATTACATTTTCAAAGACTTTAGTTACACACACTGAACAGAGTTTAAACAGCTTTTCTTTTTTATACCTGCATTTGGGTGAGGTGACATGTTACAATGGTTTGGGGTGAGGTGAGAACAAACACAGAACACGAAACAATGGGTATAAGCTAAAGGGAAGAATAGATCTGTAACTGCAGAAGGCCTATTGGCACATATTTCTTGATGTTTCTATTTGGAGCGGAGTCTTGAAGTGGGTAGAATATAGTTGTGCGTAATTGGCTGTTGATTGCTGGTGTTGACTTCTTGATGTGTAGTGCCTCGCAGTTCTGATGGAGTGCCGCCTGTTGTCGCTGTATCTATCAATGATTTCTGTGTTGTTTGTTAAGATTTCTCTGGTGATGGTTTGGTTGTGGGAAGAGATATATGTTCCTTGATAGAGCCTGTTGCTTATGCATCGTTATCGCCTGGAAAGAGATGTTGTTGTCTTGCCTATATATTGAGTTCTTTGGGGCTTACAGTCCCCAAGTGGGATTTGAAGGCATAGACGACATTGGTCTCTTTCAAGCGTTCTGCTTTGTGTCGGAGAGTTTCTCATGAGTAGGTTGGCAGTTTTCTTGGTTTTATAGTAAATCGTCAATTGTATCTCTGATTTTTGTCTGTAGGGATAACGTTTCTATTAACAATATCTTTCAGGACCCTTTCCCTCCGTTTTATGAGCTGTGGAGAAGAAGTTCCTGTAAAATAGTCTAATAGGGGGTATAGGTGTTGTGTTAGTTGTATCTTAAGAGGTTGCATGGCGTTTCACTTTCCTTCTTATGATGTCTTCAATGATTCCATTGGAGAAGCCGTTGTTGACTAGGACCTGCCTTACCTACAGAGTTCTTCGTCGACTGCCCATTCTGAGCTGTGGCTGAGAGCACGGTCCACACTAAGCGTTAACAACACTGCCTCTTGTACCTATCTGGGCAGTCACTGTTGCATTTAGGCACATTCCTATGTTGTTTCCTTAGTGTGACTGCAGTGTGGAAACCTCCTTCGCTTTCCATGACTGTTACATCAGAAAGGAGCAGCTTCCCATCCTTCTCCATCTCGTAAGTGAAACGACAACACAGAATTCGCTCAAACGCTTCTTTCAGTCTCCTGCAGATGTCTGACATCAGGTACCTGTGTAAAAATGTCGTCAACATACCTGCAGTATATGGCCGGTCACAGTCAAGTCGACTAAGACTTTTTCCTCAATGTACCATGTAGAAGTTTGCAAACAGGACGCCTAGGGGAGAACCCAAGCGACCCCATTACTTGCTTATACATGTGTGCCCATCCGGGCTCAGAAGGGAATTTGGAGAATTGATTTTCATTTACCGTCATCAGTAAAAACAAACATAAGGGAAAATGAGAAAATCGTGTGTAGAATATTAATCTTACTTTCGGTCCATGATTAATAACATATATATATATATATATATATGAATGATATATATATATATATATAATATATATATATATAGTATTTATATATATATATATATATATATATATATATATATAATACGCATGAGAGGATGTGGAGTGACTTAATATCTAACATATTCAGAGATTGAGTATAGGGGTACCGAGTGCTGTCTGGGGCCAGAGTTGGATATTGTCCTAATAGCAGTTTTGTGTGAGTAATTAGAGGACGTAAATGATTTTGGGTAGTAGAACCTGTAATGTATCTGTACTCT
>WNGS01165339.1:23971153-23986894 GCA_020271785.1 Procambarus virginalis | reverse complement strand
TTTCAATTTCGAGACCTCTTCGGGGACTGTCAACTCAATTTCGAAACGACTTTGTGCAGACGATGAGTCACAATAACGTGGCTGAAATATGTTGACCAGACCACGCACTAGAAAGTGAAGGGACGACGACGTTTCGGTCCGTCCTGGACACAATCGACTTGAGAATGGTCCTGGACGGACCGAAACGTCGTCGTCCCTTCACTTTCTAGTGTGTGGTCTGGTCAAACCATTTTGTCTTGAGCCTCGGGTCTCTATCAGTGCCCATGGCATCGGTACGTCTTATCTTTGCCCCCCATACCAACCTCACCAAGTACGATCTTCATGTCTGCCTCATACGCATAAACGTCTGGAATACTTCTCTCATAGCTGAGGAAGTTGCTCTTCCATTATATTTGTTTAGACAAAGGGAAGGGAATTCTTTGGTCAGTTCGCCTGACACATATTTAGCTTGTGTTACGGGCTTCGCCGTCCATAGTTCGCTCTGTTTCTCTTCTCTATCACAATTTTCACGGTTCCTACTCTCGTGAACTTGCAAGATGCGTTCTCCATCAACTGGCAAATTGCGTACCCATTGAACTGGCAAATTGGGTGTTCCACGAACTAGGAAATTGACTGCTCCGTGGACTAGCACACGGCTGCGTACCCCTTCACTAAGGTCTCGCAATATCATCACTACACCTTTTGTTACAGTTCCTCCGTGGCTTGTGATAATCCGAGAATTTAACTGTCCTCTTTCCCCCTCACTTTACAGCCATCTTGTGGGATGGTCCACCACTCAGATACCTTTCATCTCTAATCGTTCATGAACTGTCTCCGGAGGTTATTCAAGCTAGGAATTTTGGGCTATTTTTCCTTTGGCATCAGTGTACTAAAAACAGACGAACTTTGCGAGTATACTTGCCACCACCACCACGGTGTTGTGGGGTATACTGCCGCCACTATCGTGAACCCCCCCCCCCCCAGGTACACCTGACTACGTTACAGTGAACAACTGTGGATGCTGGTGGCGATTAGGCGAGTTTTGGCTTAAAGCATATTCCTGCCTACTGTTTACTGAATATTTACCTGGAACATTTTAACACGCAGCCTAATTGCTCTCTCTCTCTCTCTCTCTCTCTCTCTCTCTCTCTCTCTCTCTCTCTCCCTCTCTCTCTCTCTCTCTCTCTCATAATACAGACGTTCTTAAACAAGCACCATAACACTAACATTCCACCCATTCCAAGAACCCCTATCCCGACCCCCTCCCCCATCTAAAGAACCCCCCTACCCCCAAGAACCCCCCTACCCCCAAGAACCCCCCTACCCCCAAGAACCCCCCTACCCCCAAGAACCCCCCTACCCCCAAGAACCCCCCTACCCCCAAGAACCCCCTCCCCTCCCCGACACAAGCAACTGGTGCAGCATAGATCAACTTCATTAAGAGCGGCTTCCAGGCAGCGCCCATCCTGTTGGAACACCAAAAATATTATACAAAATTTTTGTAGACAATCGTAGATATAAAGACAGTAATTGGCGATTAACGGCTCCCTGCGATATATTTATTTGTCGAACACCCTATTAATTAAGGCGAGATTCTCGTACTACACCTGGTGACTTCACTGAGGAGGATTCTACGTGTCAAATATTGTTCTGGAAAAAACCGAACAGATGTTTATTAATATGGTTAATTGACGTCGATCGAGGCAAGTGCAATGTGACGATGCTGAACTGAGGAGGCTGCGGTGACTATACAAGACAACTCTTAAGAATATGGAAAATACATCGGGGAGTAGGCATGCATGCGAGCCTGTCGCGAGAGGCACACGAGGACTGGTCAACATCAGCGGCATATGAGAGGTGGTAAACATTAGAGTTACTTATAGGAACGTGAATAAGGAAGTGATGAACGTTTGGTGTATTCAGCGTGGCACACTTAAGAGATGTTCTAGCCCATGTTGAACAGTGAACAAACTGATGAACATTTCCAAATGTCCGAACATTTCATGAACACAATAATGAATACCTTGATTCATGAGTCATGAGTATCCCTCATCACGGCTCAACGACGCTGTTCAGACAACTATGAGGAGAAAGCGCCAAGCCAGTACACCAGTAAACCCCAAGAGTATCCTGACAACTAGAGTGCTCTACCTTCCCGATTTGAAATAAAGGCCAGTGACACAGATTTCACTGTTGATCTCCACTTCTTATCAGTCTACTCCAGAAGGATGTTTAATTTCCCAATTACTTTTGAGGCGTGAACTGTCTGTGTCACCCCCCCAACACCTGCGGCTGTGTCACCCACCCCCTCCCAACACCCGCGGCTGTGTCACTCCCCCCCTCCCAACACCCGCGGCTGTGTCACCCCCCCCCTCCCAACACCCGCGGCTATGTCATCCCCCCCAAACACCCGCGGCTGTGTCACCCCCCCCCCCAACACCCGCGGCTGTGTCCCCCCCCCCCCCCCAACACCCGCGGCTGGCTTGGAATATTGCTCAGAGAAAGTAATATCTCGCTCGAACGGAGTAACTAGGCGTGATATAGCCTTAGGGCCTGCCCTAGGAGGTCCCAGCTGCCCCTAGCAGGGGCCTCGCCCACAGATATATTCACTAGTTGGTCTCAACATTCCTATAAATACAGAAACTCAAATCAAAAATCACAATTCGCGATAACTAATATTTGGTTGAAGATGAAGCTCGGCCAGATAACCGTCCCTCTGCATGAACAGCCGAGGATAACTGAATGATCAGTTATCACATTCTAGGGGTTCCAGACGACTACCTGGCCAATATGGCCACTGATATTCATCACAATTTGTGCCAAAATATGAACTGTCAGTCACGATAATTTCCCCTCTCTCGTATTCTTAGCTAAGAACCTTTACGTGAGACCAGATCTTTCATCTGGATTATTTGAAGAGTTCTGAGCCTGACGAGTGACGGGGCAGAGCCGATTATCGGCTGACTGTTTCCCGCGCGTATTGTCTTGCCTGCGGCAGTGTGGGGTGGTGGTTCCTGCGGGTATTGTCTTGCCTGCGGCAGTGTGGGGTGGTGGTTCCTGCGGGTGTTGTCTTGCCTGCGGCAGTGTGGGGTGGTGGTTCCTGCGGGTGTTGTCTTGCCTGCGGCAGTGTGGGGTGGTGGTTCCTGCGGGTGTTGTCTTGCCTGCGGCAGTGTGGGGTGGTGGTTCCTGCGGGTGTTGTCTTGCCTGCGGCAGTGTGGGGTTGGTTCCTGCGGGTATTGTCTTGCCTGCGGCAGTGTGGGGTGGTGGTTCCTGCGGGTGTTGTCTTGCCTGCGGCAGTGTGGGGTGGTGGTTCCTGCGGGTATTGTCTTGCCTGCGGCAGTGTGGGGTGGTGGTTCCTGCGGGTATTGTCTTACCTGCGGCAGTGTGGGGTGGTGGTTCCTGCGGGTATTGTTTTGCCTGCGGCAGTGTTGGGTGGTGGTTCCTGCGGGTATTGTCTTGCCTGCGGCAGTGTTGGGTGGTGATTCCTGTGGGTATTGTCTTGCCTGCGGCAGCGTTGGGTGGTGGTTCCTGCGGGTATTGTCTTGCCTGCGGCAGTGGTTGGGTGGTGGTTCCTGCGGGTATTGTCTTGCCTGCGGCAGTGTGGGGTGGTGGTTCCTGCGGGTATTGTCTTGCCTGCGGCAGTGTGGGGTGGTGGTTCCTGCGGGTGTTGTCTTGCCTGCGGCAGTGTGGGGTGGTGGTTCCTGCGGGTATTGTCTTGCCTGCGGCAGTGTGGGGGGTGGGTTCCTGCGGGTGTTGTCTTGCCTGCGGCAGTGTGGGGTGGTGGTTCCTGCGGGTATTTTCTTGCCTGCGGCAGTGTGGGTGGTGGTTCCTGCGGGTATTTCTTGCCTGCGGCAGTGATGGGTGGTGGTTCCTGCGGGTATTGTCTTGCCTGCGGTAGTGTGGGGTGGTGGTTCCTGCGGGTATTGTCTTGCCTGCGGCAGTGTGGGAGTGTTCGGGGGTGGTTCCTGCGGGTATTGTCTTGCCTGCGGCAGCGTGGGAGCGTTGGGTGGTGGGACCTGGGGTATTGTCTTGCCTGCGGCAGTGTGGGAGTGTTTGATGGTAGGTTGTACTCTGTCAAAAGCCTTCTGACAGTCCATGAAAATGCAGTCTGCCCCTCCTTCTTTTCTTGCTTAATGCTGTTGCTTGGTCATAGAATTCTATTGAACTTATGAGACACGATTTGCCTTCCCAAAACCCATGGTGGTGACGTGTTACAAAGTCTCTTCTCTCCAGATGTGTTACCAGGCTTTTTCTCACGATCTTCTCCGTGACCTTGAATGGTATACAAGTTAAGGACACTGGTCTGTAATTTAGGGCCTCCTGCCTATCCCCCCTTTTATAGATTGAGGCTACGTTAACTGTCTTCCAACTCTCTGGTAGGACTCCCGGTTTCAGTGACTTGTTATTGACCATAAATAGTGGCACGCAAAGTGCTTCTGTCCCCCCTCTCTTGGCATCCATCAGGTCCAACAGCCTTAGTCAATTCTTGATCAAGCAGATACCTCCTAACCTCATCTCTGGTAATTTAAATATCTTCCAGGTTTGCCACATACCTCTTTGTCATTCTCTGTGTACCCATCCTCTCCCTTTTTTCAGTTTCATCGCCTGTGCTTTCACTTTCTCTTCTGATGTGGCTGTATAGCAGTTTTGGTCGGGTCATGATTTTATTTGCTCTGTAATTTTCAAACTTCCTTTGTATCTCTCCTCACACTGAAGTACCATTTCTGGCCCTCTGGTAACTCTCTCTGCTCTCTGGTGTCCTGGTATTTCTGTAGTTTCTACATGACCTTGTGCTTACCTGCCTTGCTTACTTACATGCCTGACTGAACCACGGATTTTGCTTTTCTGATTTTTTTTCTTTCTGGGTCGGGATAAACCTGTTTTCTGCCTCCTGACACTTCTGGGTGGTGCAGTCCGTCATGCCTTGTACAGACACTGAGTTCTGTCTCCCTTGGTATTCCTGCTATAAATGTTCTAATCTCATCAAAGTTTCCCCTTCGTTAGTTAGTTAGTTCATTTATTATGCACCCCATACCCATCTTGTGGGCGGTAGTGGAAAGGGTTACAGAGGCACATAATGGGCTCAGGGACTGAACCCCACAATTCATTAGCTAAGCAAGTTACAATCTTGATGAGCTAGTTACAAAATTCAATATAAGTCGTCACATCAACATGGGTTCGAGATCGACCTCAAGTACAGGTTCTAAATTAAGCAACTGACATATGTGGAGAGCTAGTGTCAAAATTTATATGTTTGTCCTGCACACCGCCTCCCATCCAGTGGGCAGCGGTGGATAGGTTACAATCACTCAGTTACTACCTACAGTTAGCAAACTGGGGATATTTGGCTAAATTTCTGGTAGCAGATCATTTTGAATGAAATATTACACATCGCTGGAACATTGGTTATAGAATTGTCTCTAAATTCACGTATCTTTTCGCACTCCATCACATAGTGACGGAGGGTGTGCGAATAATTTTGTTGACACAGTTTACATTTGGTCAGGTCTACATCGGCAGATAATGAGAATTCCCAGAGATACTTGTAACCGAGTCTAAGCCGAGCAGCAGTAACATCTAGAAGTCTGCTGATTTTATTGGATGATCCATAGATGTGTGGCTCCTCTTGCATGATAGTATGATGATAGATGGAATTACTGGTGTCAATTTCACTTTGCCTCAGATCTACAAGATCTTGTTGAAGTTCTCGGTGTACTTCTGCTCTCAGATTGCTCATTGACAATCCAAGTTACACTCAACGGCTCCTTAATGGCAGATTCTTTGGCTAACTTATCAGCTCTATCATGCATTCGGAGGCCAACATGAGATGGAGACCACATGAAATGGACTCTGTTACCATCCTTAATAATTTTGTTGTATTTGTGTCTAGCTTTGGACACGAGCATGTTACAGTTATGTCTTAAAGAGTTGAGAGCATTTAAGGATGATAAGGAGTCACTTACAATTAATGTATCAAGTTTGGAGACTTGTACACATTTCAGTGCAAGGATCAAGGCAAATAGTTCGGTCTGAAGGGTAGAGGCCCAATTGTTTATACGGACTCCCCACTCAAAGTACAAGCCATCGCCCATTGTCAGAACAACTGCACTTCCAGCTGCACCCGTGGTGCGGTGTAGGGAACCATCAGTGTATATGATTTGAGAGAGAGAATGCTCTGTGGACACAGCATCAATATGGCTTAAGGCGTTGAGCTTTGCCTCAAGACGAAGCTTGGGCTGATCTCTAATTTGCTTCTTGGGTGGAAAGGGAGGGATTAAACTGGAAAGGGTGTAACCTCCCACGGTGCAGGAAAGTGCCGTTGTTGTTTCTCTTGATACAAATCATTACTTCGGTATGCCAGCCTTTTACCTTTCGTCCATTCCTTAGACGGGTTGATCCTACTTTCACCAGATTCTCAAATATCAGAACACTGTGATCACTCATTCCTATGGGGGGGGGGGTTCTGATGTAACTTCCCTTATATCCGTCTCGTTTAGGGTGAATACCAGATCAAGTCTGACTGGTTCATCATTCCCTTTCATTCTTGTGGGCCCCTTCACATGTTGGCATTGAAAGTTTCTTGTCGCCACGTCTAATAATTTAGCTCTCCGTGTTACTGTCCATCCGTGCAGTTTTCTATTTTCCAGTCTATCTTTCCATTGTTGAGGTCGCCCATGATCACAGTTTAGATTTCTTCCTGCATGCAATAGAAGCCGCTCTCTCTATGTTAATGGTTGCCTGTCATACTCCTGTCTGGGTCTTCTGTCATTTCTGACAGACTGGTGAAGTCCACCCTCGGTTTCCGAAGTCCACTGGAACTCCCATGTCTGGGGACCTACGATAACACACCAAATTTATTGGTGCCATGCTTTGAGGATCGCCTAATCCAGGCTTCTCCTCGACTAAGCTACTTTGCTGAGGTGGACTCTGCAACCCTTTCACTGTATTGTCTTCACTAATAGTACCCGGGAGAAGCGAGAGCTCTGGTACTTGTAGAAACTACGAGACTCTGCATTAGACAACTGCCCCATGCCACGATGGACCACTAACCCACGCCCCCATGATGGACCACTGTCCCACGCCCTCATGATGGACCACGCCCATCGTGGTCCATTGATCGTTCTGCTCCCTCACCTACCGACAGGTCATCAATCACGCGATGCAACGATCCCTGCATTAAAGAAATTGCCATTCAGTCTCCGGAGCTCAGAAATGGTTGTCACCTGATGGGTCCACCTTGACCCATCGTCCACCTTCCCGTCGCACCGTAATAAGTATGTCAACACTTAAGCGACTGACGCATTCTAATTTTTAGTCATCAACACGGGATAATTAAATCAAAATGATCAACACGCGTCTTTAAAGCTTAAAGCTTTCACACTTGGGATACGATACCAGGGTAAGGTAACGTCGCCACTCAGCATGGGGTTCAGGGCTGACCAGACGAGTGGGGTTGAGTTCACTTGGCCAACTCCGCCACCTTCACTCACGAGAGACACCAACTAACTAACTTTGAATTAGTTAGCCCAAGTTTGGGTATATTATGCAGGAGGAAACCTTACTCGTTGCTATAATTATACTCTTGTTAAGTTTTACTCTGGTGGGTACAAGAGCAGAATAATTCTTGCTCATCTTTGCAGGCTTAGCGTGCAGTCATTCCCTCCCCATAGTTCATTACAAGCCATGCCCAAGTAGCTTTCCGTGCAACACTATTTTCGTCAGCTTTTTGGTTTACAAGTACATTGTCAATCACTGGTGAGTGAATAGAGTCAACTAAGGATCATTGACCGAGCGTCCTGCCTATCCCCAGGACTCGAACCCAGCTGAAATGGCTTGCGAAGCCATTTCAGCTGGGTTACACTTCAGCTGGGAAGCGAAGGTTACACTCGCACCCTCTGCACCACAGGGACTGTCATCTAAGAAACATTTATGCCATTTATTGGCAAACATTTATGTCATTTATTGGCAAACATTTATGCCATTTATTGGCAAACATTTATGCCAATAAATGTCATTGGCCGAGATTTATGGGTAAAGAACATTTCTGAACTGTTAACCCAGCAGGTCTAATCCACCTGTGAAGCAACATTTCTTGAAGGATTCTTATTAGATAAGTTGGAGTGTTTTGCAGAAGACACGAACATTAGTGTAACGATAGTGTTCATTTGTGGTTGAAGGCACCTCAGGGTGCGAACCTGTATATGAACACTAGATGTGAACCTGTAAATGGTTCGTGGTACATAGTACGAACCTGTATATAAAGACCATATTACCTCAGGATCGTGAAGGGCAAGAAATAACGTGCACACATGTGTAAATGAGTACATTTACGAGATAAATGAGGAAATATCGTCATTTACACGCGTGTAAATGACGATATTTCGTACACACACACTCGAGCAATGGAGGGTAGGAGGTAGGAATATGATGTCTCGCTAATTTAGATTCCCTTAATTAAGAGTACAAAAATACAAGATCAAGAAAAAGGAAGGGGAAAAAACTCATTTTCAACTTTCGTCAAGGCGGTAAAAATCTGGGAGATGGGAGTCACCAGCCGCCATGCTGTGAGAGGCTGCTTCTGCTGTGTTTACTCTTCCCCCTCCCCTTGACACGGCATGCTGTGGTGCCGTGTCAGGGGGGGGGGATAGTCCCCTGCTGTTAGTACGTTAGCCTCTCCCAGCACCCCACTTGCTTCTACCACCTGTCTCCCGTCACGTCCAGCCACCCGTCAACACCCCCACCTGCAACACCTCACCCTTCCGTCAAAACTGTTTGCAGGAATAAACGGGCAATAAGTCGTCGCGAGACTCTGGCGTTGGTCTTGGAGACAAGAGGCCAAAAGTCCTGTGGAGGACTCTGGAGGGGCAGTTAGGGAGGCGGGAAAGTTGCGTGTAGAGGGCAGAAAGCGAGAGGAAGGAAGGGAAAAAAAGAAAAAAGTGTAGAGGAGGAAAGGAAAAGGTAAAGATGAGAGGTCAGGTGGAAGTGAGCTACAAAGGGTAGGTAAAGTTGTTGTAGTAAGGTAAATATTAAGGTAATGGGAAGGGAGAAATAGGGGAGTAAGAACTATGTCGCGTATGTATAGGAGAGAGAGAGAGGGAGGGAGAGAGATATGTAAGGAGGAATGACGGCCGCTGGAGCCGGACAAACATCTGTATATTTACCCGCACTTACTGCCTCTTCTTCCATGTCCTTCCCTCCATGGCGCGTCCCGCTGGAGCGGGGAAGAGTCCTTCTGGGAGGTGGAGGCAGGAGAGGACTCGGGGACACGGGGTAGAGGTGGGGGAGACGACGTTCCTTTGTGGGGGTCTGGTGGGGTGGTGGTGGCTGCCGGTACAACAGGGTGGTGGTGGTGGCTCCCGGTACAACAGAGAGGTGGTGGTGGCTGCCGGTACAACAGAGAGGTGGTGGTGGCTCCCGGTACAACAGAGAGGTGGTGGTGGCTGTCGGTACAACAGAGAGGTGGTGGTGGCTGCCGGTACAACAGGGAGGTGGTGGTGGCTGCCGGTACAACAGAGAGGTGGTGGTGGCTGCCGGTACAACAGAGAGGTGGTGGTGGCTCCCGGTACAACAGAGAGGTGGTGGTGGCTGCCGGTACAACAGAGAGGTGGTGGTGGCTCCCGGTACAACAGGGAGGTGGTGGTGGCTGCCGGTACAACAGAGAGGTGGTGGTGGTGGCTGCCGGTACAACAGAGAGGTGGTGGTGGCTCCCGGTACAACAGAGAGGTGGTGGTGGCTGCCGGTACAACAGGGAGGTGGTGGTGGCTGCCGGTACAACAGAGAGGTGGTGGTGGCTGCCGGTACAACAGAGAGGTGGTGGTGGCTCCCGGTACAACAGAGAGGTGGTGGTGGCTGCCGGTACAACAGAGAGGTGGTGGTGGCTCCCGGTACAACAGGGAGGTGGTGGTGGCTGCCGGTACAACAGAGAGGTGGTGGTGGTGGCTGCCGGTACAACAGAGAGGTGGTGGTGGCTCCCGGTACAACAGAGAGGTGGTGGTGGCTCCCGGTACAACAGAGAGGTGGTGGTGGTGGCTGCCGGTACAACAGAGAGGTGGTGGTGGCTGCCGGTACAACAGAGAGGTGGTGGTGGCTGCCGGTACAACAGAGAGGTGGTGGTGGCTCCCGGTACAACAGAGAGGTGGTGGTGGCTGCCGGTACAACAGGGAGGTGGTGGTGGCTGTCGGTACAACAGAGAGGTGGTGGTGGCTGCCGGTACAACAGGGAGGTGGTGGTGGCTGCCGGTACAACAGAGAGGTGGTGGTGGCTGCCGGTACAACAGAGAGGTGGTGGTGGCTGCCGGTACAACAGGGAGGTGGTGGTGGTGGCTGCCGGTACAACAGAAAGGTGGTGGTGGCTGCCGGTACAACAGAGAGGTGGTGGTGGTGGCTGCCGGTACAACAGAGAGGTGGTGGTGGCTGCCGGTACAACAGAGAGGTGGTGGTGGCTCCCGGTACAACAGAGAGGTGGTGGTGGCTGCCGGTACAACAGAGAGGTGGTGGTGGCTCCCGGTACAACAGGGAGGTGGTGGTGGCTGCCGGTACAACAGGGAGGTGGTGGTGGCTGCCGGTACAACAGAGAGGTGGTGGTGGCTCCCGGTACAACAGAGAGGTGGTGGTGGCTCCCGGTACAACAGAGAGGTGGTGGTGGCTCCCAGTACAACAGGGTGGTGGTGGTGGCTCCCGGTACAACAGGGTGGTGGTGGTGGCTCCCAGTACAACAGGGTGGTGGTGGTGGCTCCCAGTACAACAGGGTGGTGGTGGTGGCTCCCGGTACAACAGAGAGGTGGTGGTGGCTGTCGGTACAACAGAGAGGTGGTGGTGGCTCCTTCAAAATCAACTCTCCCCTCATCTTCCATTCCTTTCTTCCGACAAAAATGCCGGCGCCTTAACCATTTGCATCTAAATGTTGATTCGCAGCAAATTATATTACATAAAGAGAATATATGTGACACGACTAATAATATCCTGGAATATTTGGCACACAAAAAAGTCGACGCAAATTGTTTGTCGCTAAAATATGCTCCAAGTCTGCGAGAAAGACACCTTCATCTTTCCCGAATAAATCTGAGCATTGTGCCAGGTGACGTAATAACTTGATAACGTCAGTGTCTCATTAATTACTTATTTTGGCAATTTATATAATAGCCGCCTACATTATAATATGTAGGCATGTATATAATACACTCATTATATATATATATATATATATATATATATATATATATATATATATATATATATATATATATATATATATATATATATTCAGATATATATATATATATATATATATATATATATATATATATATATATATCTGAAAACTCACACCCCAGAAGTGACTCGAACCCATACTCCCAGGAGCAACGCAACTGGTATGTACAGGGATGCCTTAAACCACTTGACCATCACGACCGGACACAAGGAAGTGATAGCCAGAGCTATATGAACCACTTCCCCGCCGGCACCTGGATGGTTATCTTGGGCATAGCATTTTATCAAATCACCTCTTTTTTGGGGGCAACACGTGAGGAACATTTGTGTTCCTCACGTGTTGCCCCAAAAAAAGAGGTGATTTGATAAAATGCTATGCCCAAGATAACCATCCAGGTGCCGGCGGGGAAGTGGTTCATATAGCTCTGGCTATCACTTCCTTATGTCCGGTCGTGATGGTCAAGTGGTTTAAGGCATCCCTGTACATACCAGTTGCGTTGCTCCTGGGAGTATGGGTTCGAGTCACTTCTGGGGTGTGAGTTTTCAGTTGTATCTAGTCCTGGGGACCATTCAGGCTTGTTTGTATATATATATATATATATATATATATATATATATATATATATATATATATATAATATGTAGGCCTATATTTAAATATGCCTAACAGGTGCAGTATTAAGCTGAAGGAGGTTTGTTTTATTACTTAAGCTTATAGAAATATTTTCCTATTGAACAAATCCACAAGGGCCGTGACGAGGATTCGAACCTGCGTCCGGGAGCATCCCAGTCACTGCCTTAATCGACTGAGTATTTCCCATTGTCCTACTTGCCTTATTCCGGACAACTGTGCATTAATTTTAAGGTCTTAGATCCTTCTGATCATGACTCCCAGATCCTCTTCACATTCAGACTTCCCAAATTTACTTCTCAAAGACTTCAGACGTCTCAGATTTGTGGTTGAAGGCCCCTCAGGCTACGAACCTGTATATGAACACTAGGTATGAACCTGTAAATGGTTCGTAATACAAACCTTCATAATACGAACCTGTATATAAAGACCATATTACCTATCATTACCTTTTCTCATAACCTTTCCATTTTTTTAGCATTAATCAGCATTTGCCAATTTTTCGCTTATTTGAAAAGCTTATCAAATCAGTCTTGAAATCGATCAGAGTTTTCTGAATCCGTGCAAGACGATCTTGCAAGTCTTTCGAAGTTTTAGTTTTACTATTTGTTTAATTACGGAATTAATTTAATTCCTCCCTGGTAACTGCTGAACTAGTCAACCTGTCCTCGTCCCCACCCACATAGACTTGTTCGGCTGAAGGCATATTGTCAAGTTCTTCTTTAGAAAATACAGATATAAAATATTTGTTAAAAATACTACTCATGTCCTTGTCATTATCCGTTATTTGACCTGTCTCAGTTTTTAATGGACCTATCCTTTCCCTAGTCTTAGTTCGATATAACTGAAAAAAAACTTTAGCATTTGTCTTTGCTTGTCCTGCTATGCGAACTTCATAGTTTCTTTTTGCTTTCCTTATCTCTTTTTTAACATTTCTAAGTAGTTGTACGAATTCCTGTTCTAAAGTGACCTCCCCATTTTTAATCCTTTTGTACCAGGCTCTCTTTTCACCTATAAGGTTCTTCAAATTCTATGTTATCCACTTTGGGTCATTAGTATTTGTTCTATTCAATTTGTGTGGTATACTACGTTCCTGTGCTTTGTTTAGAATATTCTTAAATAAGTTATATATTGGATCCACATCGAAATCCCCTTTTACGTCACCTATCGCTGGGTTCATGTCTCGCTCCAAGACCGGCCCACACCCCATACCCAAGACTTTCCAATATATTTGACCCCAAAAATTTCTTAGGCTATTAAAATCAGCTTTTCGAAAATCTGGCACTTTAACAGAATTTTCTCCTACAGGTCTATTCCATTCTATGCTAAATCTGATTTCTTTGTGATCACTGTTCCCTAGCTCACTCTCTATTTCGATGTCATTAATTTGTGTTTCCCTGTTAGTTAACACTAAATCTAAAATATTATTTTCCCGTGTTGGTTCCTTAATGTGTTGCGTAAGAAAGCAATCGTCAATTAATTCTAGAAAATCTTCTGCTTCACTATTCCCTGTTTTGTTCAACCAGTTTATTCACTAAAATTAAAGTCACCCATGACATAAATGCTGTTAGATCTAGATGCTCTAGTTATTTCATCCCATAGATGCTTTGCTTCCATTCTGTCTAAATTTCGTGGCCTATATATAATTCCTATTATAATATTATTATTTGCTTTTTCGTTTAATTCTATCCAAATAGTTTCTGTGTGTGGCTCAGTTTTGATTCCCTCTTTGAGACTACATAAGAACATAAGAACAAAGGTAACTGCAGAAGGCCTATTGGCCCATACGAGGCAGCTCCTATTTATAACCCCCAATCCCACTCATATACATGTCCAACCCAAGCTTGAAACAATCGAGGGATCCCACCTCAACAACGTTACGCGGTAATTGGTTCCACAAATCAACAACCCTGTTACCGAACCAGTATTTACCCAAGTCTTTCCTAAATCTAAACTTATCCAATTTATACCCATTGTTTCGTGTTCTGTCTTGTGTTGATACTTTTAATGCCCTATTAATATCCCCATTGTTATGTCCATTCATCCACTTGTAAACTTCTATCATGTCACCCCTAACTCTTCGCCTTTCCAGTGATTGCAATTTAAGTCTTATTAATCTTTCTTCATATGAAAGATTTCTAATTTGGGGAATTAGAAAGGAATTGGCAAAATGATCAGGGAAAAAGAAGGCCTCAAAATAACAATTCACTTAGGGTATATTACACTAACAGTAGAAGTCTAAGAAATAAAATTAACGAATTAAATGCTCTTGTCTGCACAGAAAAAATAGATATTATTGCACTTACGGAAACGTGGATGAATGTAGAAAATAGAGAACTATTAGCTGAATATCAAATAAATAGATTTAAACTATTTCAAACAGATCGATATATTAGACGAGGAGGGGGAGTAGCCATATATGTTAGGGACAATTTGAAATGTAGTCTCAAAGAGGGAATCAAAACTGAGCCACACACAGAAACTATTTTCTGCAGGGTCGGATGAAGTGTTTGCCAGAGTGCTGAAAGAATGCAAAGAGGAGCTTTGTGACCCACTGTCAATCATATTTAATAAATCAATAGAGTCAGGCAGAGTGCCAGAGTTTTGGAAAGTTGCTAATGTGATACCAGTTTAAGAAAGGAGATAGATCACTGCGTCTAACTATCGACCAATTAGCCTAACGTCTATTGTGGGAAAGTTACTCGAATCTATAAGAACATAAGAACATAAGAACATAAGAACAAAGGCAACTGCAGAAGGCCTATTGGCCCATACGAGGCAGCTCCTATTTATAACCACCCAATCCCACTCATATACATGTCCAACCCATGCTTGAAACAATCGAGGGACCCCACCTCCACAATGTTACGCGGCAATTGGTTCCACAAATCAACAACCCTGTTACTGAACCAGTATTTACCCAAGTCTTTCCTAAATCTAAACTTATCCAATTTATACCCATTGTTTCGCGTTCTGTCCTGTGTTGATACTTTTAATACCCTATTAATATCCCCTTTGTTATATCCATTATCCACTTGTAAACCTCTATCATGTCACCCCTAACTCTTTGCCTTTCCAGTGAATGCAATTTTAGCTTTGTTAATCTTTCTTCATATGAAAGATTTCTAATTTGGGGAATTAACTAAGTCATCCTACGCTGGACACGTTCAAGTGAATTTATATCCATTCTATAATATGGTGACCAAAACTGAACTGCATAATCTAAATGGGGCCTAACCAGAGCAAGATATAGCTGAGAACCACACCGGTGTCTTGTTACTAACGCTGCGATAATAAATCCGAGTGTTCCGATTTGCCTTATTACGAACCGAGTGTCCGATTTGCCTTATCACTAATCAGTCAGCGTAGTTAAGTGCTGTCAGTCAGTCAGGTGCTGTCACAGTGAGAGGTTGTGTTAGCTGGAGCTCCGAGTGAAGCAATATTATTCAGCAATAATGGAGGGTTTGGTGAGGGAGTTGGTGAGTCTGGTGGGAGCTCTGAGGACAGAGCTGGATCATGCGGGAGGAGGTAAGGCAGCTTAAGCACGACAGGATGAAGCAAAGGAGGAGACCGGCAGGAGGGAGCCCCGTCTTGGCATATTGTAAAGACAGGGGTCTTAAGAAGACCTGGCAAAACAGACACCTAATACCATAAGATTACAAACACATTTGATGTGTTGGAGGACGAGTGCTGTGGTGAACCTATGGTTCAGAGTGGAGGTAAGGGCATAGCGGCGAGGAACATTGAAGCGCGGGTCCCTCAAAGTGCCCCAAGAGAAAAAGGGAGGATCGAAGCGAATTTTGGTTGTGGGAGACGAGTCCCAGTTGTTGAGGTATTTGGACAGAACGTTTTGTGCCAGAGATAAAGGGAACAGATTAAGGGTTTGCTATCCTGAGCTGGTATTGGTGATATTATTGGAAA